>CM046841.1:29473871-29846371 GCA_025618425.1 Heliocidaris tuberculata
TTTCTGTCTTTCCAAATACATTCAGGCTTTAGAGCCGTAAAAACTCGTGAGTTTTTTCTCATGCTTATCAGACAATATTGGAGTTGAAAGAAAATGCTTCCTGGTGTCTGGGGGAACCCCCGCTTAAAGAAGAGCATGAATTTTCAAGAATAACAGCCTTAAGAACATATTTTAGATCAAACAAAGAGTGTTCGAGAGGAAAGGCCTGACGGTCATCGTGATTAAATCGTTTCTTTTCCTTCTAGGCAGCTTGGGGGTGCACGCCCGGAAACACATGTTTTTATATTCTTTGTTTTGTCAGTTTTTTTTTCTATTCATTGTTTTTCGAACTTGTTTTCACTGTTTATATATATTTGTTGATTTGCAGAAATGAATAGATAAATAGATAAATAAATAAATAAATAATTAATTAATTACTTAATTAAATAATAAAAGTGATAATTATAATAATAACAACAATAATAATTCTGTTTACCCAGAGAGGCCTCATCAGCTTCAATGCTCTTTATCTTTTTAAAAAAAAATTAAAGGGGGCATAATTAGAAAAACTGACAGAATTGGCGGAAGAGAAATGTGAAAACAATAGAAAGAGAGAGAAAGAACGAAGAAGAGAGAAGGAAAAAGACGTGGAGTGAGAGAGAGAGAGGGGGGGGGGCAGGTGCAAGGAGGTTGGAAAGAGAGACAAACCTAACAAAATATTCTCTGAATTTTTCCATCCCTTATCATTCTGAACAAACCCAGAGCTCGTATTTTGGTATGGATGGTCAACGACATATTTTTTCTCTCGTATTTTTGTTTGCATGTTTTAGTCCGATTGATACGCTTTGGTATACTACGTACCTAATGAGCATCCCCAATAATATGCTGATGCGTTATTTGTAACAGACGACAGCCAGCCGTCTCCTTGTACTTCAAATACGTCAGCATTAATGGCTCGAGAAGTTCCCGGAAAGTTTAAATGATGACAAACTCTACTTGCAAGACCGAAGCTCCAAATGGCCGTTAACAAACTTGACGTGGGCATACATACACGCCCCCACCCGACGTCTTGGTTGTAAAGCTCAACGATGCCGGCATTGGGTCGGTCTTTGGTGATTAATCTATAGTCTGTAAAAAGTTATTGAAATTACTGTATCAATTGATGGGTCATTCGATTGTCTCGTATACCATTCATATAATTATATTATAGTACAGCGTTCCTACCCACTCTAAACGGCTTGTCATACATCAACGATAACGATAGCTTTGACAATGAACTTTGTCTATGTGGAAATTTATTTGGATCAGAGAAAATTTTATCGTTATTGATATCGTTAAAATGTGACCGGCCCTTAAATACAGAATGAGGCATGGACGAGGCGATGGCTGTTATGCCGTCAGGTGGAATAAATTAGAAGGTCAATATCTTTGTATCAATTTTCGTCCCATGTGCATTTAGCCTGAGAACATGCTGATAGTGGACTCCGTCATATGGACAAGTCAGGTATTCACTTATTTCTACGATTTTAAAAAAAATTGTAATTGGAACTTCAAAGAAGATTAAAACTGATAGTTGCATTACCCATCATCCATGACAGTTAGCTGTTGTATATAAATAAAATGAGATTTTACTAACTTCATTAGAAACTTCATTTTCAGCTACCTCTATGTAATTATTCTTTTTAATACACTAGGAGAATACCAATGCAAATTAAATAAAATTCACAAAGCGCTTATGAAGAGTGCACGCCAGTGCAATTTTGAATATGTCATGTTTGGAATAGGGTATTGCACCATATCAGGCAAATACTCCCCCTCACCCTCCACAGACACACATCCACACAAACACACACATACACAGGAACGGAAACATTGCCTTTAAAGCAAAGGTCCACCCTGCAAAAATAGGTAGGCAAGCATTTAAAACAGAAATATGAGAGAAACAGACCAGTGAGAGTTTTAGGAAACCCGATAAAAGATTTTTAAATCCTTGAATTTTGAAATTTGAAATCGATAAAGCGCTAAGTGGCAACTATGCGACGTATAATTTAAGGATCTCTCGTATTAGTTCTGCAATTCAAATGTCTTAACTGTCTTCTATGATATTTTTCCAAAGAAAATATTCATTGTACCTGAGCCCTAGATATATTATTGGACACGTCTTTCTACCAACCCTTATTTGAAAAACATCTATTTCTTTATCGTAAACCATAAACAGTGAAAATTATGAGATTATCAAATTATCAGTCCTTAACCATCTTGACCGGAGAGGTGCTCAGTAGGTATACGTCATACAGATGCCAATTTTCATATGATCAAGAATCATTCACAATTTTTAAAATAATGCTTTTTTTAAATACTTTATCGGATTTTCCTCAAACTTTTACTACCCTGATTCTTTGATTTTTCTGTTTTCAATCAAAACAACTTATTTTCATGGTGGACGTGCCCTTTAATACAAAATTTAGAGCCATTTGGTTTACACACTTATACCGCGAACTGCACTGTTGCAGCTTCCCATACACCTGCATGCAATTCTACTGACAGTATTTCCTCATGCCTACAATGTTCATTGTAATGCTCATTACAGTCCCCTATGCTAAGCTGTAAATCAAAAACGCTAATAAACTCGATTTGTGGGTAGATTTTGTCTAGACTCACCTGTAATAGAATAGGTTGTCAGACACGGACTGATGATGCCCATCACCGATAACGACATGAGTAAATACAAGATCCCCATATCGAGAGCGACTTGAATTCCTGAAACAGCTGAAGCACTGTGACAAAATGTGTCGTACTGAACAGTATAAGAGGAACATGAACGTCAGCTGCAATAAGTTTCACGTGTTAATATTCTATTTATGTTTTCCCCATCCTTTTGTTATTTTCATGGCCTACGAAAGAAAAAATACGGCCATTCATTCTTGGAATAGGCCTAACAACCAGTTTCCTTTGTTTTGTCAGGTCTGTTGTTCTCCTTGTCGAAAAGAACATGCAAAATGAAGGTTACATGGTCAATAGAATAGGTAAAAATATATGTGTGGAAAGGGAGAGAGAGAAGGGCATGTAAGTGCACGTGTGGGGTGTGTGTGTGGGGGTGTGGGTGTGTGTGCGTATGTGTGTGCGCGCGCGTGTGTCGTGGTCCAGTGGTTTAAGGCGCTTGACTGGAGATGCGAGGATCGGGCGTTCGATCCCCGACACGGCACTTATGCCCTTGAGCAAGGCATTTTATCTACATTGCTCTTTTATCATACATCAAATAAATGAAGTGCTAAAGGCATACTGATACCAGGGTGTGCGTGTGTGTTATTTAAAAAAAAAAAAAAAAAAAAAAGGTCTGGGAGAAGTCGTATCATCATTAAAAAAAAAAAAGTATCATCATACTTTCATGTTCTCACCCCCCCCCCCTCTCTCTCTCTCTCTCTCTCTCTCTCTCTCTCTCTCTCTCTCTCTCTCTCATTCTCTATCCATCTCTTTTCCCTTTTCCTTCTTTTGGAATGTGATTGGGCCACGTACACCCTTCTCCTCGACTCTACCCATTTACCGCACTGTACTTCCTTATACCTTAAAGAAGAATTGTGCTCTGCATCATGTATTTTCAGACTTCAGTTTTTAACAAAAGTTATATAGTTATTGAAAGTTAACATATCATTTTTTTTTCAGTCAGGGGCGTAGGGGGGGGGGAGGAT
Organism: Heliocidaris tuberculata; assembly: GCA_025618425.1. Lineage (NCBI taxonomy): Eukaryota > Metazoa > Echinodermata > Echinoidea > Camarodonta > Echinometridae > Heliocidaris > Heliocidaris tuberculata. Next base: position 29,477,540 of record CM046841.1, read on the forward strand.
GAGGATGACACCCAAATTTGCCCACAAATTTTTAGGGTGTGACACACAAATTTGCCTACAAAAATGCTGCACCCTAGTCTCCCTCCCCCCCCCCCCCCCCCCCCCCCCCCCGTTGTCTGTACTTCGTCGATAACGATAAGATTTCAGATATTTGATCTTCATCTCTGTTGTCTACTTGCTGCTGTCTCTCTGTATGAATTCTAGAACACACTATCTTCGGCTGGTGGCTAGGTAGGGGGGACATCACGTAATGAGGAGATTGCCCTTAGAATAAAATCAGCCAGATGACTATCAGGGTGTTCAGACACAAAAAATTTATACCAAAACAGTATAGCTATACCAAAACGGTAATAATCAAATAAGTACAAACTGAAATTTACATTGACTAAAACATGGTGGAAGGAGGCGAGGATCTCTGGAAGCATATGACATGTGAGCCTCGGGTAAGGTTGTACGTATTCGCCCTGCATCTTCCCGCCAAGTTCAGAATAAATTGCCTCCTTAATTGTGTACTTTTCCGGCTCTTTGCCCCCTATTCTACAAAATCCTGGATCCGCCCCTGACAATATTATGCAAATGAGGGCGGCCACTTCGATAATTTTGTCACCCATGTTTTGTGTTCACTGGCTGCTGCATGCAGGGGCGTCGCTAGCGGGGGGGGGGGGTGTCACACACCCCCCCCCTCACTCAAAATTGTCGACAAATGCGCCACCTCTGTCTCAAAAAAAAAAGGAGGGGAAAAAAGAGAGAGGAAAGAGGAAAGAGAAAAGGAAAAGGAAAAAAGAGAAAGGATAAGAAAAAAAAGAAATGAAAAGGGAAAGGAAAGGAAAACAAAAACAGAGTGAAAAGAATGAAAAGAAAAGGGAAAGAAAGAATAAGAAGGAAAAACTGGCCAAATTTTGCTCGCTCGCTCGCAAAAAATTTAGAAATTGAAAAGTTGATATTCGGGCAAAAGGTGTCAGCCCCCTCCTTGCGAAAATGGGCCCTTATGATCAAGATCTCTACGTCTGCGATTTTCTTTTATTATTATTTGTGGGGTAGAGGGATTAGGGTGCAGCATTTTTGTCGGCAAATTTGGGTATCACACCCTACAAATTTGTCGTCAAATTTGGGTGTCACCCCCCCCCCCCCATTCAAAATGTTCTAGCGACGCCCCTGGCTGCATGCATAGACCTACGTGTAGAATCTCAAGATTTTACACTAAGATGTTTTAACAACTGTCGTGTTGGAATAGGCCTACTGGTTCGAATGTAGTATTATGATATACAGACTCTGAGGCATTCTTTGTAAAGTGATAAAGTAGCAACTGAAAACGAGTACATAATTTCTTCTTTTTTAAAAAAATCATAATTAACGTAATTTTAGAAGCGACCTCTAATAGGGTTAAAGAGCATTGATAAATCTCTAACCTCAGAAAAGGGTTGCAGAAAAATAGTAAACAAAAACAAATATATGTATGTTCCCCTACTAGAAATACTGTAGGAAGAAACATGACAAATATCAAAATTTTTATACTTACAACATAGGCAATGTCTTTCTGATAGTCCACAGCACATTTAAGCAAGTTTAACTTAACTTTACACGAACATTGAGATCTATGAAAGACTTTTTTTGCAGATTGCATTTTAAAAAGACGTTTACAGTTTGGGACTTAATACAAGATGAATTATCATTAATCTACATGATCTATAGTACAGAGAAGGACATCGTTTTTGTTTGTTTTTTTTTATGATTAAAGAATAACTTGCTTTCAATACAATCAGAATTTTTTTTTTAAGTAACAGATAAACAGACCAAAACTATTGTTGATAATCAGGCAACTAATAAAATGATTGTAAAGTAATAGACAATCAAATCGTTATTTCAAAAAAAAAAATAGGGCACTCAGTCTTGATTTTGTGATGTCATTTTCCCCCTATTCACCAATTTTTTGTACCAAACAGAAGTTTTCCTTCCTCGAACTGAACGTTAGCCATCACTCAGCCCAATGGTCGCATAATCATGACTAATCTAAAGGAATTGAAACTGCTGTTTGTTTATAAAGACCGTGAACAAAGGTCAAAATAATGAGGAAAAACCATCATGTTCATATTGCCAGAAAAATAATTTCTGAAGTGTCAGTTTTGAAATGAGTTACATACTAGTGTATATAGTTAAGTAAAAGCAGTTGTGTCGTCCAAGGATTGTGAGATCATTAAAATATACCAAACACACCGGTTACTTCAGTTTGAATAAATACATACATGTAATTCAAACAAATCTGACGAATTAAATTCCTCGGCTTTTCTATTACTCTACAAGTCTACATTGTATGCTCTTTATGTATGCTAACCCAGGGGAGGATCCAGGGGGAGGGGGCGAATCCTCCCCCCCCCCCTTGAAATCCAACTGGCATACCTTAAGTACACAATAAAAAAATGCCTCCTTAATTGTGTATTTTTCCGGCTCTGTGCCCCCTCTTTTACAAAATCCTGGATCCGCCCCTGTAACCGTTTTCATTGGCTTCATAAACAGACAGCATGCATCACTAAAAATAAATTACATGTGATATCTTTATCACATGGTACAGCAAGAAAAAGACATATTACGTATTCAACATAATAGTGTTTCTTCCACAACACAAGTATACTTGATACAGAATGAGAAGAAAAGGAAAAACTGTACCAACAGTACCTTCATTTAGAAATTATATCAATCATAATGCCAAGCTTTTCATTACAGGAAGGGACAGCATTATATCGATAAACGTAATAGATGATCATATAACAGTTTTTACAAGGCATATTACAGGGTAATAATGGTAATGATAAAACTGTAAGCTCTTTGGTCGGTTACGTATTAACTTGCAAGGCGATTTAATAGAAACAGCCAATATAATCATTATCAATAAGATAAACAACTAAAGGTGTTTCTGTTCATATTTTGATATTATGCTTCTATAATTTATATTTAAACCTGATCTATTACAATTTAAAACACAACCCATTAGCTTTATTCCAACTTTAACAGATACATCAAATAATTTACGGAATTGATTTTCAAAAGCTTGTAAAATGTTTAAATGGATTGCAAATAGTCGGATTCCCTCGTTTTACTGGAAAGGTTTGGATATCCTCCTCTCTTTTGTCTTATCTCCATTACTTGTTGGTTGCCATAGAGATGGATACTAGGTGATGTTGTCCTATCATCTCTATCTTTCCTTAGTTGTTCCTTGGTTGGTTGTCCTTCTAGAGCTCCTGTTGTGCTGATAACGTAATATTCATGTGAGTATTTGATGTCTTCTTGATTTCGGTCCGACGTTTGTGGTGGTGCATTGAGAGCCTGGTACGTATCAGTGGTAACCGCTTGTCCATCTACAGAGCCACGCCCACTGATCACGTGCAAAGACGTATAGTTATCATCCTCGTTCCTTTGTTCAGCGCTCGGAGTTGATATCCTTTTTGTGGAAGTGAATACCAAACAAAACAAAAATTTCACAATTGCAATTTCCCACAATACATCCGACGGGAAACCTCTTTTGCTAATTTTAATCTTTACTTAAAACCACTTTTCCGCCTTTTTTAAGTATCATAAATTGTATTTAATTGTTTAATAATAACAACAACAATAATAATAATAATGGCCACTTATATAGCGCTCATATCCGTCACGCAGTGACGCTCATGGCGCTTAGACATTATTACCCTGGTTATAGTCGAGCCGCCAAAGTAACTACCGCTCAATTATAGTATGTAAAATGTATTTGTATTTTCCTTTACTTTGTATAATATTAGCTAGTCTTAAATTATAATTATGATTCACTTTTGCATGTACAGCGCATAGAGAAGTGAAAGCTTATTATGCGCTTCATACTGATAAAGTAACATTGTATTGATATTATTATTACAATTGTATAGTTAGTGATGAGACTAATTACGGTACATGTGTGCTCTGGTTTTGCCCGCTTTCTTTAGCCTCAGTTTTACTAAGAAGAAAAGTGTATTCTGTAATTTAAATCTGCTTTGTTTAATTCTCCACTGGTCGGTCGCGAAGAATATCTTTACGTCATTTGTTTACCATGTTTACATACATTGTAAACTAAGTTTAAAAGCGGCACTTAAAATACAATAATGTTAAAGGGCTTTAAATGAATTAAGACAATTAAAGGCAGGGGCATCGATTGAGAAGTATGGGGTGTGAAAAGCCACACTCAGAATTACTATCATGATATTTGTTGGCAAGTTTACCAGTTTTCTCAATCGCAGCCCTAAACGTATGATTTGTTAAGTTCGATTTCGGAATTATTCAAGAGTTATAAAACCATACGGTATCACATCTTAACTTCTCTTTCTAGATAAAAAAAAACCTCTGACACCAAAAAATTTGAGTTATGATGATTCATCGAGAATTTGGGAATAGACTCTTTGACACAGGAAAAAATCTTTTGCTCGTCATTATTTGAATAAAAGAAAACATCATCGGGTAAAATGTCATACTCATAGCCCTGGCGTAATTTTTGACGAAAGTTGTGAATCTATTTTCCCCTTTCCGTAATATACCCGCCGACTTAGTGTCCTTGTGTAGACGTACGTATTACATTTCTCATCAAATAACAATTCTATCATTATACTTTTAGACTCTGGTATGTAACTCGTTACTATGTCATACAAACCTTCTCCGAACGATAAAAACGACGATGCCAATCACAATCAGAATGACGAGAACGACAATCGTAATGATCGTCACAACCACACCTTGAATTTGAAATAAAATATCAAAATATATGATTGTTTCATGAAAGATATACTATGAAGTTCTGTATTCCTTGTTATTTTAAAAGGGTAATTTGTATCCCTACCTAGGATTTAAAGCTACGCTTACCTGATGCATGAATAATTCATGGTATGTATATCTGCTGCTTGAATGACACATACATCGTAATATGCCCATTTATAGCAAGTGTGTCATGTTTAATCTGCCTCTTACTTTTTGTTAGACATAAATTATTTAATGACTAAACCATCTCCTTTCGTGAACAAATAGAGCTGGTCTAGGGGAACAAAACTATGACTAGTAGAAAATGTGTAAACATACAGTTATCCTCGCCCACGCACACAAACCCATCCACGCCTACCCGAATACATTTTACAAATTTTAATCATCACTGTTCTAAAAAAGGTATCCTTACAGAAAATAAAAGAAAAATAAATAGGAACTTGCCCTTTTGAGTAGGAGTGTCACGTGGTATCAAATACACTGGGGAACCAATCAGTGTTGAATCTAAGGTAGTCATGGTAACGGAAGTGATATTTCTGAGTTCTGTTGGGTTGATTTTCTCTATTTTGGCAAAAGAACAAGGAATGTACATGTAAATATTTCAAAATATTTCAAACGTCGACTTTCTTTAACATATCCACTTTTATACGTGTTATCATTCATTCCTACAAATCATATCTTTAAGATTCATGAAACGTATACATCCTAAAAGAAAGGGACAAGTTCATTACTTCATCAGAATGATCTAGGGACATCGAACGGTGGTATTAAATATAACTGAAATAGCAGATGTTCTAATATGATGTCAATATAAACGAAGAGGAAAAACTTGCCTATACAGTTTGGAAGACTGTCGTTCCACATAACGGCATGCTCACTGCTAACATTGCTAACATTATCTCCGCCAATATAAGTCTTAACACACTGTATCACATCGGGTCCTTGTAGAATGAACCCATCTGAACAGCTGAAGTACACCTTGCTGCCATATCGCAGAGAGTCACCGAACATAAACCCATTTGCAGGGGTACCAGGATCATTGCAAACACCAAGATCAACTTGAAAAGGAATAGTGAAAGTACAAATAGATATAAATTGTGTATCACACATCGAGAAATGTTTTTATTTAATTATTATGTGATGAATCCATTGAAAGAAAATTATAAGCCTAGCAACTGAATACTGAAGAACCTTTAAGGAATGATTTGTTATGAGTAACAGGGAAGATTTTGTAAGCAACGTTGCAAAGAAAACTGGAGATATGGCTTTCTGCTTTATTTGCTCCTCCACATGACTCGAGAAGATCTCCAGCACAAACATAATCACACTCTCCATCTGAAAGATTTCCATGTCGGTAATACACTACATCTTCTCTTCCACAGAAACATTAATATTCGTACACTACACCTACATAGAAGAACCCTCTCTCTCTTTGCACATGGTGATGCACAGATGAATTGTCAGTTCCCCTTCATAATCAGTTCTATAAGGAAACACTGGGTCTCGGACAAATGAATAAGGATCCCTATAACAGCCGAGATATCCTGGTTCTGAATGAGACAACACAATATACAAGATAAATTATCTTACAAACATCTTATAGTCATATACATTTATCTATCTATATATCTATCTATCTATCTATCTATCTATTTGTCTATCTATCTAGTTATCTATCTATGCCCCATATCTTGGAGGCCGTTGGGGCGACAAAATTGTGATGGATCTTGAGACACAGGTTCTGAATGGGACAACACAATATACAAGATGACTTATCTTGCAAACATCTCAAAGCAACATACATCTATCTATCTATCTATCTATCTATCTATCTATCTGCCTATGTCCCATAACTTCACCCTGAAAATAACTGGGCAAAAAATGCCCAACTTTTAACCAACACTGTGCAATATACTGTCCACACAACTATTGGTTAAAATCTTCCCAACTGATGTTGGGTTGTTACACAAATTGGTTTATTCATTATGAGCTTTGGGCAAGAGTTACACAACGTTGTGCCATTTTTAACCAACCATCAGTTGCCGAATTAAATTCACCCAACCTTTTAATTGGAGGCCGTTGGGGCGACAAAATCGTGATGGATCTTGAGACACAGGTTCTCCATAACTCTCTGTCTTCAGCTATTCTCGTTAGCTGCTCAAAAGACATTGCTGTCCATTGCTTTATGTTATCAATCCATGTCTTAGTCTGTAAATAAACATCGGCAAATTATCTATTCACTGAAAAAAAATATAACATGCGATAGTCGCGTTTGTAAACTCACACCATAATTAATCAAAGTGAAATTCTAAGTTTACTTGTAGAATTCTGTGCATTTTTGTGTTTCAATACCTAAATTATCGATCCATTTAAATTGAAACAAATAACGACAAGAATTTAAGTCTAACATTCAACAGACACGTTGGAGTTTTTCATCATCAACAAAATAATGACACGAATAGGGCCATTCTTTGTAAAGTGAAACTTTTTTGACAAAAATGGAGTTCATTCTTGATGTTTTTGAATAGTTTATTCTTGAAGAGTAATGTCTAAAGTTACATGGAGCACTTTTTTTTAAGTTGAAGACCCAATTATGCTAATTTGCATACAATTACATTGGCATGAATTAAAGTAAAAAAAAAAAAAAAAAAATTCACTGTATAATAGTCATCTCTCAGTATGAGCTTTAATAGGTGTTGCCACTCTAGAGTGAAATCATACCTTTTCCAGGATTTTTTGCAATTAATTAAGTTGAAGGAAAAAGAAAACTTGTCTATGCATTATGTAATAATTAACATGCATAATTAAGTAATTCTGATGTCACACACATGACCCCAAAGCATGAACAATTTATGCTATTTGAAAAATACAATTTGGATAATGTATATTTTTCCTGTCATAAGCTAACTTGTATGTGTCCTCAATCTCACCAAATATTATTCCAGATATGGTTCTCGTTCTTTAAATATTGCCCAACTAACTTTGTCACACACGTGACCTGAGTGCAAATGGTCAAGTGCATATGTACTAGGCAAGTCATGTGTAGAGTCCTTTTCATCTATTATTGTTAAGTTTCTTGACCTAATAATTCTGTTTTGACTTTTTGTATTTCTCTTGCTTAATCCTCTGAACTGATTGCTAACCCTGTACAATTATGATCAAATTGATATTAGCTTTTATATAATATGTGTAATGTAATTGGCCAATGGAAATGCGCTTCTGAAAATACTTTATAAAACAAGCTAAAGATGAGTATACATGTATATCAGCATGAAAACTTTGTGGGTTTTTTTTCTACTTTGAGTCTTTTGTCTGAACGTTAATGATAATGATAACTGTAAATATCAACGATAATGATATGTAATAATAATAATAATTACAATAACAATAATAATAATAAAAATTTAATAACAGTACTATGTCTTGTTTACTCTGAAGGGTAGCCTCATCAGTACTAATTACTTTTCTCCCTGAGGGCCCTGCAAGTATTATTACCCTGGTTTTAGCAAGACAACTGTAGTGCTCAGTGCATTCAAGAAATAAATCCTATAGGCACCCACTTACTACACCTGGATAGAGCATGGCAAATGCAGATAAATGTCTTGCTAAAGGACGTTAGTGCCATGGCAATTAATTAAACCCCATACCCGTGTGATCTGCAGTATGGTTACTTATTCACCAGACCAAAACACCTCTACAGTATATCAATGAATATATCAATCAATGATATCAATAAATGTATGAACATGAAAAAGGAAAATATTGTGTGTTCCCTGGGTATTTTTCAGAAAGAAAAGACCTGAGAATCACTTTATACTGTATTGATGACAGTTTGTATCTATAGAGCTATAGCAAAATGAATTTTTCAATAGTTCACCAAATCTGTACACATTACCTATGGCATGTCACACACGTGACCCCCGAATGTCACACACGTGACCATACATCATGATACAAAATATTACATAACACAAATTTTATGCAACTTTCAACAGAATTAATGCTATTTTCTAAGAGATAGTACCATGAAATGTATCTACCATAAATATGAACATTGAAGCTTTTGAAAATTCAGAGGGATTTAAAGATGAAATGTGAGTTTAAAAAACCTGCTTCTGTGCGAGGTCACACACGTGACCTGAATTTTTTGACCTCTGACGTAGAACAGGTATTATCATTGACCTTTTAATGTTATTAAATCCATGTACCTATGTCTGTATTTGCTGTATATACATGAAAAACCAACACACTTGGAAGATTATTAAAATTATAGGGCTCACATTAGCCCAATATTGTTTTGGAGTCACACACGTGACTAAGAATGGCCCAATAGCACTGCGAAATATTTTGTCGAAATGAAATGCCCCTTTTTTTATATAAATGTTTTACTACACCGCTTAGACCTTAACATTATGCAATACAGGAAATTGACTACATAATTTGACCCCCGAAGTGCATTGACAAATAGCCAGAATGAGGCAGGCAAAGTTAGGATTCCATGATTTCAGTAAGCCTTCAAAACTCATTTTCGTCAAAGGTCTACGATTTTAGATGACAAAATAACAAGATACTAGAAATAATAAGCTACTGTAAAGCTGTTACCTTCTCAAGTGGAATATCAAACAATGAGAGGCAAAAAATAACTTATATAAATGGCCTGGCACCTATTATACTAAAAACATTGATGTGCACTACGCAGTATCTCTCAGCGGTGAGCCGTCGGAGTACTCCAGATTGGGCCGTTTGTTCTTCTTCTTTTTTTTCTTTTTTTTTCTTCTTTTTTTTTTTTTATTTGTGACCCATGTATTCAGGATGCAAAAAATGTGTGTCAGTCTCACACTCCATCAACGTCTGGAGCAGGTATAGTGCGTATCAAGGAGTGCTCTCTGAAAACAGTTCAGGCAGTGGACTACCGTCGGGGTTGAAGGGTCCTGACGTAGGGCAATGTAAAGCCGTGATATCGTTCCTTTCAGATATTTACATTAATATTCATCGGAAATCAAGGATGGAATATTAAATGATCTAGCACATTTATCTTTTGATGCAAGGAGAACAATGTGAGACCATATCTAATACGCTTTTTGCCAATTTTCCCCAAAATTGTACATGAGCTTGAAAGCATGTGAAGTGCATTATAAGATGGTCAAGTACAAGGGAACTTCAGAAGAAGGATCTCTTAAGAGAATGATTCAAATTAAGTTTCAACATGATCATATAATTATTGATACGAATAATTACCTTTGCACGTAACAGCTCCTATATTAGCCAGGCCATAGTCCTACTCATTAAGGTACGTCTCACATAGCATGTCCTTCTGTTCATCTGCAAAAAAATACTTCAAATAATTTTTTTCCACGAGATCAGATTTTAGCCTTACGCATGAATGTTTTAAAATATTTTAAAATACATGTAGTAGATTCAAGTCACTTATTTCTGTGATATCTGAAATATTGTTAGGTTGTCTGTATCAGGTATATAGCAGGAGTGCTTTCACCGTTTAAATCTTGTAGATACAAACTTTTGTGAATGATAGCCTCTATAAGAACATATTTTAGCTTATATAAGTTAATAAATAACTTTAATTAGGAATATTAAATCATTACTAACAAAAATGATCAAAATATTACAACAAAAAATTAACTTTTTAAAGGGCAAAAATCAGAGAAGTGAACGCGCTATAAACAGCAGAAAAGCATTTTGAAAAACATATAGAGAGAGAAAGAAAGAAGGGGGAAGAAAGAAAGAAAAAAAGAAAGAGAGGAAGAAAGAAAGAAATGGCAAAAAATAAAGAGGAAAACTAATGGGAGAAAGGAAGGCCGGATCAGCTGCAGCCGAGTCGAGTCTAGTCGAGTCATGTGTGGCTCGAGTCTCGAGTCGAGTCGAGTCATTTTCTATCACGTTCGATTCGAGTCGAGTCGAGTCAACAGAAATTTTCTAGTCGAGTCAAGTCAACATGCAATTTTTGTAGTCAAGTCTACAGTTTTAATACTTGTACATGTTCTTGTATTTCATGTCTGATATGGTAGCCTATTATGACTTCCTGTACCCACGACAGACCCACTAAACATACACAGATATTGTGGTTAAACAAATTTGCAGTACCAATCCTACGAGGTGAAAGTTAATCTAGCTTTAGGAGTATTGATGGTCGTTGTCTGGGTTATGATTATGAACACTATGCAAGAAAAAACATATATACATATATAAACTTCAGACCTCATAGAAATACAGTGTTGTACTGTAGATACTAGTATGCCCATGCTGCTGATGGTCTTGGACTTCAGACTCATCATGTATATACAACCAAATTTCATTTGTATGATTACCTCGCATTACTTTTTTCAAATTTTGAAATTTTTCAATTACTCGGATAGAATGATAATAATAATCAAAATGAGAGGTTGAAGGAAGGACGTGTTTCACAAGGGCTCCGGCATTTGTGGGTTTCCTGACCTCTTTCTTGAACGTAGATGGGAAGTGCCTTATATGGACTTGGAGCGAAATTTACGGTGATTATAGATATTATATTCGTTCATCAATTCTTTCATTCATTTTGATCTTTTCGAACCCTTTTCGTCAATTTTCGTCCACTTTTCACGTCTGTTGAATTTTGAAAAACTCTTCTTCGCGCATCAACGCATCATATTCTGCGCATCTCATCCGCGTAACTAGAGGTCTTCACCAACACCTGTTACTGACTTGTTTCCTTGTTACGTCGCAATGCCTATACAAACAGCGCTGGTAAGAAAGAAATCCTCTGGCTCTCCCAAAAACCGCATGACTGACGAGGAGAACGCTCAGCTCGACCAGATGCTATCTCTTTGGCAAGCTATCCAAGTTCATCGACAACAAGCTATCGGTCCTCGAACAGGCTATTGTAGATGTTCGAGAAGGGCAGTCGGGAATAGCCCAGTCTATTTCCTTCCTTGATGAAAAGTTTGAAGAAATGAGAAAGAAGACGGAGAGGATCGAGAAAGAAAACCAGGAGCTCCAAAAGAAAAACGGCCACCTTGAGAAGAAGGTCAATGAGTTGAGCTCACAACTTAATGAGCTTGACCAATATCATCGCCGGGTCAACCTGGAGATCACCGGAGTGCCCGAACAACAAGGAGAGAACCCGGAGGAGGTAGTACTTAAGATAGCTCAACACATCTACCCAGGAACATCTGCGAAAGACATCGATGTGGTGCACCGCCTTGGACGTCTCTCTGAAGACAACCAACGCCCACGTGCTTTCATCGTGAGATTCGCATCAAGACGCGCCCGCAACGCTATATACGATGGGAGAAGGAAGCTGAAGACGCTCAGCACCAAGGACCTTGGCTTCAGATCCACTGGCAGGATATTCGTCAATGAGAATCTGATCTCATCAACGAGGGAGCTCTTGAATGAAGCCAACAGAGTTCGGAGGAGTGCGGGCTTCAAGTTCCTGTGGACCCAGAATGGTCGGATCTTCGTGAGGAAAGACGAAAAGAGCCAGCCCATGATCGTGAGTTGCAAAGAGGACTTTGTAAAGATTAAATAATCACTAAACTATATTGTTTTAGTATCTTTATTACAATGATGAACTTCCGGCTATTAATCAATTTTGAAATTGGGCTACAACATTTGCATTGTCTTTACTACATAAACATTATGGTTTCTTCTTCAAAACCCTCTATTTTCACTACTTTTCATCGGAGCTATAAACTTTCAAGCTACTGCATTCATTTCTGTTCTGTTCTTATTCTATGTTATCTCGTGTATTATTCTAGACTATATACAATTTGTGGCATATGGATTATAAATTCTCTTAAGAACTTTATATATTCGTGCATTAATTCTTTTAGTTATGTCAAATACAATTCCGCGATACGTCTTTACCGAGAAGCAGTTCTGACCTTTGTTTTATCCCTTGTATCATTCAATATTTTTTTGCATTTATTCTGTTATAAGTAGTTTAAATGTCAATGATTGACAACGAACATTTCCCCTTTAACAATTAAGACGAAGGTGAATTTATAACAGTAGTACAGGGGAGTCGAAATGATGTTATCTCGCATAGATATGACAGTAGTACGAGGTTTGATCATTTTGCCACCAATGCTCTTGCTAGCAATTTTTGATGAGCTTCAACTTGATTCTCATGACGAAGCAGTTCATCTTCCTTCATCTGCATACTATACCGAATATTTATTCAAAGATTATGCTAAAACACTTGAGAACGACAACTGATTTGTTTTGCCCCTTAATATTCAGCGATATTAGAAGTGCAAATAGAAATTTTGAGAAATTACGATCATATTTAGGAAACACTGAATTGTCAATGCCTCCGGTTATTGCTCTCTCAGAAACCTGGTTTACAGAGACCGCTAATTATTTAGTTACGCCTGCTGAATACAGGATCATCACTAATAACAGAACTAACAAACCAGGGGTGGCGTGGCGCTATATATACCATGTTCACTTGATTATGTGGTCATAGACGACTTGAAGTGTATGACTGATGCAATTGAGTCTTTATTTGTTGAAGTTGTACCTCAGAAAGGTCAGAAACTGCTCATCGGTGTTATCTACAGACCACCACAGTCTGCTTGTATGAATGAATTTTTAATTGCTATCAATGATCTTCTTCAAAACCTTGCATTTAGAAACAGCAGTTGTATCATTACAGGGGATTTTAACATACATAACATAAATCTCCTATCCAGCAATCATTCGGCTACTAATGATTTCCTCACTAACCTTTTATCTTCATCATTTTTGCCACTTATCTCTAAACCTACGAGAGTGACTGATCACTCTGCCACCATTATAGACAACATATTCTGTAACTGCCAACCTGTTCCTAAAGCTGGCATTATTATGACAGACATATCTGATCACTTTCTGATATTTACTCACATTCAGTTAGCACTTCCAAATAATAAAAATGATGGTATGAACTTAGGAACACGTCGTATTTTCACTCCTGAAAATATAACCTCTTTTCAGGACAAGTTAAGCTCTACTGACTGATCTGATGTTTACTCTGTGAAAGAAAATGTTGATCAAGCCTTTGAAATATTTTTAAACATGTTAAATAATTGCATAAATTTTTGCATACCACTGAAAAAACATCGGAAATATGATTATAAGCGTATACCTAAACTTCCTTGGGTTACAAAATCAATTCTACGATCCATTAATCGCAAAAATAATTTATATATCGACTTTATTTCTAAACCTTGCGATTCTTTACGAATGAAATACACTTCCTACTAAAATGTGCTTACTACAACCCTTCGCTTGGCGAAAAAGGGATATTTTGTGGAACAACTAGATCTATTTAAAAATGACGTTAAGAACACTTGGAAAATCATAAATGGTGCTCTGAATAAGGGTAAAAAATCCAAGTCAATTTCTAAGTTGCGTGTTGATGACGCCTTTATTGAAGAAAATCACGTAATAGCTGATACCTTTAACACCTTTTTTTCTGAAGTAGGCTCCAAATGATCTCAGACTATTATTCCAGGTGATAAATCCTTTCACGAATTTCTAACAATGCCAAATGACAACTCTATTTTCTTTACCCCAGTATATAGGCAAGAGTTAGTTAATATTGTCTTAGGATTGAAATCAAACAAATCTCCTGGTTACGACGGTATAACCAATTTCCTCTTGAAAAGCAATGTCGATTCCATTGCTGATCATCTGCTATACATATTCAATTTATCTTTGAAGTCTGAGGGAATGTATTGAAGTGGTTTAAGAGTTATCTTACAGGTAGAGTACAATTTGTTAGTGTAAACAATTCTGACTCTTCTACCAAACCTGTTAATTGCGAAGTTCCTCAAGGAAGCCTTCTGGGCCCTCTTTTATTTATAATTTAAGTAAATGATATTAAAAAGTCGTCTGATATTCTTTTTTGCCGAACTTAAAAAGGTGACGGATTGGATAAAAGCTAACAAATATCTTTAAATTTAGAAAAAACAAACTATATGTTGTTTAGTAATTCGTTATCACATCTGTCTGATCAAATTATATTATATATCTCTTAACTCTCTTTTATTTCATTAATCGTATTCGGTAATGTTGGCTCAACAGCGTATAATGTACGTATGTTTTGTTTCGTAATTTTCTCCCTCTCATTCCAAACAATTGCTTTGATTAATTTAAACGAAAATCTTTTCTTCTTTTTTTTTTAAACATATATTATTGTATCATTATTCGATTAGGGGGTCTACATCACACAAGCTAAGCTTTTTAGTAGATCCCTCCACATGTCATTTTGTCACCTTTCTATGTCATATTCATGTATTCTCTGTTTTTGAGGTGTTTGTAATTTATACATATTGTTGTAATTTCATTGTAAATGTGGAATCTGAATAAATCAAATCAAATCAAATCAAATCAAATCAAATCATCTAGCACCCCCCCCCCCCACATCATACAAGACTGCAAGTAGATACTACCTAGTATAAACAGTCTTGATGTAGTCATGCAGTTTCAGTGGGTACATGCAGTATCATTAATCTTTAACCATTTCAGGACAGGAATTATTTAAGGGCTAAATTGATCACATTTTGTTCGTCAAATTGGCAATGATAATATTTCTATAGTGCTACATGATTCTAATAAGGTGTAATGTTTTTGAACATACATGGTTAGGAATTTTGTAGAAAAGTTTTTTAAAAATGCCAATTTTGATGAAAAAAACAATGATTTTGAACCTCTCAATGTGTTGCCAATTTAAGGAATTTAAAGCTTATTGGCGTTTCCGAAATTCCTGGCATCAAATGCAATGTGGTCATGCAACAAAAAATGGACATAGTGTGTGCATATTTTTTTGATCTTTCTACTCATGCAGCTGGTTTATTTTTTTTTGAGCTCTGAATCAAAAGTTATTGAGCGAAACCACAAAATGTGGTCAATTGTCTTGAATGGGCATAGGTACCTACTTGTAGCTCCATGTAGGTAGGAGGTTGTATCTTGATGTGTTACAAAACGTACAAAGAGATGGTGCTCAATGGGTGAGGATGGTTGGGGGGCAGGGAGGGGTGTTGTAGTCATGTGAGACCTGCTATCATGTACTGTAGTACTGTAGTACACTACACAAGAGCTATAATTATTTTCTTATTGTATACTAGGCTATCTATGGGGTACAGTATGGGGATTTAGGGTGAAAATCGAGTCATGTCGAGTCATGTCGAGTCGAGTAGAGTCAAGTTGAGTCACGTCGAGTCAACAAGCATGTCGAGTCCGAGTCATGGTCGAGTCATGTCGAGTCGAGTCGAGTAGAGTCAAGTTGAGTCACGTCGAGTCAACAAGCATGTCGAGTCCGAGTCATGGTCGAGTCAAGTCGGCTAGTAGTCGAGTCACAAGTCGAGTCACAAGTCGAGTCAAGAAGGGGTCGAGTCTCGAGTCGAGTCGAGTCTTTATAGTTCAAGCTCGAGTCGAGTCGAGTCGAGTCGTAGAAGGGGGCTCAAGTCGAGTCGAGTCGAGTCATTACAACACTGGTTCCTACCCACTCTAAACGGTTTGTCATGCATCAATGTTAACAATAACTTTAATAATGAACTTTATCTATGTGAAAGATGTATATGGATCAGAGAAAATATCGTTAATACGTGACCAGCCCTTAAATACAGAGTTAGGCATGGACAAGACAATGCCGTGATGTGGAATAAATTCAGTTTCCCTCCCATGTGCATTTAGCCTGCGAACATGCTGACAGTAGACTCCGTCATATGGACAAGTCAGATGTTCACATATTTCTACGATTTTTAACAATTCTTTTATTGGAATTTTAAAAAGATTACAAGTGATATATTACCCATCATCCATGACAGTTACCAATATGATATTTTACTAACTTCATTAGAAAGATAATTTTCAGCTACTTCTATGTAAATAAAAAAATAAATAAATAAATGCAGTAGGAGAATACCAATGTTAATGAAATAAAATTCCCAAACTGCTTATGAAGAGTACACGCCAGTGAAATTTTACTTTATCATGTTCATGATGTTTGGAATAGGGTATTGCATCAAATCAGGCAAATACTCCCCCACCCCCACATACACACATCCACACATCCACACACAGACACAGGAACGGATATGGAAAATCCACCCTGAAAAATGTGTGTGTGTTTGTAATTGGGTTTTTTACAGACTCGTATCAATCAGATATGGTTATTTACGTCTGGGACCGACCTTTAACGTCACCATCCGAAAGACGTGACTCAGTCTCGAACCTGGGTCCGCTGAATCAGTTTATAACTTCCACTGTTAGCTGGATTACAGGCGCACGCCACAACGCCCAGTTGTGGTAGGCAAGCATTAAAAGCCGAAATATAAACATTCCAGTGAGAGTTTGAGGAATTCCAATAAAATTTTTGTTAAAAATCATTAATTTTTAAAGTTGAAACTCGATAAACCGCAAAGTGGAAACTACGTGAGGTATATTTTGAGGATCTCTCCTATTTATTCTGCACTTCAAATTCTTAAGTTCTATGATATTTTTCCAAAGAAAATATTACATTGCATGCGCCCTAGATATATTACTGAACACGTGTTTCTGCACACTCTTACTTTAAAAACACATATTTTTCTTTTGTAAACCATAAACAGCTGTGATGATCAAGAATCTATTACAACTTTTAAGAATAATGCCTTTTTTTATACTTTATCGGATTTTCCTCAAAACTTTACTGCCCTGATTCTTTAATCTTTCTGCTTTTAACCAAACCAACTTACTTGCCCTTTAATACAAATTTGGAGACATCGGGTTTACAGTTTACACTTATACCGCGAACTGCATTGCAGCTTCCCATACACCTGCATGCAATTCTACTTCCTTAAGCCTACAATGTTCATTGTAATGCTCATTACAGTCCCCTATGCTAAGCTGTAAATTAAAACGCTAATAAACTCGATTTGTGGGTAGATTTTGTCTAGACTCACCTGTAATAGAATAGGTTGACAGACACGGACTGATGATGCCCATCACCGATAACGACATGAGTAAATACAAGATCCCCACATCAAGAGCGACTTGAATTCCGAAAAGCACTGTGACAAATGTGTCCTACTGAACCAGTGTAGAGGAACTTGTACATCAGCTGCAATATGTTTGACGTGTTAACATTCCATTTATGTTTCCCCCCATCTTTCTGTTATCGAAGTGGTAATAATGGCTATGAAAGAAAAATACGGCCATATTTTGTCAGATTTGTTCTTTTCCTTGTCAAAAAGAACATGCAAAATGAAGGTCAGTGGAATAGGTTAAAGTATATGTGTGGAGAGAGAGAGAAAGAGAGAGAGAGAGAGAGGCATGTGAATGCAGGTGTGTGTGTGTGAGTGTGCGCGCGCGTGTGTCTGGGAAAAGTCGTATCATCATACTTTCATGTTCTCACCCCCAACCCCCCCCCCCCCAACCCCAACCCCTTTCCACCCCTCTCTCTCTCTCTCTCTCTCTCTCTCTCAATGTTAGCTCTGTAGTATTTCGTATGAAGAAATAATGAAATGAGTTGGTATTTTCAAGCCTTGTGGAGTTTGTGCATTTTTTTTTTCAATCAAGATTTGGCATATTGTGTGTGCAAGGTTCAATATTCAGATTCCGATTCAGATCCAAAACACATTTATTTTCATAATCAAATGAGTACAAAATGAAATTTGAATTGACAAAAACAAGGTGGAAGGAGGTATGGGTTCCAGGAAGCACATGGCTTGTGTCGGCTTGTACAGAAAGGGTGGGTAGCGTCGCGTCATGTCGCGTTGAATGGAACGCAACCATTTGTCCAAAGCCCCCCCCCCCCCCCCCACCCGGTTTAGCCGATAGGTGCGTTGACTTTTTCTAAATATTGTTGTTCTTTTAGTGATATTAATGATAATAATAATAATAATAATACCATGCCTACTGGTAATAATAATAATAACAATATTTAGAAAAAATTTCAACGCACTCTTTCGGGAAAACTGGGGGGGGGGGGGGGGCTTTGGACGAATGGTGGCGTTCAAGTCAACGCGACGCGACGCGACGCTACTCAACCTTTCGGTACAAGCCGCTTGTGTCTGGGTCGCCGTAACAACACATTCAAGGTTCAAGGTCAAGGTTTACTGTTTGTTTACTCCTACATTATGTCTTTTTTTTTTAAAGAATATAACCTAATTTTTTGTAAATATATACACAGTTTGATATGATAAATATGATTTTAAAATAAACATTATACAGGAAAATCATCGCAAATAAAATAGGATCAAGAAATTGCTTTGCTCGCTCATATCATGTAAGTTTCATATGACTCTTGCCATTGCCTGCTAAACATTGCGCCCCCAATATAGGATAAAGTGTATAAAACAGCATTTGCAAAGGTTCAACTTTTGAAAGAAAGCTCAACTTCAGGTAGCCTTGCTGAATTTCTCGACTCTTTCTCAAGGCTATAGGGTTTTCGGTAGTTTTGCTCCCGATTTTAGAAGTGAGGGAATAGAAAACCGTTTATCGATGTATAAAATTCGAGCTTCTCTACCGCTCAATTGCGGTGGTCAATTGCAAAATTTTCTTGGTAAAATGTACAAAAAATTGCGTTTTTTAGGGTTAAGAATTGAAAAATTTGCCGCTCGGTCGCTTTGCTCCCTCGTTTGTATAATAACGTAGATAAGTTTGGGCACTCTGGGGGGGGGGGGGTAACTTCATTTTTTGCCCCAGGCGCCATAATCCCTAGATACGTCACTTGCTTCGCTCCCTCGCCGGCCGGTCACCCCCAGTCATGAACACAGATCGACACCCCTGTTTAATACACTTCTAAATTATCAAGTTTAGAAGTTTTGGGGAGTATTGTAGTTCCCTAACGCATCCCAAGTTTGGCAATTATCGTTTAAAGTTCATGCATTAGATGACTTGCAATTTACAGATTCAGATTCAAACAGAGTTATTACCTTCTCATAATCAAATAAGTACAAAATGAAATCTACATTGACAAAAACATGGTAGAAGGAGGCGAGGTTCTCTGAAAGCACATAGCTTGTGTTGGGGTCACCGTAACAATACATATTTTATTTCCCAAGTGACGACACAATAACAATTTCAAAATAAAAACAACAAAAAACACATAGCCCTTGAAAGAATGTTATATGTTTAGGAGTTGTAGAATATCAATTTGGAAATACATGTACATATAGGCGTCATTATAGTTTCAAGACTGAATCAGTTGTCGCTTGGAAGCCTACAAAGGTTGTACTGAGAACAAGATTGGTTATTTCTTGCTAAATTTACTCATCCCCTTCATTAAATGAGCTCACTTCTTCCCAGCGAGAAGCGAATAGTGATTTTTTTTTTAGCAGGCCCCTTCGACTTCAAGCTCGGCTGTCTCACTCGCTGTTTATTACAATGCTGCTAGTAGTAGTAGGGAATCCTTTTTTGAGAATGACAGAGCAGGATGTCCGACTTCTCATTTTTCTAGAATTCAAATAATTTTTATCTTTCGCTCTGACTCTGTCAGCTGACCAAACGCAAATTGTACGATCGGCGCTCATTGCACTACACTGTACTGTGTCACTGATGGGCAAGCGGCTGCAGATCGATCAAAACATTATGATCTTCTCGACTTACGGGGTGCTATATGGTTTCAAATCCTCACCGTTAGCGAACGAAATAATTTACGTCCCTGTCACGGCACAGAAATTATTGAACTGTTTAATTGCTAATTTGACACTCTTAAAATGAATTTTGTGACGAATCCTTTCCTTTTGTTCACTGAGGTGTATTGAGGTACTCTTTCATATCATTGTGCAATGAAAGCAGAATATTACAAATTATTTTTTGTGAACTCCCAAAACTAAACATACCCTTTAAACCATCTCCTTTCGTGAACAAATAGAGCTGGTCTAGGGGAATAAAAATATGACTAACAGAAAATGTGTAAACATACAGCTATCGTGCGAACGACGCCAAATGTGGAACTGGAAATGGATGAATATGGGCCATGTCTTGCTAATATTTATGACATATAATTTGCAGTTTTACTAGAGAAACGAAAAGCAAAGCTATATAATGCAGAAGTTTTAATTCAATTCAAGTAAGTATCACTATTCAGTGGAGCAAACAACTAAATGTTGTTTCATCCAGACCTTTCAAAGAACACATACACACCCACACACACTTTTTTTTTTTACACACACATACACCCACCCACACGCGCGCGCTCACACCCACACACCGACACAGCCCCGCATACAGTATATAGTACAAAGTACATTGTATAGCTGTATATCCTAGAAAAAGTATTGTTCCTCTTTTGTTGCTCCGTCGACGAAATACATCACAAATTGATTGTTCGACTTTCGAGGACTATTGTAAGGCTTTCGACGACCACTGTTTTCAAAATTTTCTTTTGTGCTCTCTCCGAAAGTGTACTCACGAACACAACCCACCTACGCCTACCCGAATACATTTTGCATAGTTTAATTTTCAGGTTAAGAAAAGGTATCCTAACAGAAAATGAAAGAAAAAATGAATAGGAATTTGCCCTTTTGAGTAGGAGGGTCACGTGGCGTCGAAGAAACTGGGGAACCAATCAGTGTTGTACCTAGCCAACAAATAATGAAAAAGAGAATCATTATTGACCTAAACAGAAACAGAGAGGCCTATTATTATTCAAGAATATATTCATACAAGCAGAAGCAGCCCGCGGACATCCATGGGCACTAGCTTTGTTTATGATTAATCATAATATTCGTCACAATACATGTAAGTTCAAATTTGTTTTAAAAAAAAGATTTAAAAAAAAAACCATAATTATGACATATTTTGGGGGTAAAATGGTATTTCTACCAAGAAGTATGTATAACATGCGAGTATGTGTTATTCATCAAAATCCTGCATGAATTTTGAAGAAAATACCTTTTCATCTTGATGAGTACCAAATTATCATTGTTTTAGATCTGATGATTACGATTGGCCCCAGTAGTTATTTATTTCATGTCGACCCTATATGGCCTGTGGACGACCCAGGACCGCAAACCTCACATCCACTTCTCGCCCTTTTTGAGGAACGATTTGATCTTGCCTCGTTTCTATATGGTTCTTACTCAGAGAAAGACTATGAGAGCATGACATGCATTGGCTGCCCCTTGTAAAGAATGAAAGAATTAAAAGAAAATTTGTTTAGGGCTCAGTTCTTTTCGGGGGGATCACACGCGGGCCCCCTTACGCGGGTCTTGGGAGGACCGCCGGGATTCATTTTCTGTTAACCCCCTCCCCCCCCCCCTCCCACCCAAGGGGAGACGGGATTTTTATATCATTGTGGTAACATAGTGAAAATACTTTCGAGGGAAATTTTGGTTGGAGGGGGAGCTCATGCACCTATACCCCTTCCCCCTGGAGTACCGCGGTACGTGATCTTTTAGAAGTGAATGATGTATACAGATCGATTTAGACTGCAATTAAGGAATAATATACTGGAGGCGAATAACATGTTTCACTTGGTATGAGGGCCATATTTCCTATTCATTACTATAATATTTGTTGATTAAAATGATATATCATATTTTCAGGAGATTGAAAGGAGAGTGTTAATACAGGCCTTGCATAACAGCGAAAGAGAAAACGAAGAAAGATATATAGTAGAATTTACAGACACAGAGATGGGAAATATAGAGAGAAAAGGGTCATAGAGATTTTTTTTTAACAATCAGCATGATCAGTGCACGTCGAACATGTGTGGTGAAAAGGATTTTTTTTAAAAAGTAGAACAGGTGAATATGCATGTGACACTTCACCTGTAATACAAATTTTACATAATAGCAGTGAAAGGTTGTTCTTTTGACTACCAGAACCATCGTGAAAGGTAGAATGAAGAGCTGTTTATTTTGTCCACTCCCTTTGTCCGTCATGTTCATAGTGTGAGAATTAAAAATGCCGATTACACTGGATTAATCAAAACATTGACTTCCATTCAATGGCTGCGCTCATACCGTGTACACACAGCATTCGGGGCTATGGCCTATACATGTATAGGAGTATAGTAGGCGATTGATGTTCTTTTCCATTATTCGAATAAACTTTCTCCCCTTCACAGCTAATCGGTATAGGTTGCGTGCATAATAGAAAGTACTTGTAGTGCGCACGACAGTGAGCTGTTCCACCGGCTGAAAAAGTTCTCTCTCCGGAAATGCAAAGTTTAGAAATGAATTTATGAAATATGGACGGCACTGTGGTCCTTAAAAAGTGCCCCCCCCCCAACCATCTGGGGATCATTCCCCGCCCGTGGGTACCCAAAGGAGGGGACCAAAAGAGCTAGGGGAGGCCCCTATTCGAACCAAACAAAACACCCAAAATCCTTAGCTTATTTATAGATATAATTATACACACAAACACACATATATATATATTACCTAATGACCACCACTAGTATGCCAGTGGCCAGTCGGTGTTTTAGTTTGTAGGCCATTCAATTTGTACTTACACTTGAAACTAGTATTCCTGGGTCGAATTGGTCCCATTGAAAACTGGCCTTCCTCAGCCAAATTGGTCCTATCACTCACCCTTATATAAAGTAATCAATACGTATAATATGACCCAGTTTTCGCAAAAAGTATCAGTGATATTGGTTGCATGTCGTTGCAATGATAAGGTTGCGTCCTTGATTAATGGTCTTAAATGAACCGTGATGAAATACTAAAAAATACAGACGATAAAACATACGACGGTGAATGGCACCTGAAATTCCTATGGCTCAAATAACTTCTACTGATTAGATTAATTCACTTCCAGCATAGTTGAAATTTCGAAATAACAAACTGGAGTGGATATTTAAAGAGATGTGTGTTTTTACTTGTTAAATGTATGTACCCTCTCTCCCACTCTCATCGCCTGTTTTTTTCTAACTCCCCTTCCCTATATCTCCTACTTTTTCCTTGTCTCTGTTTCTCGTTTTCCCTGTTTTATTTAATTTCTAAATCTATTGCTATACTATATCAGATTACTATATCTCTGCCTGAATCATTAAGTATCTAATGTAATATATTAAGATATTATGTAACATATCATTTGGTCGTGCCTCTTTCTACCCATACAATTCATTATCAATTAAGTTATCTGGCACTTCATGGAACTCCGTGTTGGCGTAGAGGTCTGTCTTCCCACCCACGGGATCGTCACTCATTGTTCCCCCTGATCCGTTCAATGCGCTCTCCCCCGACAATCCGGGTTGCAGTGTCGGTTGCTCTTCGTCTACGTAATTGTTTTCTCCGGCTGTGTTCGAGTGGGATGTCAGGCCGGAGAGTACGAAGAGGTCTTCTTCTCCATCGGCCCTTGATATCAGAGGACTAACTCCTCCGTTGTCGTGGTTACGAGATGCTAGCGTGTTGTCAGTAACAGGTGTAGCGTTATGTAAGCGTTCCTCATGCCTGTGATTTTCCGTAAGAGACAAAAGGATCAAACGTTATGATTGAAATCATTATGAATAACTTTAGAGATAATAATGATCAAGAAATATTATATTGATATAGCACGTGATATGAAACAATATCCTTTTGAGCTCCTGATTTCCTGCTGCTACAAATTATTGCCCTGGCTTTATAGATCCGGAAATCCTGAGCAGCGGTAAGTGCATTTCAAGGAACTAATCAATTTTCAAAAAAAGTGGCTCAATAAAAATATATATTTGTATTTTGATTGATTCTGTGATATTTACCCTTGGAGCTAACTACCTCAGACAACTACCCAATCGGACAACTATGAAAACATTAATACCCCTATAGGTTTATACGTTCAAGGGGGTAATTGGGGGTGATTTCCAAAGGGGGCAGTTATCCGAAGATAGTTGTCTGGGGGTAACTGACCGGGGGTAATTGCCCGGGATGATAATCCAGGCGGTGCTCGTCCTGACGTCCTGTTATAGCTAAGTACAACTCATATCATACTTGAAATTAGTTTAATGAACGATTTTGATTACAGACACAAGCGATTGTCATTTGTGAAGGCTTGCTTTTTCATGTTTATCTTCTTAGGTTCATGACATGTGATTTGCATACAATAGTTCCATACTGATCCATATAGCAACGTTAAAGCCCTAAAGACAACGAACACTGGTACAAGAGGAAAAGTCTTTTGTAATATGAACTATGGCAGTTCACTTTCAACATGAGAAGTATAAACATTGTTCTTGGAACCACTTTCTTTCCCACTAAATCATCAATTGCTTTTCCTGTTGTAACTTAAGCGAAACGTCTTCTATCATTTACATCCCTGTATTCTAGTGTCTCACACTTTCACTTCTCTAGTACTCTCATATTTGTTATTGTTACAATCGAAATAGGCATGATAGCTATTGTCTAGGGCAATACATGGAGGAATTTAATTAGAGTTTAGTTTAGTTTAAAGCTCATAGACAGTCTCGGTAGCAAAAATCATACTGGCAAGAAACTTATCTAACATAGTCACATACTACTCTCCTTTTATCATAAGACACATGTACGAGATTATTTAACATTCCATTCCCGATTTCGAACAAATTTTAGTGTAAATATATCTGAAAGAAACGCTTGATAACGGCTTTTCACTGCCTCACGCTAAGACCATATCCACCCGAAGGTTCCCCGCATAATAAACCCAGCGCTTCGTACTATGTGTAGCGTATTCTATACACACAGCAAATCCTAATGTGAGTAGTGTGTGTGGCCGTTGTTTGAATTTACATCCCCTCTTTTTTGGGCCAGGGATTTTTATTACTTTTCACCTCTCATTCAGTAAATATTTCACTTGAGGAGGAAAAAACTTCACAGCATCTTAGTTATGTTAGTACCCTGCTTTTTATTAAGTAAAATTAAAGAAATCTCACGAAAAGTTTTTGAGGGCCTCCCAAAACTATCTGTTGCCTTTAAAGAAATTTATTTCCAATTTTCCATTATAAGTATACAAAATAATAAATGAACTAAATGATATACATGTATTTTTAACAAAAATATGACAAAATATACATTCATCGGAGTACATACATAGTTGGAGGACACACCTCTAAAAGCAATATCTTAATATTGTCACGTGACCCTAATAAAACCCAATGATATATTGAAGTCATTATCCGAGAGCTATTAATTTAAGTTTCTGTGTTTTGAATTCTACCACGATCAAGTATATGGTAGACACATGAGAAAACAGCTTTCGGCTTAGCCTGCTTGTGATTTATATTTCATGACCAGGCAGACAGACTCAGGGGAGGATTGAGGATAAAAGAAGGGAAAGGGGGGGGGGCATAATTCCGAAAATAGTCTAAAAAGCAAAAGGGAAGCAAATGAATAAATAAATGGTAAAAAATGTTAGATTTTCAGGTGCCATTTTGGTCTTAAAAATTATAAATTAATTGAGTCGATTATTTGAAGAGAAGGGCACCCCCATTCTTCTGTGTATTTAAGGTAATACTGATAAGGGAAATTCAATTTGAGAAATTATTCGTATGACTCTGATGTGATAGACATCTCTCCATTTGCTTTTTCCATGAAATTTCAGTTGTCTCCTATGAAAATATCTTTTCATTCACCAAAATGGACAAAATGAAATTTCAGTTACATTCTGTAGGGGGAAAAAAACCAAGAATGGAGCGTCATGAAAGTCGTTTTATCATACATATCTACAAAAAACCAAGTATTCAGTAATCTGAACTCCTCAAATCAATAACTTTCTTATTGTTTACAAACTTACAAACTTTTTCAAAATTTCTTTGATCTGTTCACTGATTTTCAACAATGTTATTAAACGTGGAATTAAACAAGTTAAATTTCCTTTAGCTTTCAATTTGCACCCGAATGATAGAGAAGCAGCAGTCTAGAATAGGGTGTAGACTAATATCCTAGTCGAGAAGGGTGCAATATTGAACCTCAAGAGGTGAAAATGTGCACCCTGAAGGATGTTGGAGATGACACTTGACATGCTTGAAATATCATCCACAGGGGTGCTACAGCTATTGTACGGGCTTAGGATGGAAACTTCAATCTCATACCAACGAGACCGACACCGTACCGACAGCTGACCGAGCAAAACATTGCATTGCACCTAATGGCCAAGAATCGGTTGGTTTGGAATCAGTGTGGAGTCAGTTTGACGGCGTGACCGAGGTATTTAATTTCTCAGTGTTTATATTATGTAGATTAGGACATACATGGACTCATTTTTGCCCTCACCTTTTATGCCTTTTTCGAATAACGACCACGATGATGACGATGATAATGATGAGAGCAGAGACGATGCCAATACTGATATAGATGATGACCTGATGACCTAGGAAAAACAAGAAAGTTTCATGCATTTGATATTTTGTGTTCATATCACAGTACATGGAAGGAAAACTTGCAGGAATTTCCGCAATCGCTAGCTGGTATGAACCCCGATGAACTTTGGAAAATGGCTATAGGTTACCACTGGCAGTCCTCCGTCATGACAATTAATTTAATTTCCAAGCTTAAAACATTTAAAGCAATTTGCATTTATTTTGTGACCTTTTACCAGAATTCCCCACTAACCTACGATGATATGATACTAAGAGAAATAACTTGTGCTTCATAACACTAACAACGATTGTATGGCTATGCTTTAATATGAATTTTAAAAAAGGGCATTTCCTGCATGTAAGACACTGGCCTATACTTTTTAATACCAATTAAACCTATCAGTTTAACATTAATTTTGTCTCATACTTAGATTAATTTCCCTTCGTGTTTTCATCCGTTGTTTAGGGTTCGAGCTAAGTCATGTACGTCAACTTCTGTATTTGTTAAAGGCCAAGTCCACACTGATATCAAGTTAATTTGAATAAATAGAGTAAAATTAAACAAGCATAACAGTGAAAATTTTATTGAAATTGGATGTAAAATAAGAAAGTTACGGCATTCTGAAGTTTTGCATTATTTCTTGAAACGGTGATATGCATAACATGGGCGGTATGCAAATAAGTGAACCGATGATGTCACACACTCACTTTTCCTTATGTATTTTATTACATGAAATATCATATATTTCAATTTTTGCTTCAATATTGTAAAACATGGTTTGTCTCCTTATGGAACATGTAAAATCATCATTACTGTAACTTATTTTGATACAAGGGAGAGATTCTTTATTATTACATCGGCTGATCGAGGATGCACTTTGATCTCTCTCTCTCTCTCTCTCTCTCCCCCCCCCCCCCCCCCCCCCCCCCACCACCACCACCACGACCCCCGGGCAGTCAAACTTGGGGTAAGTGTGTACTTGTCACATACTTTAGAAACATACTTTTGCCCACAGAAAAATAATACTAGATCTACCACTGACTGGCCTAAATAAAATGTGAAAATTTACATCCAAATAACATTCCACAGGAATATGACACGCAAGATACTTTGTGCATGTAGAGCACAAGTATTGCCATAAATCAGGGCAACGCTCATAATTCTTCCTTGTAAAGCATACATGAGTGTTTGAAAAAAGAGGTCTGCATCTTTTTCTACTTTTAGGAGTATAAATTGTGGCTTAACCAATAATTAGCAATTGGTCAAAAAAAATCCTTTAACAAAAAGTAAAGAAATCCTAGAAGATCTAGGCCCTTATATTACATAAACGTTCTTCTTGTATCTTATGACAAAACATTTGTTTTTTCTTCTTAATGAAAGAAAACGGCAAGAATGTATTTGTCAAACCGGTATGTTTTCCTGTTTTCCAATTATGCTTTACTTTTGTCATAATACATTCAACACGACTGTATTGTAACACCACCTGTAATTGACACTAAGGGTAACGTATAATGAGACAAAATGATACGAAATACAGATAGACATTGTTATTTACTCTTTTTGTTGTTGTTTATTTATTAATTTATTCATTCATTTATTTATCTTATTTTATCAATTCCATTTCATTTCAATTTATTTTTTATATTACCTTTATTCATTTATTCAATATTTTCATTTCTTTATTGCCTTTTTATTTTTGCTTTTTAACCTTCTTCAATTCACATTTTTTTCTAACAAAATCATTAATTTTACAGTTTCTATTTTAATCATGACATGGAGTACTCATGTGTAAAGATGAAATATTTGCATGTAAACAACTCTACTGTATTCATTCTTACTGTAATCGTTTACGAATTATGATGCGGTAAGAATTTCACCTTTCTGCTTTCGAGGGTCACCTGTCCCCAAGAATGTCATTGGGTTCGTTGGCGCTCCTCCTACGATAGTGAATGTAGACATGGTAGAGGAAGTCGTAGTATTGAATCCTGAACATCATGGAAAACATATGTGATACAGGGGTAAATAACAATGTTTATGTAGCATATTCTTGTTCTTTATCTTGTTGTTGTAAATATTTCTTTATTTCAAATAAAAGGCAAATCGGAGAGATACTAGTACATGTACATTCAATAGAAAAAATCAGGTCAATGAACCGATACTGGTTCATGGCAGGTT
Source organism: Heliocidaris tuberculata (assembly GCA_025618425.1). Lineage (NCBI taxonomy): Eukaryota > Metazoa > Echinodermata > Echinoidea > Camarodonta > Echinometridae > Heliocidaris > Heliocidaris tuberculata. The sequence goes on from CM046841.1 coordinate 29,506,699, forward strand.
GATACATTATAACCAGCTATATAGACTGGATTGAAGTTAAACAATACACACAATAACATAATATCATCATTAACACAAATATAAAAAACGAGTTAAACAAATATTACGGCTGTTCTTCGTTGTGTGAAGAAAAAAACAACACTTGTTTTCATAATTTCAGATACTGCACTCTATCCCGCCCTTGATTTTTTTCTACTATAGAAGGTGACAAATGATGACAAAAGAGCATGTTCGCTAATATCATTGATCACCATCTTGGGTCTGACGTCACATTTGCACCTGTCAACAATATTCTTGATTCCGATTTTGTTTTCTATATCAATTTGACATCTCAAATCAATATTAATGGCTTCAAAAGAAACTGAGTAACCTGTGTCATTTAAGCCTCTTAATAAATTTGCTTATCTGTCTTATTTCCTTTTGTGTGCACCATGTACAATCATTTCAAAAGTCAAAAGTATCGGTGAGCTCGGCTAGGAATATTCGTTTTTCCTCTTTCCACAATAACCAATCTGGTCGTTGAGGGGTGATAAGGATATGAGGGGTACAGTGCCCCCCTGCTCTGTGTATCCTTCGATGTCCATGTATATATCGAAATTTCCCTTGCCCTTTTCTTTGATTTTCCGATATAACTAACGTCTTCACGGTTTTACCCAAAACCGGCACAACTGAGTTTTTACATGTCATTTTCAAAACGCTGCTGCTCGGTAGAGCATGTATGGATGGATGACATCAAGGTATCATTTAAAAGTATAATACTTCTAGTTTATGGAAAAATAGATAATAATTGTCATAGAGCACATATTGTGGTCACAATAACCCTTTGTTTTAGGGGGGTTTTTTCTGGGGCGCACTGTATAGCCATAAGGACACCGTTGTGTCTACATCAATAACGTCCCAGAAGAGAGGGGAAATGTGCCAATATGTGGCGTAAGGTGCCAGTTGTATTCCGGCAGAAGGGGCATGTCAGTAAGTCTTGTACCCCCAATGACATAGATTTGAGTAAGAGGGAAGAGAATCTATACATGCGTTAATGGCGAAACTGAGCAAGTTATTGGGAAGATTGAACATAATCCATTTCCTTGTCAGATTCACTCCCTCCAATAGTAGAATTTTTGAAAAGTTACCCTGGGAAAACAGTGACTGGATTCGAACATGACAATATCTATAATGATACAATATCATCTTCCTTTTGAAGGAATTCCATGAAGAGTTTTCTATTGAACCTTGGCTTCTCATGGACAGCTGTGTACTTCAATTTAAATGATAGATTAGACTCCATCTTATTGTTACAACTACCAAAAATCACCGCCTGCAGCACACCACCAAATACTTGTCTTTCACAAAAAAAGATGACAACGACCGTTACCCGTTCACCCCAGCTATTATAATCAGATAGACTTCAATCTTCAGACACTGGATAGTAGTTCCCCCTCCCCTCCCCCTCCCCTTCTCCCTTGGGTTGGCTCCATGGACTTTTTGATGCTCTATAACACGTATGATTAATTAATTCCAGGTCAGTGTTTCATCCCAAAGGACAAAAATGGCGACATTAAAGTAAAATCTGAGGACAAAACAAAAGTATGTCCTCATGTAGTATGAGATGATACAGACATTTTCTCATCCACCTTATCATAACATTTGAAAAAGAAAGTGGGGAAAATACTCGCCTGTACACTTTGGACGACTAGCACTCCACATAACAATGCTAACATCATCGCAAGTCTTCACGCATTGTATGACATCGTCTCCTTCAAGGGTGTACCCGTCGGAACAGCTGAAGTACACCTTGCTGCCATATCGTAGAGAGTCACCGAAAATGAACCCATTTGCAGGGGTCCCAGGGTCATCGCAAACACCGAGATCAACTTAAAAAAGAAAATTGAAAATGGGTTAAGTTACTGTGCATAATCAGCAACTTCATAAGGGAAAAATAAGCAAAATAAGAGAAATTGATTGAGAGAGAAAAATTCTACATAGAAAGCTATAGAATGTCGAGAAACCACAGAGTATAATGGAACCATTTTTATCAGTAATATATATATATTTCAAGCAATTTTGTATAAGAATTAAGAAAATATTTGGGGATCAAAGTTTCCACAACGATAGTTTTTTTTTCGGAACGAGGTTTTATGAACCAAATTGTGAAAACCTCGTCATCAGCTTTACCTTGGTAGACAGCGATTTTATCTGCTCCTCCACATGACTCAAGAGGATCTCCAGCACAAACACGATCACACTCTCCATCTGAAAGATTTCCATGTCGGTAATACACTACATCTTCTCTTCCACAAAAACATTGATATGCGTACTCTACACCTGCATAGAAGAACCCTCTCTCTTTGCACATGGTGATGCACAGATGAATTGTCAGTTCCCCTTCGTAATCAGTTCCATTAGGAAACACTCGCTCTCGCTCTTGTGTAAATGAATAGGGATCGGAAAAACAACCGAGATATCCTGGTTCTAAATTGAAGAAAACAAACACAAGAATTATACAACACTGATTATCAATAAATGATAATCCAACTTCTCGAATAATTTTAAAGTATGAATAAATTATACAAATATCTCAAAACAGTATTTCGTTAATCGTATGGGTAATCGACAACGTAACCATGATAACACGTTTTGCAATGTCTAAGCTGTTGAATGTTGTGCTTTTTTGTGTTTCAGTTTAAAAATTATCTCCCTACGATAAATATTAAAGTGCAACATTGAACATAAGGTTTTATTGAAGAAAAAAAAATAATAATAATGACACGAATATCCTTGTGAAAACTTTTGTCAAAAACCCTTCTTTTTAAAACATGAACTGAGTGACTAATTCGATTTCAAGTTAACAACACACTTTTACAAAGCCCTCCATGATCCATCTACATCCCCAGTAAAAGGAAAGAAGGAGATCTTGACAGAATGATTCAAACAAAATTTCAGCATGATGATATATATATAATGATTATATTTGTCATTAATACCTTTGCATGTAACAGCTCCTATATTATCCAGGTCACAGTCATACCCATTATCGTACGTAGTGCATCGTATGTTCATTTCATCTGTCAAATAAATTCAAATTTATGTTTGTTTCATGCATGTGATCAGACATTATTCCAGCTTAATTTAAAATAGTATGTAGTGGATTCAAGTCATTGATCCCAGTGTTGCATATCAGGTTGTCTATACTTTGAGTGGTTTCACCGTTTCTGTCTTTCCAAATAGATTCAGGCTTTAGAGCCGTAAAAACTCGTGAGTTTTTTCTCATGCTTATCAGACAATAATGGAGTTGAAAGAAAATGCTTCCTGGTGTCTGGGGAAACCCCCGCTTAAAGAAGAGCATGAATTTTTCAAGAATAATAGCCTTAAGAACATATTTTAGATCAAACAAAGAGTATTCGAGAGGAAAGGCCTGACGGTCATCATGATTAAATAGTTTCTTTTCCTTCTAGGCAGCTTGGGGGTGCACGCCCGGAAACACATGTTTTTATATTCTTTGTGTTGTCAGGTTTTTTCTATTCATTGTTTTTCAAACTTGTTTTCACTGATTATGTATAATTGTTGATTTGCAGAAATGAATGAATAAATAAATGAATAAATAAATAAATAATTACTTAATTAAATAATAATAGTAATAATCATAATAATAACAACAACAATAATAATTCTGTTTACCCAGAGAGGCCTCATCAGCTTCAATGCTCTTTATCTTTAAAAAAAAATTAAAGGGGGCATAATTAGAAAAACTGACAGAATTGACGGAAGAGAAATGTGAAAACAATAGAAAGAGAGAGAAAGAACGAAGAAGAGAGAAGGAGAAAGACGTGGAGTGAGAGAGAGAGAGGGGGGGGGGGCAGGTGCAAGGAGGTTGGAAAGAGAGACAAACCTAACAAAATATTCTCTGAATTTTTTCATCCCTTATCATTCTGAACAAACCCAGAGCTCGTATTTTGGTATGGATGGTCAACGACATATTTTTCTCTCGTATTTTTGTTTGCATGTTTTAGTCCGATTGATACGCTTTGGTATACTACGTACCTAATGAGCATCCCCAATAATATGCTGATGCGTTATTTGTAACAGACGACAGCCAGCCGCCTCCTTGTACTTCAAATACGTCAGCATCAATGGCTCGAGAAGTTCCCGGAAAGTTTAAATGATGACAAACTCTACTTGCAAGGCCGAAGCTCCAAATGGCCGTTAACAAACTTGACGTGGGCATACATACACGCCCCCACCCGACGTCCTGGTTGTAAAGCTCAACGATGCCGGCATTGGGTCGGTCTTTGGTGATTAATCTATAGTCTGTAAAAAGTTGTTTTTTTTTAGATTACTGTATCAATTGATGGGTCATTTGATTGTCTCGTATACCATACCATACATAATAAAGTGTTGCGTTCCTACCCACACTAAACGGCTTGTCATACATAAACGATAACGATAACTTTGTCTATGTGGAAAATGTATTTGGATCAGAGAAAATCGGTGCTGAAGGCTCATTAACATCAGTCGTTGAGCATGTTTTCTACACAAACCGATATTATCGTTATTGTTATCGTTAATATGTGAGCATACCTCAAATGCGAAGTGAGGCATAGGCAAGACAAGGGCTGTATACAATTATACCGTGAGGCGGAATAAATTCAAATTTCAATATCTTTGCATCAAATTTCCCTCCCATGTGCATTTAGCCTGCGAACATGCTGATAGTGGACTCCGTCATATGGACAGTCAAGTCAGGTATTCACTTATTTCTACGATTTTCAACAATTTGTAACTGGAACTTCAAAGAAGATTAAAAGTGATAGTTGCATTACCCATCATCCATGACAGTTACCTTGTTGTATATAAACAAAATGATATTTTACTAACTTCATTAGAAAGTTCATTTTCAGCTACCTCTATGTAAATATATTTTTTTAATACACTCGGAGAACACCAATGCAAATGAAATAAAGTTCCCAAAGCGCTTATGAAGAGTGCACGCCAGTGCAATTTTGAATTAGTCATGTTTGGAATAGGGTATTGCACCATATCAGGCAAGTACTCCCCCTCACCCTCCACAGACACACATCCACACACACACACAGACACAGGAACAGAAACATTGCCTTTAAAGGAAAGGTCCACCCTGCAAAAATAGGTAGGCAAGCATTAAAAGCAGAAATATGAAACAGACCAGTGAGAGTTTTAGGAAATCCGATAAAAGATTTTAAAAACCATGAACATTTAAATTTGAAATCGATAAAGCGCTAAGCATGCTAAGTGGCAACAATGCGACGTATGATTTAAGGATCTCTCGTATTAGTTCTGCACTTCAAATGTCTTAACTTCTATGATATTTTTCCAAAGAAAATATTCATTGTACCTGAGCCCTAGATGTATTATTGGACACGTGTTTCTACCAACCCTTATTTGAAAAACATCTATTTCTTCAATCAATTATCGTAAACCATAAACAGTGAAAATTATGAAATTATCAGTCCTTAACCACCCTGACCGGAGAGGTGCTCAGTAGGTATACGTCATACAGATGCCAATTTTCATATGATCAAGAATCATTCACAATTTTTAAAATAATGCCTTTTTTAATACTTTATCGGATTTTCCTCAAACTTTAACTGCCCTGATTCTTTGATTGTTCTGCTTTTAATCAAAACAACTTATTTTCATGGTGGACGTGCCCTTTAATACAAAATTTAGAGCCATTTGGTTTACACACTTATACCGCGAACTGCACTGTTGCAGCTTCCCATACACCTGCATGCAATTCTACTGACAGTACTTCCTCATGCCTACAATGTTCATTGTAATGCTCATTACAGTCCCCTATGCTAAGCTGTAAATTAAAAACGATAATTAACTCGATTTGTGGGTAGATTTTGTCTAGACTCACCTGTAATAGAATAGGTTGACAGACACGGACTGATGATGCCCATCACCGATAACGACATGAGTAAATACAAGATCCCCATATCGAGAGCGACTTGAATTCCTTAAACAGTTAAAGCACTGTGACAAAATGTGTCGTACTGAACAGTATAAGAGGAACATGAACGTCAGCTGCAATAAGTTTCACGTGTTAATATTCCATTTTATGTTTTCCCCATCCTTTTGTTATTTCCATTAAAGGGGTAATATGGCCTACGAAAGAAAAAATACGGCCATTCATTCTTGGAATAGGCCTAACAACCTGTTTCCCTTTTTTTTATCGGGTCTGTTGTTTTCCTTGTCGGAAGGAACATGCAAAATGAAGGTTACATGGTCAATAGAATAGGTTAAAGTATATGTGTGGAGAGGGAGAGAGAGAGGGGCATGTAAGTGCACGTGTGGGGTGTGTGTGTGTGGGGGTATGGGTGTGTGTGTGCGCGTATATGCGCGTGTGTCTGGGAGAAGACATCATACTTTCATGTTCTCACCCTCCCCCCTCTCTCTCTCTCTCTCTCTCTCTCATCTCTCTCTCTCTCTCTCTCTCTCTCTTTCTCTCTCTCTCTTCCTCTATCCATCTCTTTTCCCTTTTCCTTCTTTTGGAATGTGATGGGGCCACGTAAACCCTTCTCCTCTACCCATTTACCGCACTGTACTTACTTATACCTTAAAGAAGAATTGTGTTCTGCATCATGTATTTTCAGACCCCAGTTTTTAACAAAAGTTATATAGTTATTGAAAGTTAACATATCATTTTTTTTCGGTCAGGGGCATGGCATGGAGGATGACACCCAAATTTGCCGACAAATTTTTAGAGTGTGAACACAAATTTGCCTACAAAAATGCTGCATCCTAATCTCCCCCCCCCCCCCCCCCCCCGTAGTCTGTACTTCGTCGATAATGATAACATTTCAGATATTTGATCTTCATCTCTGTTGTCTACTTGCTGCTGTCTCTCTGTATGAATTCTAGAACACGCCATCTTCGGCTGGTGGCTAGGTAGTGTATACAATTGTGGGGGAACCTATTAAAAGCGAGGCTTGTCGAGTTAGGTGACACTGTGCTTTAAAATAGTTGTATAAAAATTATCATCGTTATTCAAATGAAGTTTATAAACATATTTTTTAATGACAAAAAAGTGTTTTATATACAAAAACCTGATACAAGCAGAACACTGAATTGTGACAAAATTTAGGACGTTTGATTGTCCTATTAATTTAATATCGTTTTGGAGTCAATGTTGAAATTAAGATCATAACAAATCAAAGAGTTTCATAATAATTTCCATTTGTTCATCATTCTGAAAGGCCTGTGGATTTAACATGTTTTTGAAATAAAATGTTGATTCATTAGTGAAAAGTGTACACAGTGATCCAAACAACGTTCTATTGTGAGTGAAACCAAAGGTAAATGCTTAGTCTTTGGCGCATGTCATATTGCTCTGTGATTGGTCAGTTAATTCCAGGGGAAGGTCAAGGTTATTATGAATCCAGCGTGTTTTGAAAAAGAACTGAACTTGAAATAAAATGACAGAAGGTTTTCTTCCTCAAACTGAACGTTAGCCATCACTCAGCTTATTTATTGTATTACCATGACTGAGGTAAAGGAAATGAAACTGCTGTATGTTTATAAAGGCGGTGAAGAAAGTTCATAATAATGAGGGGGAAACCATCGTATTCACATTATCATATAACAATTTCTAAAGTATCATTTCCTTGAATAAACTAAGGAAAGTTTTGCAACGTGTTACATACTAGTATTATTAATTACATGTAAGTAAAAACAAATGTTATTCAAATCAAATTAACATTTATTTTCTTCCACTGATTTTGACAACATTCAACATGTGTTCAAATAGTACAATTTATATGCATATAAAGTGATATCAGTACATCAAGAACTTGCAAAGTTACAGGGAAGAAGGCGCAGTCCCAATAAGCCAGATGCTTGTAGCGGATACGCTTGAATATACAAATACAATATAATTTAATACAGGAAATGAAGAACGGGACAGACAGAGAGAGGAAAAAAAGAGGATAGGAAACTTGGAGTAGAGGGAAAGGAAGAGGGCTGCAACATAGTAATAATCATAATGGAGTTGTATGGCATGCATGAATAATACAGTGGCAAGATATACGGTGAGAGTAAAATATCGAAATATTAACAGGCATTCTTACAAAAAAGATACTGGAAACAGGTTGAAATGACAGTAATCGAGCATAATAAACAAGCAAGGCATCATGCAGGGGCGTCGATCCGTTTTTCGGATTGGGGGGGGGGGCGGAAGACAGCCTATCGTAACGATGATCATTTCGCACTCAATTCAATCATCATCAGGGGCGGCGGTGCGTCTTTTAAAGTGGGGGGGGGGGGGCACCAACAAAAAGCAGCACCTACAAAGAGTGGAAACAAGACGGGAAATACCACTTCGAAACATTAGTATACCGGTACATTCTGATCAATACACAACCGAGGATCATTTTGGACACGCTATTGTTTGTATCTTAACATGGTTCTAGATAAAAACTACTTTGCACTTGAGTGTATAGCCTGATTATTCATTTGCGAGCGAGCGAAGCGAGCGAGCAAAAACTTTAAGATTTATTTCTAACGCTGAAGGCAACGGGTGCTGAATTATATACAGCGATTAATATAAGAAGATAATAGTAAATGCGAGCGAGCGTAGCGAGTGAGCTTTGGAAAATTTTTAGAAAAAAAATTGTCCTTGTTCCTTTTATAATTTAGGAGCACTGCTCATTCTTGTATAATTTAGGGCATTGGGGCCCCTACTACCCCCTGCTCCACTGCCTCTCTATTGTGCTGATATCAGTAGGGGAATGTATTGTTATGAAGCCTCTCTAATTAGTTGGAGCTATATGTATAAGGCTCCTTTGTGGACTTTATACATACCCATATATATATATATATGTATACTTTATATATACCCATATATATATGTAAATGTATACTTTATATATACCAGTATCTACCGATGTCGCATTTATCAGAAAACAAAAGGGGCACTTATTTCTGAGGTTAAAAGGGGCACTCGTCAGAAGGTAAAAAGGACATTGAAGGGGCACTATACGAAGAAAAAGAAACTTATCAGCTATCAAAAGGGGCACTTTTGGGGTACTTGATAAAGTGAGGGGGGCACTGTGCCCCTGCCCCCCCCCCCTCCCCGGGAGCGCTGCCTCTGATCATCATAGCATTGATAAAGATATGGTGGTAATTTGAACTTAAATAAAGTATGCATATTGATATCATGAACAGAAAATGGAATTAAATATCACATGGAAAACGACAAAATGATGGGAAAATATATCTTACATAACAGCAAATTGAGTAGAAAAGATATAACACAAAGTAATAGAAAAAATAAAATATGAGAAAATAGAGAAAAAAACTAAATAAATATGAAAATTTAAACTTTGAATTGAATTATGTATGTTCAGAACGTTTTTTAATGGCGTCATGATTTTTTGGAACGCCTCTTAAAAACAGCTTCTCCAAGGTTACATGACGCAGTAAAGATTAGAGAATTTGCGCGCGAAGCGCGCGTCGAAATTGAAGTCTGACCGTCTAAAACCTTTTGTACTATATTGTTTCGAAGGCATCATTTCCTGAGTTTTGCATCATTTTTTCCTTATTTTATTTTACACCTCCGGATTTATGGGGGGGGGGGCAAAATGATATGTTTGCCCCCCAAAGAAAATATTGGGGGGCAATCGCCCCCCCCTGCCCCCCTGCCCCCCCCCCCCAGATCGACGCCCCTAGCATCATGAACTATAATCCGATATCATACAGTTTTTTAGCTTCCATGAGAAGCTTAACAGACACACAGAATTTCTCATGGGTGCAGGTCATAGGTGCAGGTAAATCGTTCCAAAGCTTAGGGCCGGTAAAACAGATATTACGTTGAAAAATAAGTTTACGGTGTTTGGGAATATAGATTTCATCGGTTGATCTGGTGCCATACTTATGAATATCTGAAACACGTTGGAAAAGGCCACAAAACTGGGAAGGTAATTGTGAGTTTAGACTTTTATTTAACAAGGTACACTGTTGAAGTTTATTTATATCTAGAATGCGGAGCAATTTAAGAGATTTATATAAAGGATCGCTACTGGAGCGTGGATGAGAACCTTATATGATACGTAAAATCTTGTTTTGCAGTGTACATAGCTTCTTAACATTAGTTCGATATGTTTTTGCCCATACTACTGTACAATAAGATAGGTACGGGGAAATGAAGGTGCAGTATAAAGTACGCAATATCTTTTGGGGTAGAAACATACTTAGGCGGTAAATAACACCAATGTTTTTAGCTACTTTGTTTTCAAGTTTATTTATATGATTTTTCCATGTTAATTTACTGTCTATAAAAACACCAAGAAATTTAGTGGATATAACTCTACGTAAAATGCGATTATTTAGTATAATTTGTACAGAGCTAAAGTCTGGAGGCTTTGGAGAGTTGCAGAATATCATGTAGTTACATTTCTTGTGGTTGATTGTTAACTTATTAGCAGCAAACCAATCGCAAACTTTCAGTAAATCGGTGTTTACTGTTTTACATAGGTCATCAAGATTTTTATGAGAATATAGTAAATTTGTATCATCAGCGTAAAGGATAAAAGATAGAATATTAGATGATCGGTGAATGTCATTTACAAACATAATAAAAAGAAGGGGGCCTAACAGAAAGCCCTGGGAAACACCGAATGTAATTTCTTTAAAGTCTGACTGAGAAGAATTATAAAGTGTACACTGATGGCGATTATGAAGGTAGCTATGAAAAAGATCGTGTGCAGTCACACAGATGCCATAATAATTAAGTTTAGATAGTAAAATTTTGTGGTTAAAAGTGTCAAAGGCCTTTGACATATCAATAAATACACCGATTGCGAATCAGTTGTATTCAAATGCAACAATTATTTGTTCCTCGGCTTTTCTATTACTCTACAGGTCTACATGGTATACTTTTCATTTATGCCGACCCCGGATGTCAACCGTTTTGGCTTCATACACAGACAGCATGCATCCCTAAAATGAAGTATACATGTCATAACGTTTATCAGTGGTACAACAGGAAAAGAGAACATGATAATTATTCAACATAACAGTGCTTCTTCCACAATAAAAATATAATTGATACGTTATGAGAACAAAAGAGAAATTAAATTATTTGATCAGTACTTTCATTTAGGAATTATATCAATCACAATGGTAAGCTTTTCACCACAGGAAGTGACACCATTCTTTCGATAAATATTATAATAGATTTGTACATCAGTCTTTTAAAAGTACATTATTTAATGAAGAAAAACATCTTTAAAGGTTTTTGCTCATAGATTAATTTTAATAAAAAGTCGTATGCTTCTAAAACTGCTATTTATATTTACATTATTTAAGGGCTGGTCTATGACAATTTAAAAAACGACCGATTAGCTTTTTTCCAACTAAAAACATCCATGAAATATGTTAAGGATATTGACCTCTAAAAGCTTTCAAAGTATTCGAATTGGTTCTAAATAGTCGGATTCCCCCTTTTTTCTGGAGAAATTTGGACGTCCTCCCCTCTTTTGTCTTATATCGATGACATGTTGGTTGCTATAAAGATTATTACCAGGTGATGTTATCCTCTCATCTTCATCCTTCCTTATTTGGTCCTTGGTTGGTTGTCCTTCTAGAGCTCTTGGGGTGCTGATATCGTAATATTCATGTGAGTATCTAATGTCTTCTTGATTTCTGACCGACTTTTGTGGTGGTGCATTGAGAGCCTGGTACGTATCAGTTGTAACCGCTTGTCCATCATTAGTGCCACGCCCATTGATCACGTGCAAAAACGTATAGTTATCATCCTCGTTCCTTTGTTCAGCGCTCACAGTTGATTTCTTTTGTCTGGAAGAGAATATCAAAGAAAACTAAAATATCACCACTGTTTCATTGTATATTTACTGGTGGGACTGTTTACGGTACATGTCCTCTGATTTTGTCGGCTATGTTCAGCCTTAGTTTTACTAAGAAGAAAGTTTTCCCAATAATTCAAATCTGAGGTGTTCCATTCTCCATTGGTCACGTTGAATATCGTTTCGTCGTAGGTTTACCATGTTTACATACATTGTACTCTAAGTTTGAAAGCGGCACTTACAATATTTTTAAAGAGCTTTAAATGAATTAAGCCAATTAAAGGTAGGGGCATCCATTGAGAAGTAAGTGGTGTTAAATACCACACTCAAAATCACTATCATTATATCTGTTGGCAAGTCCAGTTTTCTCAGTCGCAGCCTTAAACGTATGATTTGTTAAGTTTGATTTCGGAATTATTCAAAAGTTAAAAACCACGCGAAATCACATCTTAAATTATTTTTCTAGATACAAAACTCTGACACCAAAAAAAAATTGAGTTATGATGATTCATCGAGAATTTGCGAATAGACAATGTGACATAGTAAAAAATCTATTGCTCGTAATTATTTGAATAAAAGAAAACACCATCGGGTAAAATGTCATACTCATAGCCCTGGCGTAATTCTTGACGAAAGTTGTGAATTGAATATATTTTCCCCTTTTCGTATAATGTACCCGCCGACTTAGTGTTCTTGTGAAGACGTACATATTACATTTCTCATTAGATAACAATTCTATAATTATACTTCCAGACTTTTGTATGTAACTCGTTATCATTTCATACAAACCTTCTCCGAACGATAAAAACGACGATGCCAATCACTGTCAGAATGACGACAATGACGATCGTAATGATCGTCGCAACCACACCTTGAATTTTAAATAAAATATCAAAACATATTATTGTTTCATGAGAGATATATACTATGAACTTTTGTATTTCTTGTTATTTCAAAAGAGTAATTTGTATCCCTACCCAGGATTTAAAGCTACGCCTACCTGATGCATGAATAATTCATGGTATGTATATCTGCTGCTTGAATGACACATACATCGTACTATACCACTTATAGCGAGTGTATCATGTTTAATCTGCCTCCTACTTTTTGCTAGACATATACAAATAGAGTTGGTCTAGAGGAACAAAAATATGACTAGCGGAAAATTTATAAGCATACAGCTATCATGCGAACGACCCGAAATTTGGAACTAGAAATGGATGAATATGGGTCATGGCTTGCTAATGTTTATAACACATAATTTACTGTTTTACTGAAAACGAAACGCAAAGCTAATGTAGACATTTTCATTCAATTCAAGTAAGTATCACTATTTAGTGGAGAAAACAAATGTTGTTTCAATCAGACCTTTCAAAGAACACACACACATGTGAACACACACACACACACACCCATATCCTCGCCCACGAGCACAAACCCATGGACGCCTACCCGAATACATTTTGCATATTTTAATCATCACTGTTCTAAAAAAGAGTACCCTTACAGAAAATGAAAGAAAAATAAATAGGAACTTGCCCTTTTGAGTAGGAGTGTCACGTGGTATCAAATACACTGGGGAACCAATCAGTGTTGAATCTAAGTTAGTCATGGTAACGGAAGTGATATTTCTGAGTTCAGTTGGATTGATTTTCTCTATTTTGGCAAAAGAACAAGGAATGTACATTATTTCAAACGTCGACTTTCTTTAACATATCCACTTTTATCATGTTTATACGTGTTATCATTCATTCCTACAAATCATATCTTTAAGATTCATGAAACGTATACGTGGTATACATCCTACAAGAAAGGGACAAATTCATTACTTCATCAGAATGATCTAGGGACATCGAACGGTGGTATCAAACATAACTGAAAATAGCAGATGTTCTAATATGCTGTTAATATAAACGAAGAGGAAAAACTTGCCTATACAGTTTGGAAGACTGTCGTTCCACATAACGGCATGCTCACTGCTAACATTGCTAACATTATTTCCGCCAATGTAAGTCTTAACACACTGTATCACATCGGGTCCTTGTAGAATGAACCCATCTGAACAGCTGAAGTACACCTTGCTGCCATATCGCAGAGAGTCACCGAACATGAACCCATTTGCAGGGGTACCAGGATCATTGCAAACACCGAGATCAACTTGAAAAGGAATAGTGAATGTAGAAATGGATATAAATTGTGTATCACACATCGAGAATTTTTTTAATTTCATTATTATGTGATAAATCCATTGAGAGAAATTTCCGAGCCTAGCAACTGAATACTGAAGAATCTTTAAGGAATGATTTGTTATAAGTAACAGTGAAGATTTTGTAAGCAATGTTGCCCATTAAAGTGGAGACGGGGGTTTCTGCAGTGGTAGTTTTTTGTTTTTTTTCGGAGCTGTAAGCAAAACTATATTTCGAGGATTATGAAGAAATGTATCAAGAAACCTCTTGATCAGATTTACCTTGGTAGACAGCGATTTTATTTGCTCCTCCACATGACTCGAGAGGATCTCCAGCACAAACATAATCACACTCTTCATCTGAAAGATTTCCATGTCGGTAATACACTACATCTTGTCCTCCACAGAAACATAGATATTCGTACTCTACACCTGCATAGAAGAACCCACTCTCTTTGCACATGGTGATACACAGATTAATAGTTAGTTCCCCTTCGTAATCAATTCCATTAGGAAACACTCGATCTCGTTCTTGTGTAAATGAATAAGGATCCCTATAACAGCCGAGATATCCTGGTTCTGAATTGAACAAGATAAAAACCTGAATTAAATAGCATTGTTTATCCATAAATGATAATCCAACATCTTGAAATAATTTATAAGTCTGCAGCGATTATCTAAATATCCCAAAACAGTATTTCGTTAATCGTATGTGTAATCGACAACGTAACCATGATAACATGTTTTGCAATGTCTAAGCTGTTGAATGTTGTGCCTTTTTGTGTTTCAGTATAAAAATTATCTCCCTACGATAAATATCAAAGTGCAACATTCAACATAAGGTTTTATTGTTTAAAAAAATAATAATAATAATGACACGAATATCCTTGTGAAAACTTTTGTAAAAAAATCCTTCTTTTTAAAACATGAACTGAGTGACTAATTCGATTTCAAGTTAACAACACACTTTTAGAAAGCCCTCCATGATCCATCTACATCCCCAGTAAAAGGAAAGTAGGAGATTATGTATGATTCAAACAAAATTTCAGCATGATGATATATATATATATATATATAATGATTATATTTGTCATTAATACCTTTGCATGTAACAGCTCCTATATCGTCCAGGTCACAGTCATACTCATTATCGTACGTAGTGCATCGTATGTTCATTTCATCTGTCAAATAAATTCAAATTTATGTTTGTTTCATGCATGTGATCAGACATTATTCCAGCTTAATTTAAAATAGTATGTGGTGGATTCAAGTCATTGATCCCAGTGTTGCATATCAGGTTGTCTATACTTTGAGTGGTTTCACCGTTTCTGTCTTTCCAAATAGATTCAGGCTTTAGAGCCGTAAAAACTCGTTTTTTTCTCATGCTTATCAGACAATATGGAGTTGAAAGAAAATGCTTCCTGGTGTCTGGGGGAACCCCCGCTTGAAGAAGAGCATGATTTTTTCAAGAATAATAGCCTTAAGAACATATTTTAGATCAAACAAAGGGTATTCCAGAGGAAAGGCCTGACGGTCACCATGATAGTTTCTTTTCCTTCTAGGCAGCTTGGGGGTGCACGCCCGGAAACACATGTTTTTATATTCTTTGTGTTGTCAGTTTTTTTTCTATTCATTGTTTTTCAAACTTGTTTTCACTGTTTATGTATATTTGTTGATTTGCAGAAATGAATAAATAAATAAATAAATAAATAAATAAATAAATAAATGATTAATTAATTACTTAATTAAATAATAGTAATAATTATAATAATAACAACAATAATAATTTTATTTACCCAGAGAGGCCTCATCAGCTTCAGTGCTCTTTATCTTTAAAAAAAAATTAAAGGGGGCATAATTAGAAAAACTGACAGAATTGGCGGAAGAGAAATGTGAAAACAATAGAAAGAGAGAGAGAAAGAGAGAGAAAGAACGAAGAAGAGAGAAGGAGAAAGACGTGGAGTGAGAGAGAGGGGGGGGCAGGTGCAAGGAGGTTGGAAAGAGAGACAAACCTAACAAAATGTTCTCTGAATTTTTTCATCCCTTATCATTCTGAACAAACCCAGAGCTCGTATTTTTGTATAGATGGTCAACGACATATTTTTTCTCTCGTATTTTTGTTTGCATGTTTTAGTCCGATTGATACGCTTTGGTATACTACTTACCTACTGAGCATCCCCAATAATACGCTGATGTGTTATTTGCGACAGACGACGGCCAGCCGACTCCTTCTTTTTCAAAGTATTTAGCATTAATGGCTCGAGAAGTTCCCGGAAAGTTTAAATGATGACAAACTCTACTTGCAAGATCGAAGCTCCAAGTAAACGTATACATACATACACGCCCCCATCCGAGTTCTTGGTTGTAAAGTTCAACGATTCCGGTATTGGGTCGGTCTATGGTGATTAATCTATAGTCTGTAAAAAGTTGTTTTTTTAGATTACTGTATCACTTGATGGGTCATTTGATTGTCTCGTATACCATACTCATGTACATAATATAGTGCTGCGTTCCTACCCACACTAAACGGCTTGTCATACATAAACGATAATGATAACTTTATCTATGTGGAAAATGTATTTGGATCAGAGAAAATCGGTGCTGAAGGCTCATTAGCATCAGTCGTTGAGCATGTTTTCTACACGTACCGATATTATCGTTATTGTTATCGTTAATATGTGAGCAGCCCTCAAATGAGAAGTGAGGCATAGGCAAGACAAGGGCTGTATACAATTATACCGTGAGGTGGAATAAATTCAAATTTCAATATCTTTGTATCAAATTTCCCTCCCATGTGCATTTTGCGTGCGAACATGCTGATAGTGGACTCCGTCATATGGACAGTCAAGTCAGGTATTCACTTATTTCTACGATTTTCAACAATTTGTAATTGGAACTTCAAAGAAGATTAAAAGTGATAGTTGCATTACCCATCATCCATGACAGTCACCTTGCTGTATATAAACAAAATATTTCACTGAATTCATTAGAAAGTTCCTTTTCAGCTACCTCTATGTAATTATTCTTTTTAATACACTAGGAGAATACCAATGCAAATGAAATAAAATTCACAAAGCGCTTATGAAGAGTGCACGCCAGTGCAATTTTGAATTAGTCATGTTTGGAATAGGGTATTGCACCATATCAGGCAAATACTCCCCCTCACCCTCCACAGACACACATTGCCTTTAAAGGAAAGGTCCACCCTGCAAAAATAGGTAGGCAAGCATTTAAAACAGAAATATGAGAGAAACAGACCATTGAGAGTTTTAGGAAACCCGATAAAAGATTTTTAAATCCTTGAATTTTTTAATTTGAAATCGATAAAGCGTTAAGTGGCAACTATGCGACGTATAATTTAAGGATCTCTCGTATTAGTTCTGCAATTCAAATGTCTTAACTGTCTTCTATGATATTTTTCCAAAGAAAATATTCATTGTACCTGAGCCCTAGATATATTATTGGACACGTGTTTCTACCAACCCTTATTTGAAAAACATCTATTTTTTTTTAATCGTAAACCATAAACAGTGAAAATTATGAAATTATCAGTCCTTAACCATCTTGACCGGAGAGGTGCTCAGTAGGTATACGTCATACAGATGCCAATTTTCATATGATCAAGAATCATTCACAATTTTTAAAATAATGCCTTTTTTAATACTTTATCGGATTTTCCTCAAACTTTTACTGCCCTGATTCTTTGATTTTCTGCTTTTTAATCAAAACAACTTATTTTCATGGTGGACGTGCCCTTTTAATTTAGAGCCATTTGGTTTACACACTTATACCGCGAACTGCACTGTTGCAGCTTCCCATACACCTGCATGCAATTCTACTGACAGTACTTCCTCATGCCTACAATGTTCATTGTAATGCTCATTACAGTCCCCTATGCTAAACTGTATATTAAAAACGATAATACACTCGATTTGTGGGTAGATTTCGTCTAGACTCACCTGTAATAGAATAGGTTGACAGACACGGACTGATGATGCCCATCACCGATAACGACATGAGTAAATACAAGATCCCCATATCGAGAGCGACTTGAATTCCTTAAACAGTTGAAGCACCGTGACAAAATGTGTCGTACTGAACAGTATAAGAGGAACATGAACGTCAGCTGCAATAAGTTTCACGTGTTAATATTCTATTTATGTTTTCCCCATCCTTTTGTTATTTTCATGGCCTACGAAAGAAAAAATATGGCCATTCATTCTTGGAATAGGCCTAACAACCAGTTTCCTTTTTGTTGTTCTCCTTGTCGAAAAGAACATGCAAAATGAAGGTTACATGGTCAATAGAATAGGTAAAAATATATGTGTGGAGAGGGAGAGAGAGAGAACGGCATGTAAGTGCACGTGTGGGGTGTGTGTGGGGGGTGTGGGAGTGTGTGCGTATGTGTGTGCGCGCGCGTGTGTCTGGGAGAAGTCATATCATTAAAAAAAAAGTATCATCATACTTTCATGTTCTCATCCCCCCTTCTCTCTCTCTCTCTCTCTCTCTCTCTCTCTCTTTCTCTTACTTATACCTTAAAGAAGAATTGTGTTCTGTATCATGTATTTTCAGACTTCAGTTTTTAACAAAAGTTATATAGTTATTGAAAGTTAACATATTTTTTTTTCAGTCAGGGGCGTAGGGGAGGGGGGAGGATGAGGATGACACCCAAATTTGCCCACATATTTTTAGGGTGTGACACACAAATTTACCTACAAAAATGCTGCACCCTAGTCTCCCCCCCCCCCCCCCCCCCCCCCCCCCCCCCGTTGTCTGTACTTCGTCGATAACGATAAGATTTCAGATATTTGATCTTCATCTCTGTTGTCTACTTGCTGCTGTCTCTCTGTCAATGTCTGTATGAATTCTAGAACACGCCATCTTCGGCTGGTGGCTAGGTAGGGGGGACATCACGTAATGAGGAGATTGCCCTTAGAATAAAATCAGCCAGATGACTATCAGGTTGTTCAGACACAAAAAATTATACCAAAACGGTATAGCTATACCAAAACGGTAATAATCAAATAAGTACAAACTGAAATTTACATTGACAAAAGCATGGTGGAAGGAGGCGAGGATCTCTGGAAGCATATGGCATGTGAGCCTCGGGTAAGGTTGTACGTATTCGCCCTGCATCTTCCCGCCAAGTTCAGAATAAATTGCCTCCTTAATTGTGTACTTTTCCGGCTCTGTGCCCCCTCTTTTACAAAATCCTGGATCCGCCCATGACAATATTATGCAAATGAGGGCGGCCACTTCGATAATTTTGTCATCCATATTTTGTGTTCACTGGCTGCTGCATGCAGGGGCGTCGCTAGCGGGGGGGGGGGGTGGGGTGTCACACCCCCCCCCCCCCTCACTCAAAATTGTTGTCGGCAAATGCACCACCTCTGTCTCCAAAAAAAAAAAAGTAGGGGAAAAAAGAGAGAGGAAAGAGGAAAGAGAAAAGGAAAAGGAGAAAAGAGAAAGGATAAAAAAAAAAAGAAATGAA
Organism: Heliocidaris tuberculata; assembly: GCA_025618425.1. Taxonomy (NCBI): domain Eukaryota; kingdom Metazoa; phylum Echinodermata; class Echinoidea; order Camarodonta; family Echinometridae; genus Heliocidaris; species Heliocidaris tuberculata. The sequence goes on from CM046841.1 coordinate 29,526,212, forward strand.
AAGGGAAAGGAAAGGAAAACAAAAACAGAGTGAAAAGAATGAAAAGAAAAGGGAATAAAAGAATAAGAAGGAAAAACTGGCCAAATATTTTTTAGCTCGCTCGCTTCGCTCGCTCTCAAAAACACTGGAATGTTAATCTTCGGGCAAATGGCGTCCCCTCCCTTCAACAATGGGCTGCAGCCGCCCCCCCCCCCCTAGGATTTTCATAGTTCCGATAGTCATATTCGGGCAGCGAGGTGCTAGAATATCCACATATTTGGGAAAAAAGGTTCACAGATAATTATAAAACATGTGTAAGTAACTTCTGTACATTTCACTACGAAAAATTTTGCTCGCTCGCTCGCAAAAAATTTGAAATTTAAAAGTCGATATTCGTGGCAAAAGGCGTCTCACATGGGCAATGGCTTGCAGCCCCCCCCCCCCCCCTCCCCGAGAATTTTCAACCACCACTTCATATTGGGGCAGCGAGGTGCCAGAATATCCGGCAGCGAGGTTCCCAGATAATCATGTAACTTCTCTACATTTTCACTACGAAAAGTTAAAAAAATTTGCTCGCTCGCTCCGCTCGCTCGCAAAAATTTAGAAATTGAAAAGTTGATATTCGGGCAAAAGATGTCAGCCCCCTCCTTGCGAAAATGGGCCCGTATGATCAAGATCTCTACGTCTGCGATTTTCTTTTATTATTATTTGTGGGGTAGAGAGATTAGGGTGCAGCATTTTCGTCGGCAAATTTGGGTATCACACCCTAAAAATTTGTCGGCAAATTTGGGTGTCACACCCCCCCCCCCCATTCAAAATGTTCTAGCGACGCCCCTGGCTGCATGCATAGACCTACGTGCAGAATCTCAAGATTTTACACTAAGATGTTTTAACAAATGTCGTGTTGGAATAGGCCTATTGGTTCGAATGTAGTATTATGATCTCTGAGGCATTCTTTGTAAAGTGATAAAGTAGCAACTGAAAACGAGTACATAATTTCTTTCTTTTTTTAAAATCATAATTAACGTAATTTTAGAAACGACCTCTAATAGGGTTAAAGAGCATTGATAAATCTCTAACCTCAGAAAAGCGTAGCAGAAAAATAGTAAACAAAAACAAATATATGTATGTTCCCCTACTAGAAATACTGTAGGAAGAAACATGACAAATATCAAAACTTTTATACTTACAACATAGGCAATGTCTTTCTGATAGTCCACAACACATTTAAGCAAGTTTAACTTAACTTTACAAGAACATGGAAACCTATAGTTATATGAAAGACTTATTTTGCAGATTGTATTTTGAAAAGGAGTTTACAGTTTGGGGCTTAATACAAGATGAATTATCATTAATCTACATGATCTATAGTACAGAGAAGGACATCGTTTTTTTTTTTTTTTGATGATTAAAGAATAACTTGCTTTCAATACAAGCAGAATTTTTTTTTTTTTTAAATAACAGATAAACAGACCAAAACTATTGTTGAAAATCAGGCAACTAATAAAATGATTGTAAAGTAATAGACAATCAAATCGTTATTTCAAAAAGACAAATATCTACAAATTTAATTTGGTGTAATTTCAAATTATACAGATTGTATCGTTATCCCCCCCCCCCCCTCTCTCTTCCTCTCTCTCTCCATTCCTCTTTCTTTCTTGCTCTGATTCTATTTTCTCTCTTAATACTTTACTCCTTGGGAATTACATACATTGTACAGGGTATGCTATATATCTGCAATATATTTATTTATTTATTTGCTTGCTGAATGTGCTACTTAACTACCCCCCCCCTTTTTTTTCTCTCTCTCTCTCTTCCTTCTCTTTTTCTCCCCTCTCCTTCTTCTTCTCCCTATTTCCTTCTTGTTTTGCTATTTCTCCCCTTCTTACAATTCTTCAACCTCTTGGGGTAGCTTAATGTAAAGTACAAGTATAGTATGACATTAATGCAGTACATGTACTATAATGTACTGTAATGTATACATGTTTTCCTTGCAAAATGTTGTAGTAAATATGTTGATTATATGCAATACTTTGAGTATTTGAAGATTCCCACCCCTGTGGATGGATGATAGCAATGTAAGATGCCACTTCTTTCATGTTATCATAATCATATTTTCATTTGGGTTTCACTGCAATATTATCTACAAATTTAATTTTGTGTAATTTCAATTTTTTACAGATTGTATTGTTATTCCCTTCTGTCCCCCTCTCTCTCCATTCATTTTTCTTTCTTACTCTAATTCTCTCTTCTCTCTTAATGTTTTACTCTTATGGGATTTACAAACATTGAACCTGGTATGTTATATTTCTGCAATATATTTATTTGCTTGCTGAATATGCTACTTAACTACCCCCCTTTTTCCCCCTCCATCTCTTTCTTTCCCCTCTCCTTCTTCTTCTCCCTATTTCCTTCTTGTTTTACTATTTCTTCCCTTCTCATAATTCTTTGACCTCTTGGGGTAGCTTAATGTAAAGCACATGTATAGTATGACAGTAATGCAGTACATGTGCCATAATGTACTATAATGTATACATGTTTTCCTCGCAATATGTTATGGTAAATATGTTGATTATCTACAATGCTGTTGAGTATTTGAATATTCCCACCCTTGCAGATAGATGACAACAATTATTCATGAACTTCTAGATTGTACAGACTGTATTGTGATTCCCCCTCTATCTATCTCCTCTCTCCCTCTTTCTTTCTTACTCTGTTTCTATTCCTTCTCTTAACTTTATACCCCTTGGGGAATTACATGCACTGTATGTTACATTATGGCAATATAAGGGATTCTTAGCTCTTTGCTCAATCTTCATCAGTTGAGGAATAGTGACATTTATGCCTACTACCTTGCCGTAAATTCAAAATTCAAATTTCTTTTATGGCACAGGCAGGTAGTGATAGTTGTGACAGTAAGGTGCCACATTTAGTGTTAGTTTTGAAACGAGTTACATACTAGTGTATATAGTTAAGTACAAGCTGTTGTGTCGTCCAAGGTTTGTGAGATCATTAAAATCTACCATACACACCGGTTACTCCAGTTTGAATAAATACATACATGAAATTCACACGAATCTGACGAATTAAATTCCTCGGCTTTTCTATTACTCTACATTATGATGCTAACCCAGGGGAGGATCCAGGGGGAGGGGGGCGAATCGGCCGCGCCCCCCTAGAAATGGCATACCTTAAGTACACAATTAAAAAATGCCTCCTTAATTGTGTATTTTTCCTGCTCTGTGCCCCCTCTTTTACAAAACCCTAGATCCGCCCCTGTATCCGCTTTCATTGGCTTCATAAACAGACAACATGCATCACTGAAAATAAATTACATGTGATATCTTTATCACATGGTACAGCAAGGAAAAGACATATTACGTGTTCAACATAATAGTGTTTCTTCCACAACACAAGTATACTTGATACAGAATGAGAAGAAAAGGAGAAACTGTATCAACAGTAGCTTCATTTAGAAATTATATCAATCATAATGCCAAGCTTTTCATTACAGGAAGTGACAGCATTATATCTTATAAACGTAATAGATAATTATATATCAGTTTTTACAAGGCATATTACAGAGGAATGATAGTAATGATAAAACTGTAAGCTCTTTGGTCGGTTACGTATTAACTGGTAAGGCGCTGTAAAAGAAACAGCCAATTATAATCATTACTAACAAGATAAACAACTAAAAGTGTTTCTGTAGATATTATGCTTCCATGATTTATATTTAAATCTGATCTATTACAATTTAAAACACAACCGGTTAGCTTTATTCCAACTTTAACAGATACATCAAATAGTTTACGGAATTGATTTTCAAAAGCTTGTGAAATGTTCAGATTGGTTCCAAATAGTCGGATTCCCTCGTTTTACTGGAAAGGTTTTGATATCCTCCTCTCTTTTGTCTTATATCGATGACTTGTTGGTTGCCATAGAGATGCATACCAGGTGATGTTGTTCTCTCATCTTCATCTTTTCTTACTTGGTCCTTGGTTGGTTGTCCTTCTAGAGCTCTTCTAGTGGTGATATCGTAATATTCATGATAGTGACTTACGTCTTCTTGATTTCGGTCCGACGTTTGTGGTGGTGCATTGAGAGCCTGGTACGTATCAGTTGTAACCGCTTGTCCATCTGCAGAGCCACGCCCATCATTAGTGCCACGCCCACCGATCACGTGCAAAGACGTATAGTTATCATCCTCGTTCCTTTGCTGAGCGCTCGGAGTTGATTTCTTTTGTCTGGAAGTGAATACCGAAGAAAACAAAAATATTGCAATCTCTCACAATACATCCGACGGGAAACCACTTTTGTTAATTTTAAATCTGTACTTAAAACACTTTTTCCGCCTCTTTGATTGTTTATTTATAATATGTAACATGTATTCGTATTTTCCCTTACTTTGTATAATATTAGTTAGTCTTCAATTAGTATATATTATGATGCACTTTTGCATGTAGAGCGCACAGAGAAGTGAAAGCTTATCATGCGCTTTATAAACATTGTATTGATATTATTATCATAATTGTATTGTTAGTGATGAGACTAATTACAGTACATGTGTGCTCTGATTTTGCCGGCTATGTTCAGCCTCAGTTTTACTAAGAAGAAAAGTGTATTCTGTAATTCAAATCTGAATTTTTCAGTTTCTCCAATGGTCGCGTTGAACAATACTTATTAAGCGCATAATAATTCGGATAGTTCTCTTTGCGCTTTTTAATTATTTTATGAATACATGCATACATAGTACATTACAATAACATTTCAAATGAGAACATCGAATATGTAACAATTAAAACAAAATTAAAGAAACAAGGCATCAATCATTAGCTCGTGGTAAAATTACCTGATCTGTATTATGAAAATGAAAAAAAATGAAAACGACCCACCCTGTGGAACCAAACACCAACCAGCTCGAGAAAAATGCACGCAGGACGGCCTCATGAAAACCTTGAAAACAAATAAGTCCTCAAGGCACTCCTGAATCCGTCAGTGCTCTCAACCCACGAAAGCTGGTCAGAAAGCCGATTCCACAATCTAACCTCAGTTAAGTTTAAAAGCCACACTTAAAATAGGCCTACAATATAGTTTAACAGCCTTAAATAAATTAAACAAATTCAAGGAAGGGGCATCGCTTCAGAAGGAAAGAGTGCTAGATGCCCCACTCAAAATTACTATCATTATATTTGTCGGCAAATTTAACCGTTTTCTCAGTCGCAGCCTTGAAAGTAAGATTTGTTAAGTTTGTTTTTGTAGTTAATTACGGGTTAAAAACCACACAAAATCAAAACTTAAATTCTTTTTCTAGATGAAAAAATCTGACACACAAAAAAATTGAGTGAGAATGATTCATCGAGAATTTGAGAAGAGACAATAAATTTGACATAGGAAAATTATTTTGCTCAGCATAATCATGATAATTATTTAAATAAAACTAAACATCATGGGGTAAAATGTCATACTCATAGCCCTAATATTTGACGAAAGTTGTGATTGAATCTCGTTTTCCCTCTCCGTAATATACCCTCCGACTTAGTGTTCTTGTGTAAATGTACGTATTACATATCTCATCAAATAACATTTCTATTATTATACTTTCAGACTGTGTTATGTAACTCGTTACTATTTCATACAAACCTTCTCCGAAGGATAAAAACGACGATGCCAATCACAATCAGAATGACGAGAACGACAATCGTAATGATAGTCACAACCACACCTTGAATTTGAAATAAAATATCAAAATATATGATTGTTTCATGAAAGATATACTATGAAGTTTTGTATTCCTTGTTATTTTAAAAGAGTAATTTGTATCCCTACCTAGGATTTAAAGCTACGCATACCTGATGCATGAATAATTCATGGTATGTATATCTGCTGCTTGAATGGCATATACATCGTAATATGCCCCACTTATAGCGAGTGTATCATGTTTAATCTGCCTCCTACTTTTTGATAGACATATTTGATGACTTTAAATCATCTCCTTTCGTGAACAAATAGAGCTGGTCTAGGGGAACAAAAATATGACTAGCAGAAAATGTGTAAACATACAATTATCATGCGAACGACGACAAATGTGGAACTGGAAATGGATGAATATGGGCCATGTCTTGCTAATACTTATAACACATAATTTGCAGTTTTACTGAAAACGAGAAACAAAGCTAATGTAGAAATTTTAATTCAATTCAAGTAAGTATCACTATTCAGTCGAGAAAACAACTGTTGTTTCATCCAGACCTTTCAAAGAACATATACACCCCCCCCCCCCCCACACACACACACACACACACACACACGCACATACAGTATATTGTACATAGTACATTGTATAGCTGTATTTCCTAGGACAAGTATTGTCCCTCTATTGTTGCTCCGTCGACGTAATAAATCACAAATTGATTGTTCGCCTTACTATTGTAAGGCTTTCGAGGACCATTGTTCTCATGAATTTTATTTCGTGCTCTGTCCGAAAGTGACCTCACGAACGCAAACCCTCCTACCCCTACCCCAAAACACTTTGCATAATGTAATTATCAGGTTTAGAAAAGGTATCCTTAGCGAAAATGAAAGGAAAAAAATGAATAAGAACTTGACAGTGGAGAACCAATCAGTGTTGTATCTAGGGTAGTCATGGTAACGGATGTGATATTTCTGAGTGCCGGCGTGTTGATTTCCTCTATTTTGCCAAAAGAACAAGAAAAATGTACATGTACATCTGTAAAACGTGGACTTTTTATAACACATATCTGGGCCCCGTTGCATAAAACTTACCATTAATGGTAACTCTGCTATCAATGGTAACTTCCATGGTAACATCACTCAACAGCCAATCAAATCAAGGTTTCCATGGGAGTTACCATTAATGGCAAAGTTACCGTTAATGGTAAGTTTTATGCAACGGGGCCCTGTTGTTTATACCTATCATTTCTTTGATTTATTTATTTTTTCCCGTTTCAAACTTTCAAGCATACATGGTACATATCCATGATATCAGTTCAGTGACAATGTAATAAGTTTGTACATCAAACAAAGTTGAAGGTATTGAGAAGCCGACATATAATGAAAAAGAGAATCACTATTGACCTAATCATATATATTGAAACGGAGGGGCCTATTATCATTCAAGAATATATTCATATATACTTATATTCATGAAACGTACATCCTACAAAGAGGGACGAATTAATTGCTTCATAAAAATGATCTAGGGTCATCGAACGGTTCTATTAAACAAAAATGAAATTATGCTGTTAACGTTTATTGTCTGCTGCTAAGCTGTGAAGAGGCGAGAATGGTGATCGATTGCCATCGACTATGCACCCTTTAGGGTGCAGTTATGAACACAGAGGGTGCAAAAATGCACCTTATATTGGGGTGCAATTTTGAACCCCACACAGGGGTGCAAATTTGGGACCCCCTAGGGGTGCACATCTGCTTCCAATAGGGTGCACACATACACCCTAAAGGGTGCTGCTATTGTACCAACGGTCTGCACACTAATTTCTTAGTGTGTAAGGTAGGACAACGCTCACACTTTTTCCTTGTAAAGGGTACATGAAATTAGCGTTTAAGAAAAAGAAAGACAAGAAAAAAAAAAGAGATCTGCATCTTTTTTTTCTACTTTTAGGCGTATAAATTGTGGCGTAAGCAATATAAAGCAATCAGTCCCAGAAATCCTTTAACAAAAAGTAAAGAAATCTTACAAGATCTAGTCCCTATATATCATAAACGTTCTTCTTGAATATTATGACAAAACTTTTTTTTCTCTTCTTAATGAAAGAAAACGGCAAAAAATTTATTTGTCAAACTGGTATGTTTTCCTGGATGGTTTTAAAAGGAAGCTTGAGTTTTGGGAAAGGTAAAAATAATAATACAATTTGTGAGCTTTCTCATTCTTTTTATGTTAGTTTGGAAGATTATCATAGTAGATATGTCCCCTGAAAAGAATTGCTCTTCAAATGATCTAATATTCAAAAATATGACAAGAAACAGCTGAAATGTTCGGGCCGAACATTTGTATGTAGTCCCATATACACCTTTCTGTGTGCAGTGCGTGTGACTCTCAGTAGGATTGAGTCAATTTCTTATCATTTTGGTGATTCCAAAACCTTACAGCATACACCAATTCTTATGTGCTATATAATCAACCTTTCCCAATCGCTTTGAGAAAGTTTCTTTCACAATTCAATCTCATGACCAGAACTCAACTTTATCTTTAAGAGTTTATTATGAATTAATCATTTTGCTACAATTACGGTTTACTTTTGTTATAATACATTCAACAAGACCGTATTGCAATACCACCTGAAACTTATACTAATGTAAACGTGTAACGTACATGGCATCTGAGATAAAATGAAATAAAATTTCAGGTAGATTTTGATATTCATGCTTTTTGCTGTTGTTTATTTATTCATCAATTTATTCATTTTATTTATCATATGTTAGTTATTTCATTTTGTAAATTTATATTTTTATATTATTTTATTCATTTATTTAATATTTTTATTTCTTTATTGCCTTTTTATTTTGGCTTTTAACCTTCTATGATTTATTCACCTTCCTGCTTTAGATTTTCACCTGTCTCAAAGGATGTCATTGAGTTTGTTAGCGCTCCTCCTTTGGTAGTGAAAGTAGACATAGTAGTAGAGGAAGTCGTGGTATGGAATCCTGAACATCATGGAAAACATAATAATACAGGGGTAAATAACATTGTCTATGTAGTATGTTCAAGGGTTACGGGTGCACTTCAGTATATCGATGGCTGGTAGATTGAAATCTACTTTTATTGTGAACCCATCTTATTTGTTATAATCACTTAAAATCATCTCCTGCAGCACACCAGCAGATACTTGTCTTTCACAAAACTAGTTTTTTTACCCCAAAAGATGACAACCACCGCCACCCCGACATTAACCAGACAGTCTTCACATATTGGGTAATATCAGCCCCCTCCCCCTCCCGCCTCCCATTCCCTGCGGTTTCACTCTATGGTCTCTTTTTTGATATTCTATACGTATGATTCACTAATGTACATTCCACATCAGTCTTTCATCTCTGAGGACAATAAATGGCGGTATTAAAGTTAATGTCGGACGAGATGAAGTAATGTCCTAATGAAATATGTTTCACAGATATTTTTGCTAATCATAATATTATTTGGAGAAAAAAAGAGAAAGGTGGAAATACTCGCCTGTACAGTTAGGAAGACCATCATCCCACATGACAGTATGCTGACTGTTAGCAATGCTAACATTTTCTCCTCTGCCGTAAGTCTTCACGCATTGGATCACATGGTCTCCTTCAAGGATGTACCCGTCGGAACAATCGAAGGAAACCTTGCTGCCATATCGCAGCAGAGAGTCGCCGAATCTTAACCCATTTGCAGGGGTACCAGGATCATCGCAAACACCAAGATCAACTTAAAAAAGAAAATTGTAATGGGTTTAGTTACTGAAAAATGTACTGAGAAATGTTAACAAATACTGCAACAACAGCAACTTCATAGCGGAGATATAAACAAAATACGAGAACTGATTGAGACAACAACAACATAAAAATCCCTAGAAAGCTATTGAATGTCAAGACACCATAGAATACTTAATTGAACAATTTTTATTAGTAATAGTAGGCCTATATATTTTGCAAGCAATGTTGCATAAAAATTAAGAAAATATTGGAGATCAGAGTGATAGGTTTTTTTCGGAACAATATTTCTAAGATCTTGAACAAAATTGTCAAAACCTCGTCATCAGATTTACCTTGGTAAATCGCAATTTTGTTTGCTCCCCCACATGACTCGAGAGGATCTCCAGCACAAACATAATCACACTCTTCATCTGAAAGATTTCCATGTCGGTAATACACTACATCTTGTCCTCCACAGAAACATAGATATTCGTACTCTACACCTGCATAGAAGAACCCACTCTCTTTGCACATTGTGATACACAGATTAATAGTTAGTTCCCCTTCGTAATCAGTTCCATTAGGAAACACTCGGTCTCGATCTTGTGTAAGTGAATAAGGTGTAAGTGAATAAGGATCCCTATAACAGCCGAGATATCCTGGTTCTGAATGGGACGATACAATATACAAGAATTATACAACCCTGTTTATCTATAAATGATAATCCAACATCTTGAATAATCTTAAAGTATGAATAGATTATCTAAATATCCCAAAACAGTATTTCGTTAATCGTATGTGTAATCGACAACGTAACCATGATAACATGTTTTGCAATGTCTAAGCTGTTGAATGTTGTGCCTTTTTGTGTTTCAGTATAAAAATTATCTCCCTACGATAAATATCAAAGTGCAACATTCAACATAAGGTTTTATTGTAAAAAAAAAAAAAATAATAATAATAATGACACGAATATCCTTGTGAAAACTTTTGTCGAAAATCCTTCTTTTTAAAACATGAACTGAGTGACTAATTCGATTTCAAGTTAACAACACACTTTTACAAAGCCCTCCATGATCCATCTACATCCCCAGTAAAAGGAAAGTAGGAGATCTTGACAGAATGATTCAAACAAACTTTCAGCATGATTATATATATATATATATATATATAATGATTGTATTTGTCATTAATACCTTTGCATGTAACAGCTCCTATATCGTCCAGGTCACAGTCATACCCATTATCGTACGTAGTGCATCGTATGTTCATTTCATCTGTCAAATAAATTCAAATTTATGTTTGTTTCATGCATGTGATCAGACATTATTCCAGCTTAATTTAAAATAGTATGTGGTGGATTCAAGTCATTGATCCCAGTGTTGCATATCAGGTTGTCTATACTTTGAGTGGTTTCACCGTTTCTGTCTTTCCAAATAGTTTCAGGCTTTAGAGCCGTAAAAACTCGTGAGTTTTTTTCTCGTGCTTATCAGACAATATTGGAGTTGAAAGAAAATGCTTCCTGGTGTCTTGGGGAACCCCCGCTTAAAGAAGAGCATGATTTTTTCAAGAATAATAGCCTTAAGAACATATTTTAGATCAAACAAAGAGTATTCGAGAGGAAAGGCCTGACGATCATCGTGATTAAATAGTTTCTTTTCCTTTTAGGCAGCTTGGTGGTGCACGCCCGGAAACACATGTTTTTATATTTTTTGTGTTGTCAGTTTTTTTCTATTCATTGTTTTTCAAACTTGTTTTCACTGTTTATGTATATTTGTTGATTTGCAGAAATGAATGAATGAATGAATAAATAAATAAATAATTAATTAATTAATTAATTAATTAAATAATAATAGTAATAATTATAATAATAACAACAACAATAATGATTCTGTTTACCCAGAGAGGCCTCATCAGCTTCAATGATCTTTGTCTTAAAAAAAAAAATTAAAGGGGGCATAATTAGAAAAACTGACAGAATTGACGGAAGAGAAATGTGAAAACAATAGAAAGAGAGAGAGAGAGAGAGAGAAAGAGAGAGAGAGAAAGAACGAAGAAGAGAGAAGGAGAAAGACGTGGAGTGAGAGAGAGGGGGGGGGCAGGTGCAAGGAGGTTGGAAAGAGAGACAAACCTAACAAAATATTCTCTGAATTTTTTCATCCCTTATCATTCTGAACAAACCCAGAGCTCGTATTTTTGTATGGATGGTCAACGATATATTTTTTCTCTCGTATTTTTGTTTGCATGTTTTAGTCCGATTGATACGCTTTGGTATACTACGTACCTACTGAGCATCTCCTATAATATGCTGATGCGTTATTTGTAACGGACGACAGCCAGCCGCCTCCTTGTACTTCAAATACGTCAGCATTAATGGCTCGAGAAGTTCCCGGAAAGTTTAAATGATGACAAACTCTACTTGCAAGAACGAAGCTCCAAATGGCCCTTAACAAACTTGACGTGGGCATACATACACGCCCCCACCCGACGTCTTGGTTGTAAAGCTCAACGATGCCGGCATTGGGTCGGTCTTTGGTGATTAATCTATAGTCTGTAAAAAGTTATTGAAATTACTGTATTAATTGATGGGTCATTTTATTTTCTCGTATACCATATTCATATAATTATATTATAGTGCTGCGTTTCTACCCACTCTAAACGGCTTGTCATACATCAACGATAACGATAGCTTTGACAATGAACTTTGTCTATGTGGAAATTTATTTGGATCAGAGAAAATTTTATCGTTATTGATATCGTTAAAATGTGACCGGCCCTTAAATACAGAATGAGGCATGGACGAGGCGATGGCTGTTATGCCGTCAGGTGGAATAAATTAGAAGGTCAATATCTTTGTATCAATTTTCGTCCCATGTGCATTTAGCCTGAGAACATGCTGATAGTGGACTCCGTCATATGGACAAGTCAGGTATTCACTTATTTCTACGATTTAAAAAAAATTGTAATTGGAACTTCAAAGAAGATTAAAATTGATAGTTGCATTACCCATCATCCATGACAGTTAGCTTGTTGTATATAAATAAAATGAGATTTTACTAACTTCATTAGAAACTTCATTTTCAGCTACCTCTATGTAATTATTCTTTTTAATACACTAGGAGAATACCAATGCAAATGAAATAAAATTTACAAAGCGTCAGTGCAATTTTGAATATGTCATGTTTGGAATAGGGTATTGCACCATATCAGGCAAATACTCCCCCTCACCCTCCACAGACACACATCCACACACACACACAGACACAGGAACAGAAACATTGCCTTTAAAGGAAAGGTCCACCCTGCAAAAATAGGTAGGCAAGCATTTAAAACAGAAATATGAGAGAAACAGACCAGTGAGAGTTTTAGGAAACCCGATAAAAGATTTTTAAATCCTTGAATTCTTAAATTTGAAATCGATAAAGCGCTAAGTGGCAACTATGCGACGTATAATTTAAGGATCTCTCGTATTAGTTCTGCAATTCAAATGTCTTAACTGTCTTCTATGATATTTTTCCAAAGAAAATATTCATTGTACCTGAGCCCTAGATATATTATTGGACACGTGTTTCTACCAACCCTTATTTGAAAAACATCTATTTCTTTATCGTAAACCATAAACAGTGAAAATTATGAAATTATCAGTCCTTAACCACCTTGACCGGAGAGGTGATCAGTAGGTATACGTCATACAGATGCCAATTTTCATATGATCAAGAATCATTCACAATTTTTAAAATAATGCCTTTTTTAATACTTTATCGGATTTTCCTCAAACTTTTACTGCCCTGATTCTTTGATTTTCTGCTTTTAATCAAAACAACTTATTTTCATGGTGGACGTGCCCTTTAATACAAAATTTAGAGCCATTTGGTTTACACACTTTAATATACCGCGAACTGCACTGTTGCAGCTTCCGATACACCTGCATGCAATTCTATACCGACAGTACTTCCTCATGCCTACAATTATATAATATTGACTGGCCTTGAGGGGGATATCAGAATATGTTGCCCGCAACAGAATCATATTGCCCCGAGTCGAAGACGAGGGCAATATGGTTCTTTTAAGGGCAACATTTTCGATATTCCCCGAAAGTAGAGCCAGTCAATATTATTATTATTACCTATATCATGTATAGATCTATGCCTATCTTATAGCAATTACAAACAAGTCTGTTTGCCTGTGTCAGTCCCTCTAATTTCAGGTTATTCATGCAGGTATGTAATCTGGGCCAAGCCATTGTGACGTAAATTGTTACCGCGCGTATCCATTGTTTAAGCCTACACTTTAACGCGTACACAATACTGCGCACTGACAAGAAAAGGTGGATGTTAATCGGGCTCAATGTTGACCGCACTTTTTGTACACAAAGTGAATGGTGAAACCCGGAAGAGGGAAAATATCAGGGAATGATGACCGCTCAGAACTAGGTCGTTCGTATGGCAAGCCGTTTTATCATTTATTCACATTTTCTGATATCAAGAATTAGATTTCTTGATATCAAGAATTCATTTCTTGATATCAAGAATTCAATTCTTGATATCAAGAATTCATTTTTTGATATCAAGAATTCAATTCTTGATATCAAGAATTCAATTCTTGATATCAAGAATTTCCATTTGTTAACCACATAAAATCATTTCTTGATATCAAGAATTCATTTCTTGATATCAAGAATTCATTTCTTGATATCAAGAATTCAATTCTTGATATCAAGAAATGATTTCATGTGGTTCACAAATTAGAATTCTTGATATCAAGAACTGAATTCTTGATATCAAGAACTGAATTCTTGATATCAAGAAATGAATTCTTGATATCAAGAAATGAATTCTTGATATCAAAAAACGATTTCTTGATATCAAGAAATGAATTCTTGATATCAAAAATTGAATTCTTGATATCACGAAACATTTATTTTTGATATCAAGAAATGAATTCTTGATATCAAGAAATGAATTCTTGATATCAAGAAATGAATTCTTGATATCAAGAAATGAATTCTTGATATCAAGAATTGAATTCTTGATATCAAGAAATGAATTCTTGATATCAAGAATTCAGTTCTTGATATCAAGAATTCTCTTATAACTTATTACAAACGCAAAGGAAAAGCAAATATTCATCCTGATTTCGAACGCAAATGTATTGCATGAATTCCCTCTCTGGCACCGAGCGTTAATGTATTGCAAGAATTCATTGTGATTTCGAACGCAAATGTATTGCACGAATTCCCTCTCTGGCACCGAGCGTTAATGTATTGCAAGAATTCATTGTGATTTCGAACGCAAATGTATTGCACGAATTCCCTCTCTGGTACCGAGCGTCAATGTATTGCAAGAATTAATTCTTGATATGTTCCCAATTTGCCAAATTGCGCTACATAAACTGGTTTTGGCACCGAGCGTTAATGTATTGTAAGAATTCATTGTGATTTCGAACGCAAATGTATTGCACAAATTCCCTCTCTGGCACCGAGCGTTAATGTATTGCAAGAATTCATTGTGATTTCGAACGCAAATGTATTGCAAGAATTCCCTCTCTGGCACCGAGCGTTAATGTATTGCAAAAAATCATTCTGATTTCGAACGCAATGTATTGCACGAATTCCTTCTCTGGCACCGAGCGTTAATGTATTGCAAGAATTCATTGTGATTTCGAACGCAAATGTATTGCACGAATTCCCTCCCTGGCACCGAGCGTCAATGTATTGCAAGAATTCATTGTGATTTCGAACGCAAATGTATTGCACGAATTCCCTCTCTGGTACCGAGCGTCAATGTATTGCAAGAATTAATTCTTGATATGTTGCCAATTTGCCAAATTGCGCTACATAAACTGGTTTTGGCACCGAGCGTTAATGTATTGTAAGAATTCATTGTGATTTCGAACGCAAATGTATTGCACAAATTCCCTCTCTGGCACCGAGCGTTAATGTATTGCAAGAATTCATTGTGATTTCGAACGCAAATGTATTGCAAGAATTCCTTCTCTGGCACCGAGCGTTAATGTATTGCAAGAATTCATTGTGATTTCGAACGCAAATGTATTGCACGAATTCCCTCTCTGGCACCGAGCGTTAATGTATTGCAAGAATTCATTGTGATTTCGAACGCAAATGTATTGCACGAATTCCCTCTCTGGCACCGAGCGTTAATGTATTGCAAGAAATCATTCTGATTTCGAACGCAAATGTATCGCACGAATTCCTTCTCTGGCACCGAGCGTTAATGTATTGTAAGAATTCATTGTGATTTCGAACGCAAATGTATTGCACGAATTCCCTCTCTGGCACCGAGCGTTAATGTATTGCAAGAATTCATTGTGATTTCGAACGCAAATGTATTGCACGAATTCCCTCTCTGGCACCGAGCGTTAATGTATTGCAAGAATTCATTGTGATTTCGAACGCAAATGTATTGCACGAATTCCCTCTCTGGCACCGAGCGTTAATGTATTGCAAGAAATCATTCTGATTTCGAACGCAAATGTATTGCACGAATTCCTTCTCTGGCACCGAGCGTTAATGTATTGTAAGAATTCATTGTGATTTCGAACGCAAATGTATTGCACGAATTCCCTCTCTGGCACCGAGCGTTAATGTATTGCAAGAATTCATTGTGATTTCGAACGCAAATGTATTGCACGAATTCCCTCTCTGGTACCGAGCGTCAATGTATTGCAAGAATAATTCTTGATATGTTGCCAATTTTTTAACCACTCATATTTATTTTTTTCACAAAACTTAATGTCATAACACCCATCTTTTCTAGCAATAATTCCATTTAAACTAAGCACGTTGTCTTCAAAATATCGTATAGCTTCAGGGGTTTATGCACGCTTGGGCTAAAACCACTTGGTCTAATTTCCAGATGGGCTACCTTCATTCCGGCTAAACCCTTTTGGTCCACTCTTCATTTGGTTTAATTTGCACTTGGTCTAATAACCAGAAGGTCTAATGACCACTTGGGCTAATTATCACTTTGTCTAATTACCATTTAGTCTATTTACCATTTCGTCTACTGTATTTTGTTGTCACTTGGTCTAATACCAGTTCGTCTAATGTCAGTTTGTCTAATTCCCAGTCAGTCTAAAACTAGTTGGTCTACAGGCATTTCGTCTAAAATCCACTTGGTCTAGTATCCATTTGGTCTACATGTCATTTATATGGTCTAATGTGCAGTTGGTCTAACTTTCATTTAGTCCATTTTCCATTTAGTCTAATTGTCAGTTGGTTTAAATGCCAATTTGTCTAAACATCACTTTGGCTAATTGCCTGTTGGGCTATTCCCTTTTCGTCTACGCACCTACCAACAACACTATATGCGTCATTTTGTTGGCCATGGACAGGTTGTGGCCAGAGCTTTTTGAAAGGGCCTAGGGAGCCCGGGGGGGGGGGGGGCTGCTGTTTTGAATCGACGCTATCCTGAGCTGAGGTCAAAAACAAAAACACAAAAATACCGATATCTGTAATAAACCTAGATACGCAACTGCCTTAAAAGAAGAAAAAGAAGGCAGTGAACAAGTATAAAAAGCGGCATTTTTGAGGGTAGCAGGAGACACTTTTTGGCACTTTTTTTGCTTGGAAACGTGAGGGGGGGGGGGCATTGTTCCCCCTGCCAACGAGCGAATTAATTTACGTTTTAGATGAACAAATAATAATAATAATAATAATGATAATAATATTAATAATAATAATAATATTAATAATAATAATAATAATAATAATAATAATAATAATAATAATAATAATAATTGCATACTCTTCTTACTTCTCCTCCTTCTTTTTGGTCACTTGAAAAATCAAAGGAGGCAACCGCCCCCTGCCCCCCCCCCCTGTACGCCGCCCCTGAAAAAAGCAGTTTGTATAGCTCAAAAGAATCAGAGAAGCTTAATGGCAGAATATTTAGTTCTTGATATGGCAACAGTGTGACACCTTTGAGCAGGAACTTAGCGAGAGCTGGGGACACAGTGCCCAAAAGTTTAATAATATTGCAAAAATTAAGATATCCCCGCCCGAAGCTTGCTCGCTACGCTCCCTCGCACTCACTTATTGTAACTCATGGCAGTAACATAAAGTCCTCTCTATCTCTTTTATTGAGAGATTGTGCTTGAAATTAAACGCTTTTGTGGCATCTTCGTCTTGAAATCACTGTATACTGCAAGCACCATGCATGACCTTCAACAAGAACATAGTATTTTTGGTCGCTCGCTTGCAAGGTTAGGAGTAGAGCAGAATTGCATATTATGCAAAAATTAGAAAATATATCCTTAAAATTTAATGTGTGTTAAATACAATATAGGGGTACAGCAACGTATCAAAACGCCATTTTCCATTCTTGTCTTCACCCTTTATATTTAAGTTCCCCCTTTTCCAAAAAAAGGTACCCAGTTCGTTGAAACCCCAAGTCTGTGCGTCTAATTGCCCCTCATATGAAAATACCCTGGCACCGCCCCTAGCTTTTATTTACTACTTGCACAAACATTTGTACATCGGATATCAAATAAGAAACACGAATAACAGAATATCAACTCAATAAACATAATTTGAAGTGCAATACCAAATCAGGTTCATCTACTTAAGTCATGAAAGGAAGAGGAGACCTATAAATGTTTTAATTACTAAACAATAATACTTAATAATTGATTTTAATAAATTAAATAATTAATATATATAATGTAGGGATATTGACTGATTTTGATATAAGCAGCAGTAAGGTGAATAACTCTTTTAATGCACATTTAAGTAGATGACTTCTTTGAAGTTTCATTTTTTTAAAGTTTCATTTCCCTGTCCTTTCTCAACTTGCTACTAAATGGCCAGAAGAATAAACAGTAATTAGACCAAATGGTCATTAGACTGTACGGAAATTAGACCAAATGATAAGTAGCCTAACTGGTTATTAGACGAATTGGATATTAGACCAAATGGTCATTAGACCATATGACAGTTAGACTAAATGATAAGTAGCCCAACTGGTTATTAGACTAAATGGAATTGGACCAAATGATAGGTAGACCATATGGTATTAGCCAAAGTAGGTGTAGCCCAAATGGATATTAGACTATGTGGCTTGTAGACAAAATGACTGTTAGACTATTTGGAAATAGACGAAGTGAAAATTAGCCGAAGTGAAAATTAGCCCAAATGGGTTTTAGACTAAATGGGGTAGCCAAACTGGGTATTAGACGAATTGGTTATTAGGCCAAATGGAAATTAGACGAAATGGTAAGTAGACAAACTGGTTGTAGACAAAATGAAGTTAGACCACGTGGAGTTCGACGAACTGATAATTAGACCAAGTGGTGGTAGACCAAGCGACAGTGTACCGCTTCAGGGGGGTCATTCCCGGTCAATCCTTACAACTGTTTTTATGTAGCGAAAATTGGCAACATATCAAGAATGAATTCTTGCAATACATTTGCGTTCGAAATCAAAATGAATTCTTGCAATACATTGACGCTCGGTACCAGAGAGGGAATTCGTGCAATACATTTGCGTTCGAAATCACAATGAATTCTTGCAATACATTAACGCTCGGTGCCAAAACCAATTTATGTAGCGCAATTGGCAACATATCAAGAATTAATTCTTGCAATACATTGACGCTTCGGAACCAGAGAGGGAATTCGTGCAATACATTTGCGTTCGAAATCACAATGAATTCTTGCAATACATTAACGCTCGGTGCCAAAACCAATTTATGTAGCGCAATTGGCAACATATCAAGAATTAATTCTTGCAATACATTGACGCTTCGGAACCAGAGAGGGAATTCGTGCAATACATCTGCGTTCGAAATCACAATGAATTCTTGCAATACATTAACGCTCGGTGCCAAAACCAATTTATGTAGCGCAATTGGCAACATATCAAGAATTAATTCTTGCAATACATTAACGCTCGGTGCCAAAACCAATTTATGTAGCGCAATTGGCAACATATCAAGAATTAATTCTTGCAATACATTGACGCTTCGGAACCAGAGAGGGAATTCGTGCAATACATTTGCGTTCGAAATCACAATGAATTCTTGCAATACATTAACGCTCGGTGCCAAAACCAATTTATGTAGCGCAATTGGCAACATATCAAGAATTAATTCTTGTAATACATTGACGCTCGGAACCAGAGAGGGAATTCGTGCAATACATTTGCGTTCGAAATCACAATGAATTCTTGCAATACATTAACGCTCGGTGCCAAAACCAATTTATGTAGCGCAATTGGCAACATATCAAGAATTAATTCTTGCAATACATTAACGCTCGGTGCCAAAACCAATTTATGTAGCGCAATTGGCAACATATCAAGAATTAATTCTTGCAATACATTGACGCTTCGGAACCAGAGAGGGAATTCGTGCAATACATTTGCGTTCGAAATCACAATGAATTCTTGCAATACATTAACGCTCGGTGCCAAAACCAATTTATGTAGGGCAATTGGCAACATATCAAGAATTAATTCTTGCAATACATTAACGCTCGGTGCCAAAACCAATTTATGTAGCGCAATTGGCAACATATCAAGAATTAATTCTTGCAATACATTGACGCTTCGGAACCAGAGAGGGAATTCGTGCAATACATTTGCGTTCGAAATCACAATTCTTGCAATACATTAACGCTCGGTGCCAAAACCAATTTATGTAGCGCAATTGGCAACATATCAAGAATTAATTCTTGCAATACATTGACGCTCGGAACCAGAGAGGGAATTCGTGCAATACATTTGCGTTCGAAATCACAATGAATTCTTGCAATACATTAACGCTCGGTGCCAGAGAGGGAATTCGTGCAATACATTTGCGTTCGAAATCACAATGAATTCTTGCAATACATTAACGCTCGGTGCCAAAACCAATTTATGTAGCGCAATTGGCAACATATCAAGAATTAATTCTTGCAATACATTGACGCTCGGAACCAGAGAGGGAATTCGTGCAATATATTTGCGTTCGAAATCACAATGAATTCTTGCAATACATTAACGCTCGGTGCCAGAGAGGGAATTCGTGCAATACATTTGCGTTCGAAATCACAATGAATTCTTGCAATACATTAACGCTCGGTGCCAGAGAGGGAATTCGTGCAATACATTTGCGTTCGAAATCAGAATGATTTCTTGCAATACATTTGCGCTCGAAATCAGAAATGAATTCTTGATATCAAGAAATGAATTCTTGATATCAAGAAATGATTTTATGTGGTTAACAAATGGAAATTCTTGATATCAAGAATTGAATTCTTGATATCAAGAAATGAATTCTTGATATCAAGAAATGAATTCTTGATATCAAGAAATCTAATTCTTGATATCAGAAAATGTGAATAAATGTTAAAACGGCTTGCCATACGTTCGCGGACCGCGCAAAACATGGATTTTAAATGCACCGTAAAACTACCCCATATAGGTAATAATGTTCATTGTAATGCTCATTACAGTCCCCTATGCTAAGCTGTAAATTAAAACGCTAATAAACTCGATTTGTTGGTAGATTTTGTCTAGACTCACCTGTAATAGAATAGGTTGTCAGACACGGACTGATGATGCCCATCACCGATAACGACATGAGTAAATACAAGATCCCCATATCAAGAGCGACTTGAATTCCTTAAACAGTTAAAGCACTGTGACAAAATGTGTCGTACTGAACAGTATAAGAGGAACATGAACGTCAGCTGCAATAAGTTTCACGTGTTAATATTCCATTTTATGTTTTCCCCATCCTTTTGTTATTTTCATGGGCTACGAAAGAAAAAATACGGCCATTCATTCTTGGAATAGGCCTAACAACCGGTTTCCTTTTAGTTTTGTCAGGTCTGTTGTTTTCCTTGTCGAAAAGAACATGCAAAATGAAGGTTACATGGTCAATAGAATAGGTAAAAGTATATGTGTGGAGAGGGAGAGAGAGAATTAATTAATTTGTCTATGATGCGTATATGTGTGCGCGCGCGTGTGTCTGGGTGAAGTCGTATCATCATTGGAAAAAAAAGTATCATCATACTTTCATGTTCTCACCCCTCCCTCTCTCTCTCTCTCTCTCTCTCTCTTTCTCTCTCTCTCTCTCTCTCTCTCTCTCTCTCTCTCTCTCTCTCGTCCTCTATCCATCTCTTTTCCCTTTTCCTTCTTTTGGAATGTGATGGGGCCACGTACACCCTTCTCCTCGGCTCTACCCATTTACCGCACTGTACTTACTTATACCTTGATTATACTTACTTATACCGTGATTGATTAACTTTGTGAAAAATTGTAAAATCAGCTCAAATGCCAGTGAATTGTGTGCAGTCCTCTAACTACATATATAATTAAGGATATGTGAAAGTATGAGAGAAAATGGAACCCGTTTACTATCCTAAAAAAGAGAAAATCGCGATCAATCGCTAGCGCAAGTCGCTCGGCTTCTTCGCTGCGCTGCAGTCACAAAAACCAAGCACCAGCGCTTGGCGATTTCAGAGCGGGTTTCCAGCCCGTACGGTATTCTGTGATAGAGCGAGGTATGCCAACCGTAAGAGTTCTTTAGGGTTCGGTGGTACTTTATCCCGACATCAATGTTCAATCGTAAATATCTTGATATATAAACGACCGATCAGCTTATAAAACTCAGGCGATTCCTGTCTGAGCTAAAGGTTTGCAATTATGATTACAGCATTAGCTGGAACAGTGATTTTTTTTTTCAATCCTGGGCAAAGTTAATCAATGCCTTTAATTAAAGAATTTTGTGCTGCATCATGTATTTTAAGACCCCAGTTTTTCACAAAACTTATATAGTTATTGAAAGTTAACAAATCATTTTTTTTTCAGTCAGGGGCGTGGGGGGGGGGGGGATGACATCCAAATTTGCCGACAAATTTTTAGGGTGTGACACACATGGCAAATTTGCCTACAAAAATCTTCATCTTCATCTCTGTTGTCTACTTGCTGCTAGCTCTCTGTATGAATTCTAAAACACGCCATCTTCGGCTAGTGGCTAGGTAGGGGGACATCGCGTAATGAGGAGTTTGGCCTTAGAATAAAATCAGCCAGATTCTAGACTAGTCTGCTAGGGGGGGGGGGGGGCTAAGGGTATGGGCCTTAATATTGTCTTTTGAGAGCCAGAAGGGCTTTAACTCTATGTAAGTTAAAGTATATGCGTTAACGCCCTTCTAGCTCTAGACAGACGATAGTTGCCCGAGTTAGGTTTACGGCCGTTAGGATGGAAATGTCCCCCTGCTCTTTCTCTCTCTCTCTCTCTCTCTCTCTCTCTCTCTCTAGTAAATACAGTATGAAATATATCATCCCTAGCCCCACCCACCCCCAATCTCTCTTAACTACTCTCTATCTTTTTTTTTCTGACATGTAGTATAATTATGTAATTCTACGACAATTTCTAATGTATTACAACCCCTTAAATACAATCCCGGAAAACAATCAAACTGAATGAATCTACAGATTAATGACCCTTCTCTTTCTCATCTTCATGTTCAAAAACTTCTATCTTCACTTATAAATTTATCCCATAATAAAACAATTTTTTTCTTAGATAGATAAATATTTTTTCCCCATGATAGTATGAACAGTAAAAATAATATGATAATTCATAAACTTATTCAGCGGAAATGCACAATCTACATGCAGTACAAAATATAATCCTTATAAAATTAATCTAATTTCTAAAAGAATCGACCAAATTTGAAATTTTAAGGAAATCAATGTTCGGACTACTTTTCAAATTAGCAGTTAACATGGGTAACCACAAATTTGAGCTTTTGTTAGCAAAAAATAATTCTAGGAACAATTTATTACACAGAACAGCTTCTACAACTCGAGCAGTCTTATATGATTGATTGAAATTAAAATTTTTATTGAACTGTAATTTGCAGCTTTCATATTAAGTTTGATTTGATTTGATTTGATTTGATTTGTTTCCACCATCAGTTTATATAATGTATGTACAATGAGAAAGCAAAATATAAGCATATAAATCAAATGACATAATACAAAGGATAATACTATAATAACAGCTCGGTACAGTAAATATTTTCCAGTAGTTATAGTAAACGCATATTATAGAGTTGTGGGGGAACCTATTAAAAGCGAGGCTTGTCGAGTTAGGTGACACTGTGACATTTAAAATAGTTGTATAAAAATATTATCGTTATTATAAACATATTTTTTTAATGACAAAAAGTGTTTTGTATATAAAAACTTGATACAAGCAGAGCACTTAATAATTGTGACAAAATTTAGGACGTTTGATTGTCCTATCAATTTAATATCTCTTTTCTCCGAAAGAGAGTTCTTTTCAGAACTAATCCGAAAGAATTTCATTTGAATTTTAGTTCTTTTAAGAACTAATTCTTTTCAAGAAAGATACAAACAGTCCTTTTAAGGACTAACTCTTACATGGTGCTACCGCAAACCAGTAAATTTAATTTAATATCGTTTTGGAGTAAATGTTGAAATTATGATCATAACAAATCAAAGAGCTTCATAATAATTTTCATTTGTTCATCATACTGAAAGATCTGTGGATTTAACATGTTTTTGGAAGAAAATGTTGATTCATTAGTGAAAAGTGCACACAGTGATCCAAACAACGTTCTATTGTGAGCAGAAACCAAAGGTAAATGCTTAGTCTTTGGCGCATGTGATATTGCTCTGTGATTGGTCAGTTAATTCCCGGGGAAGGTCATGGTTATTTATGGATCCAGCGTGTTTTGGAAAGGAACTGAAATTGAAATAAAATGACAGAAGTTTTCCTTCCTCAAACTGAAGGTTAGCCATCACTCAGCACATTTATTGTATTACCATGACTGATGTAAAGGAAATGAAACTGCTGTGTGTTTATAAAGGCGGTGCAGAAAGTTCATAATAATGAGGGAAAACATCATATTCACATTATCATATAACAATAATTTCTAAAGTTTCATTTCCTTGAATAAACTAAGGAAAGTTTTGCAACGTGTTACATACTAGTATATTAGTTACATGTAAATAAAAAAAAATGTGTCGTCCAAGGATTATAAGATCATTAAAATCTACCACACACACCGGTTACTCCAGTTTGAGTAAATACATGCATGATGTTATTTACACAAATCTGACGAATTAAATTCCTCGGCTTTTATATTACTCTACAGGTCTACATGGTAAACTTTTCATTTATGCCGACCCCGGATATCAACCGTTTTGACTTCATAAACAGACACCATGCATCCCTAAAATGAAATATACATGTCATAACGTGTATCAATGGTACAACAGGAAAAGAGAACATGTTAAATATTCAACGTAATAGTGCTTCTTCCATAATAAAAATATAATTGATACGTTATGAGAACAAAAAAGAAACTAAATTATTTGATCAGTACTTTCATTTAGGAATTATATCAATCACAATGGCAAGCTTTTCACCACAGGAAGTGATACCATTCTTTCGATAAATATAATAGATTTGTACATCAGTCTTTTAAAAGCACATTATTCAATGAAGAAAAACATCTTTAAAAAGGTTTTTGCTCATAGTTTAATTTTGATGAAAAGTCTTATGCTTCTAAAACTGCTATTTATATAGATTATTTAACGGCTTGTCTATGAAAATTTAAAAAACGACCGATTAGCTTTTTTCCAATTAAAAACCTTCATGAATATGTTAAGGAAATTGACCTCTAAAAGCTTTCAAAGCATAGGCTTAGGAACCGGGGGGGTTGGGGGGCGCAGCCCCCCCAAAAAAAATCTTGGGGGGCTCAGATATCATTGAGCCCCCCCCCCCATATGTTGGCGAGGCTTATAGATATCATTGAGCCCCCCCCCCCAATTTTTTGGTGGGGCTTAGATATCATTGAGCCCTTAGGGGCTAAGATACCATTGAGCCCCCAATATTTTAAGTGGGGCTCGGATATCATTAACCCCCCCCCCCCTCCTCCCCAATCATTATATTCTAGGCATGAAACTCATGTATACCTATAATCTACAGACTTGCCATTCAAATATAAACATTTTATAAATATTTATTTGGGGGGGGGCTCAGACATCGGATCTTGCATATCATTGACCCCCCAAAAAATATATTTGGTGGATCTTGGATATCAGTGAGACCCCCAAATATTTTGGCGGGACTCTGATATCATTGAGCACCCCCGCCCATATTTTGGTGGGGCTCAGATATCTTTGAGCCCCCCCCCCCCAAATATTTTGGTGGGGCTCAGATATCATCAGCCCCCCAATTGTTTTTGGTGGGGCTCGGATAACATCACGGAGCCCCCCGATATTTTTGTGGTGCTCGGATATCATTGAGCCCCCACTATTTGTGTTGGATCTCGGATATCATTGAGCCCCCCCCCCCAAATATTTTGGCCGGGCTCGGATAGGCTATCATTGACCCCGCCCTCCCCAAATATATTTGCGCACTTATGTTCTGGGCTGGAAGCTTCATGCGTTTCTATAATCTACAGATCGACTTAGTATTCAAATTATTATTTAAACTGAGAGTTTATAAATTTTGGGAGATTGATTGAGGGGGGCTCATTTGTCAACGACCGATATTGTCTCGACACACGTGCTGCACACCAAATGTGTGTTTTTTTTTAACACCTAGTACTTTGTCTAACTTAATAAAAATAAACTGAAAATCTTACAATTCAACGATTTCTTCAAGTAGGCCTACTTTTATTAATTTCTTCAACTGCTTAAAAGAAAGGCTACAAATGCTTTTTTATCAAGTCATTATATCGAAAAATTTCGGCTCGCGCTTCGCGCTCGCATGGTTTAACTGCATATGGAATTCCGAACGTGATCAGCGTCCTAGAACCTCCGACGCCATATTTGTTTAATCTATTTAACCCATGTTAAAATGATTATTTCAGGGGATTTTAAAATAAGGGTTTAGAATGCAGTGATTTCAGGTCACTTTATCGAGAGAGAAAAAAAAAATCAGCTCGCGCTATGCGCTCGCATGATTTTATTGCCTATTGGGTATATAATTTAGACCCAAAAGGCAAAAAATACTGTGTTTCCAGGTAATCACCCTCCCCCCCCCCCCTTTCCCTAGTGGTGGTCTAATAATGGGGGTAGAGCAAAGAGAGAAGAAAAAGGAAGGCTTAAGAATTTACGCAAAAAGAGACTCTAAAAAGGCGCCAAAACAGCAAAAAATGACGTTTTGGACCGTCTAAAATGGTGACAACGGAGGGAGGGGGGGGGGGCAGTCGGGGGAAAAAATATCTTCAAACGGCGGGTCAAAAACAAATGATCGAGCCCCCCCCCCCCCCCCAATCCTGAAAATCTTCCTAAGCCTATGCAAAGTATTCGAATTGGTTCTAAATAGTCGGATTCCCCCTTTTTTCTGGAGAGATTTGGACGTCCTCCCCTCTTTTGTCTTATATCGATGACATGTTGGTTGCCATAAAGATTATTACCAGGTGATTTTTATCCTTTCATCTTCATCTTTCTTTATTTGGTTCTTGGTCGGTTTTCCATCTAGGGCTCCTGTTGTGCTGATATCGTAATATTCATGTGAGTATCTAATGTCTTCTTGATTTTTGTCCGACGTTTGTGGTGGTGCATTGAGAGCCTGGTACGTATCAGTTGTAACCGCTTGTCCATCTGCAGAACCACGCCCATTGATCACGTGCAAAGACGTATCCTCGTTCCACTGTTCAGCGCTCGCAGTTGATTTCTTTTGTCTGGAAGAGAATATCAAAGAAAACAAAAATATCACCATTGTTTCATTGTATATTTACTGGTGGGACTGTTTACGGTACATGTCCTCTGATTTTGTCGGCTATGTTCAGCCTTAGTTTTACCAACAAGAAAAGTTTTTCCCATAATTCAAATCTGAGGTGTTCAATTCTCCATTGGTTACGTTGAATATATTTTCGTCGTAGGTTTACTGTGTTTACATTCACTGTAAACTAAGTTTGAAAGCGGCACTTAAAATACAATATTTTTAAAGAGCTTTAAATAAATTAAGCCAATTAAAGGCAGGGGCATCGATTGAGAAGTAAGTGGTGTTCAACACCACCACAAAATCACTATCAGTATATTTGTTGGCAAGTTTACCAGTTTTCTCAATCGCAGCCTTAAACGTATATATATGATTTGTTAAGTTTGATTTCGGAATTATTCAAAAGTTATAAAACCATATGAAATCACATCTTAACTTCTCTTTCTAGATACAAAACTCTGACACCAAAAATATTGAGTTATGATGATTCATCGAGAATTTGGGAATAGACTCTTTGACACAGGAAAAAATCTATTGCTCGTCATTATTTGAATAAAAGAAAACATCGAGTAAAATGTCATACTCATAGCCCTGGCGTAATTTTTGACGAAAGTTGTGACTGAATCTATTTTCCCCTTTCTGTAATATACCCGCCGACTTAGTGTTCTTGTGTAGACGTACGTATTACATTTCTCATCAAATAACAATTCCTTTATTATAATTTTAGACTGTGGTATGTAACTGGTTATAATTTCATACAAACCTTCTCCGAACGATAAAAATGACGATGCCAATCACTGTCAGAATGAAGAGAATGACGATCGTAATGACCGTCGCAACCACACCTTGAATTTTAAATAAAATATCAAAATATATTATTTTTTCATGAAAGATATACTGTGAACTTTTGTATCCCTTGTTATTTTAAAAGAGATTTAAAGGATTTAAAAGGTACGCTTACCTGATGCATGAATTATGCATGGTCTGTATATCGGGGGAGCGTTTCATCAAGCGTTTAGTCAGTGATTTTTACCGACAAATTTGCTCTCAGCAAATCAGATGCAAGGATTTCAGTAGCTTATAACAGTTGTCGGATAAAAATCACCGACAAAATGCTTGATGAAACGCTCTCCTGTTGCTTGAATGACACATCATGGACCCTACTACAGATGGACACTGATCGGTACCATAATGAATTAATGCACCTGACTCTGTCAAAAGAATCACAATGATATTCCAAACATGCTTCCCAACTTTGATCTCATCACGACCGCCGCCAGTCAGCCATAAAAGAACCAGAACTGTGCCTTGAGAAATCTACAAAATGATTGCTCAGAAGAAAATGAATCGCTTAAAATCATGGAAATGCATGTGCAGTTGTGGCATACAAATGAAAATTGTCGTAGATGCATTTTTCAATAGGAAATTAGAACTAGTTTACAAGAGAGACCTGTAAATTTGGCTGTAACATAATGATTTTAAACTTCATTTTGAAATTTATCCGATCTATATTCCAGGAATATGAGGCAATAGGACAGTAGAGGATATGTATTTTTCAAATTAGTCAAGGTCAATGCATGTCCACAAGTATCCGCTTCTGTAATAATCAATCTCATATCACACAAATTGTCATTATTTGGGGTTCGCTACTCCTGTAACGGGTCTTAAATCACGATACCTTTCCTGAAATTACACTTCAGCGAAATGAATTCGTAGAAAGGTAAAAGGTTCTTTTGTCTGTGACGATTCGTGATTACGTATTCAACAGCGACAAATGAATGTGCTCATTAACATACACATTATCAGGTGGCGGCGGTCATGGTGTGATCAAAGAAAGACTCCCGTTATTAGTCCATCTGTAGTAAGGTCCATGGACACATACATCGTAATATACCCCACTTATAGTGAGTGTATCATGTTTAATCTGCCTCCTACTTTTTGATAGACATAATGACTTTAAACCATCTCCCTTCATGAACAAATAGAGCTGGTCTAGAGGAACAAAAGTATGACTAGCGGAAAATGTATACATGGTATAAGAATACAGCTATCATGCGAACGACCCAGAATTTGGAACTGGAAATGGATGAAAATGGGTCATGGCTTGCTAATTTTCTGTATTGTTTTCTGTATTGTTTTCGAAATGCCGAATAAATAATAATAATAATAATAATAATGTTCATAACATATAATTTGCTTTTTTACAAAACCAAAAGCAAAGCTAGTGTAGAGATTTTAATTCAATTCATGTTGTTTCATCCAGACCTTTCTAAGATTTTTTTTTTCTTTTCATAATTTTTTATTCCTTGATTCAGTTTTTCAAAATGAATATTACAAATTAAGTATTAATTACACAATAGAATTCAACATGGCAATAAACACAGTACAAATTATATATTCCCATAACATGCCATCCATAAATAAACAACAATAGTACAATTTAACTGAACAAGGTATAGATTAAAACCTGATAGGTACAAATTCAAATATATAGGGCAATTGTAATAATGTATACAATTTTTTTAACTGTTTGTGATTATTATCGTGTATGTCCTCCTTCCGTCCAACATTCAAAATACTTCCATTTCTTTAGATATAGACTTAACTTATTTCGAGCTATTGCCTTTTTACGTTCATTATCTTTACTTTCTAAAAGTGCATTATAGATTTCTTCCTTTTGGGGGCGTTCCTTCTGAACTCTCATTGTATATCATATATTTCATGAGTATAATTAAGTGGTTAATGTACATACGCTTTTCTGATTTTTAATGTTACCCAACCAAAATTTCCTCCCATTTTAAAGTATCTAAGTGCATCAATTTCATTTGTTCCCCTATTTCTTGCCACAATTTTTTAACAAATTGACACTTCATAAATAAGTGATTGTATACCTCAATTTCCTTTCCACAGAAAGAACGTAAGTTAGATGATATAAAGCCAAATTGATAAAGTTTATAATTACAATATAGGATACTATGTAATAATCTAAACTGAAATTCACGTAATTTACCATCTGAAGTGCATAATCTCGGGGGTCAAAAAGGAAGTCGCAAATTCCAGATGTAATATTTCAGTGTGCTATTTTCGCGTGTCTAAAGGCAAAGGTTTCCTCTCTATTATCTATGAAGATTTTATAACATAATTTAGAAGTCAGTCCTTCATATATATATCATTTTATCGCCTACTTTATACATTAATTCGGAGTAATCGACCGTGTCATTTATCTCTTCGTCTTTTTTCCTTTTCTCTTTCAAATTCATCGACAATGCTGAATAAATGCTACTAATGTAAAATAAATCGTTGGCATCTAGACCTTTTTGTACAAAATGGCTATAACTTGCCTTAAATTGCCTTCTTATCTGCAACATGCTTAATTTGATATTAGCCTCAAATAGTTTTCTGTTAAATAGTATTTTCCGGCCAATACGGATTAAAGTATTAAGAACACACACACCCCCACACACACTCACACACATATCTTCGCCCACGCGCACAAACCCATCCACGCCTACACGAATACATTTTGCGTTATTTAATTATCAGGTTTACAAAAGGTAATTATCAGGTTTACAAAAGGTATCCTTACAGAAAATGAAAGAAATGGTACTTGCCCTTTTGTGTAGGAGGATCACGTGGCGTTGAAGACCCTGGGGAACCAATCAGTGTTGTATCTAGGGTAGTCATGGTAACGGATGTGATATTTCTGAGTTCCGGCGTGTTGATTTCCTCTATTTTGCCAAAAGAACAAGAAAAATGTACATGTACATCTGTAAAGCGTGGACTTTTTATAACACATATCTGCTGTTTATACCTATCATTTCTTTGATTTATTTTTTTTTTCGTTTCAAACTTTCAATATAAGCATACATGATACATATCCGTGATATCAGTTCAGTGACAATGTAATAAGTTTGTACATCAAACAAAGTTGAAGGCATTGAGAAGCCGACATATAATGAAAAAGAGAATCACTATTGACCTAATCATATATATTGAAACGGAGGGGCCTATTATCATTCAAGAATATATTCATATATACTTATATTCATGAAACGTACATCCTACAAAAGAGGGACGAATTAATTGCTTCATAAAAATGATCTAGGGTGATCGAACGGTTGTATTAAACAAAAATGAAATTATGCTGTTAACGTTAATAAAGAGGAAAACAAGAGTACTTGCCTATACAATTTGGAAGATTATCGCTCCACATAACGGCATGCTTACTGCTAACATTACTAACAATATCTCCGCGACTATAAGTCTTAACACACTGTATGACATAGGGTCCTTGTAGAATGAACCCATCTGAACAGTTGAAGTACACCTTGCTGCCATATCGCAGAGAGTCACCGAACATGAACCCATTTGCAGGGGTACCAGGGTCATCACAAGTACCGAGGTCAACTTAAAAAAATTTAAATAAAAATGGTTATAAATAGGGTTTTGGGTATTGAGGAATGGGTATTGAGGAATGTTAATAAAGATGGCGAATTGTAATTCCAGGGGAAAATTTATACGAAATCCTATGAATTGGATGGGAGGTCCCGGGGGGGGGGGGGGGGCACTCGACCCCAAAGGTGGTAGGTATGTGCCGCTGGCAAGACAAAAAAGGGGGCTTCGGAACGAGCGTATCATGAAAAGGATGGTCTTCGGAACTACAAACATTTGGGGGGGGGAAGGGGGGAAGGGTCTTTCGAACTGGATTACAATATAAATATGATGCTACTGAACTGGTTCCCACAAGCTCCCATTAGCTACGTTGTAAATACGCTGTGTGTCATGGCAAGTCTATATATTGTGTGTATTCATATTAAGCGGGGTTAATTCGTATGCATGCGCTCAGCATGAATGAAAACTGAATTCCCTGGGGTGGATTTGAACCGGATTGGAAGCAATGGGGAAAGCCCGGAGGAATTAAGAACCTGGAATGAAACTTGTTTTCAACTTTTCACCAAAATTATATTCTTCGAAACGGGCCAGTGCGGGCCAGAACGACGGAATGAAAAGAAAGCGGTGCTTTGCAACGGTTTTCTCTCTTTGTTTTCTCAACAAGAAAAAACAATGGTATGCTTTGGAATTTGAAATTTGAATGAAAAAATGGGGGTCTTCTCTGCGGCACATACCCACCGTACACTATACGGAGTGCCCGAAGTAAACTTCGGAGCATCTGAATGCCGAGAAACCTTTTTTTTTTTTTTTTTTTTTTTTTATTATTATTATTCTTGGTTTATTCTCAGCTCGTTTACACAAACACTGTTTAATTACATGTAAAATAAAGACATCCTTTACAAACTATGATGTGTGTTTGTATCACTTAGAGACTCATCATGTACACTGATACAACAATAACACACACACACACAAATTAATTTCAGATATGTACAGTTTTTTTTTCCAATTCTCTGTTTAATACGAACAAGTTCCGGTTTCTAAAAATCTCTGCTACTCTAGTGAGAGTCATTTATAGCCATTTGATATATTATGCACAATCATATACAAGTAAGGATTCAGGTGTCCACAGAGGTGAATGGAAATAAAAAGACATCAGTAACATTATTTCACCATTCCTTTTCATCAAAGCACTGAAAAATAAATGCTCATTCCCAGGAAATATTTCATGCCAGTTCATCACAAAAGAATCAAAGTGATTATTACAAGAAATATATACAGAAGGAAAAAGTTTTACAAGGTATCAAAATTAAGGGCTGGTCAGAACTCACCGATTATCGTATCAACATGGAACCCCTAACATACAGAGCAAAATATTTTTTGGTGATTGGTACCCTTGAAATGACCCACACTTTACAACTCGACTCGACTCGAATGCCGAGAAACCAGGTAATTTTGACTACTAATGATTAGTGAGTGGACTATGTTGCACAAAAATGAAGAACATATTTAGAGAGGGGAGTTTCGACATGAATTTTTTTTTGTTTTTGTTTTTGTTTTCTAAACTATTAGCAAGAACAGACTGATGTTTCCAGGATAAGGAAAAGACGTGTCTATACCTCGTCATCACCTTTACCTTGGTAGGACAGATTCGGAGAGATGAGAGTTTCGGCAATTTTTGCGGAACTATATAAGGACTACGATATTTCTAGGATTACGAACCAAATTGGCAAAACCTCGTCATCAGCTTTACCTTGATAGACAGCGATTTTGTTTGCTCCCCCACATGACTCGAGAGGATCTCCAGCACAAACATAATCACACTCTTCATCTGAAAGATTTCCATGTCGGTAATACACTACATCTTGTCCTCCACAGAAACATTGATATGTGTACACTACACCTGCATAGAAGAACCCACTCTCTTTGCACATGGTGATACACAGATGAATAGTTAGTTCCCCTTCGTAATCAGTTCCATTAGGAAACACTCGGTCTCGATATTGTGTAAGTGAATAAGGATCCCTATAACATCCGAGATATCCTGGTCCTTAATTTAACGACACAAACAACATATATATACCACATAACAAACATCTTAAAGCAATATTCGTCCGCAGATTATCTATTCATTCAAAAATATATTGCATGCGATATTCGTATGTGAGAACTCCAACATAATGAATTAAATTGAAAGTCTAACTTTACTTGTAGAATTCTGTGCATTTTTGTGTTTCAGTAGCTAAATTGACAATCCATTTAAACTAAAACAGCTTACGACAAGAATTCAAGTCCTACAGTTATTCATCATCAAAAAAAAAACGTCAATTTGCACTACGCAGTATCTCTCAGCGAAGTGCTGAGATTCTGGTGCTGAGAGCCGTCGGGATTGAAGGGTTCTGACGTAGGGCAAAGTAAAGCCGTGTTATAGCGTTCCTTTCAGATATTTACACCAAAATTCTACCGGAAATCAAGGATGGAATATCAAAATGATCTAGCACATTTATCTTTTGATACAAGGAGAACAATATGAAACTATTATTCAATACGTTTCTTGCCAAGTTCCCCTTTGCTACCAAATTATTAGATGGTCAAGTAAAATGGAACTTTAGAAGAAGGATCTCTTAAGAGAATTATTCAAATTAAGTTTCAACATGATTATATAATTATGTCATATTGATACGAATAATTACCTTTGCACGTAACACCTCCCACATAATGCGAGTCACAGTCGTACTCGTTACGGTACGTCTCACATCGCATGTTCATTTGTTCATCTGCAAAAAATACTTCCAATTAATCTTGTTCCCACTAGATCAGATTTTAGCTTGATGCATAGGTGTTAAAAATATCTTCAAAAAGTAGATTCAAGTCACTTATCTCAGTGCTATCTGAAATATTGCTAGGTTTTCTATATCAGGTATATAGGAGTGATTTGCTATCATCTAGACACAGACTTTTACGAATGATAGCCTCTAAATCCTAAAGCCTTAGTTCACTGGCCTTACGACCGCTTGCCGATTTTTGACAACCCCCCCCCCCCCAAAAAAAAAAAAGCTGCCATCATCGACAACCAATCTGCAAAAAAACATGTGTCCGCGATTGGATGCCGATAGGTTGTAGGCCAATCGCCAATCATTAAAGACTTATTGGCCCCGCTTGTAGGAACGGTCGTCAATAAGGCGATTATAACAACCGGTCGTAGACTAACTGATGGCCGATATACGAGAAGGCTATGAATCACTGGTGCAAAAATGATGCCAGGTTATGATGAATAGGTCACCAATTATTACAATACATGCAACTAGCTCAGTGCGCGCGTGCGGTCATCACAATGGCAAAACAAAGAACTTTAATTTACGCCTCTATTTTGGCGATTTATAAGCTAAACCTTCCCACATGAACTAATTTGTAGTTATAAATGATTGTCTGAAAAAAATCCTGAAATATGATGACTGTTTTGTTGAGTTATAGCAACATTTTGAAATGAAAACGTCAAAAAACTACGTGTCTATTTTTTTTCTGACACAAGTCTACCCCTGCATAAATATTCATGAAACTTCATTTCCTTATTCGGGGGTGTATATTCCTTATTTAGACAAAGTTTCGCTGATGCGACTTCTTTCTTTGCAGAGATACTACGTCTTTTTCACACGATATCTTGCAGCAATTTAGAGCAGCAAATTATGCGCAGTGATGCCAAATTCACGAACTGCACATATTATACGATATTCATAAGTCAGCCGTAGTCAGCTCATTCATAGATTGCGCATGCGCATGGTCCATGGAGCACGGCCAGCACTCGCGCACAGAGCTCAGCCCTACACAGATTTCAACGCGTGGGACGAGGTTGAAATATTTTTCTGTTATGTCAGCCTCGGCGATCTGACACCGAGATCCTTTTTTCTGACACAACTCTATGCGGAAAATCCACCTCAAGTAAATACCATACGATTGTAGAAAAATGTACAATAAAATGATTCATGACAGTGATTTTTTGGCGAATCTAGCCGAAATGAGGAATTTTAGGAGATGTTTAACAGGTAAAATTTTTTGTTTGTAACCGAAGAAATATCGCTAAAATTTCATATTTTCCGTTGGTCGAGCTTTGATTTCGCAGTATTGTTGTGAAAGATACATCTATATTTAATCATTTTTCGAACTTTATGTTTACAAAAAATGGTGTTTAATACATTATATTTCAGCTTGCATTTGTAAACAACTTTAAGTAAATCATGGGAAAATGCAAGAACTGGCGAGGTCAAAAGGGGTCAACTCAATGGACAATCGCTCGCTAATTATAGGGCTAGTCCCCCACTGATATTACTCAAATTTAACAAGTTCATGAAGAGGAAACAGCCAATATAGCTTTCCCATTTCTACCATCGGCTTGAAAGTATGTGGTCCAAATATCACATTATCTCTTTTATAAGCAAAACTATTTTTCGATTGGCTATACAACCAATAATACCCTTGAGTTGATTTCACGAAAGTCTTTGGGATGGTGTTGATTGCTATTGGTAGTCGGTGCTGGGTAATGGTTTGGGAATCAATAGGCGACTAGTTGTTTTTTATTCAGTGATCAATTTCCGACCTTATTTTCAAGCACTTTTCGAGCACTAAAGATCAGTCGGAGATCAGTCTGAGACCTGTCGCCCACTTTTAGAAACCAAGAAAAACCCCTTCACAACCATTTCGGTCGGCAAAAGGTTTTCGACGCAGCAGCGTAAACTTCCAGCCGACCAAAATGCTCCGACAACCAGTCGCTGACTGCTGACAACCAAATAAGGATTGATGAAAACCTCTTTGAGATCTCAGACAACCAACTACCGACCAGTGCTTGTCAGAAGTCGGCAACCGGTCGCAAGGCCAGTGAGACCATGGCTTAAACCTCCAGCCAACCAAAATGCTCCGACAACCAGTCGCCAACGCCTGAAAAACTTTTAAAGACTTTATTTACACTGTCACAAGGCTTCTAGAGGCCTCTACTGGGAGATCAGGCCAATACCTGGTCTCCAATGGCTCAATCTCCTTGAGGATGTTGTCCACACATGCCATAACCTGGTCTTCAGGGTCTTCGGTCGATTTAAAACAGATTTTGTGTCTACAGGTGGTGTAGGTTTAGACATAATGAGGATAGGACTGCGATGTTGACATTTTCAGTCATTTTTCCATGCAGTTTAATGAAAATTCTTTATCTAAGATGAAACAAGACACTCTTCCTGGAGAGACCTTCCCTGGAGCCATGTACTGTTGCACTGTCTGAGGGAAGGTATTCCCTCATGCTTTTGCTCCATTGTCATTAAGAGTGATAGGAAGGCCATTATAGTGGTCTAAAGGTTAGTTTAGTTGTTTCGGGGGTTTTGGGGTGACATTGTTATCAGTTTGTTCAGTTACATTAATTTACAAATTTTGAATCTGGACACCTGCCATAAGGTCCTTCTCAAGTGGGTACTCTAGTGAAGCTTAAATACTGATCTTTATCTTCCAGTGTGCTGTCAAAGTGGTAGCATTTTGTGCTCTGCAGCTGGTAACATTGAGGTAATATGGTATAAACTTGGTTCCCATTGATATCATGGCTTTTACCCACCATACCAAGGATAGTATCAAGAATAAGAAGATTGACACAGTAAAAGTCAATTTGGGATGTGTATGGTACTCAAAGGTTAAATACTGTTATTCATGGTATCCTGGCATTAGAGTCATGAAATGACTTAAACATCACCAACATGGCCTTCCTGAGCACTCTGATCATGCTGATTGAGAATGGCGCCAAAGAATAACAACAGGGAAGGGCTCCAGGAAAGGTCTCTTCAGGAAGGATGCTTTACTTCATCATAGATTCAGAATTTTCATTAAAATGCATGGAAAATGACTGAAAATGTCAATATCATAATCCTGTCATCATTAAGTCTATAACTGCATCACCTTTAGAAGCGAAATCTGCTTTAGATCTATGGAAGCCCGTGAAGGTCAGCCCCTGAAGGTCAGCCCCTGAAGCCCCTGAAGGCACGTCTGGACAACATCCTCAAGGAGTTTGAGCAATTGGAGACCAGGTATTGGCCTGATATCCCAGTAGAGACCTCCAGAAGCCTTGTGACGGTGAAAATAAAGTGTTACAAGCATTAATCATAAGGACTGGATTCATACTGATCGACAGAGTCCATAAATCACCAAGGGTATGAATAATTTTGAACATCACCAAATTTGGATAACTCACTTTTTCTATTGTTATGCAAATGAGGTGAAACCAGAAACAGCATTCATTTGTAGATGATAACTAAATGTATTCAAGTAATGTGCAAGTAACTTCAGTTCCCCTTTCATTTTCAGAAAAAATGCAAAAAACTGTAATTTTCCAAGGGGTATGAATAATTTTGTTGTTAACTGTATGTAAGAATCATTCAAATTCATCGGCAACTGCCGAAAGGACACCTCGGGCAAATTCGCAAATGGGCAGTCAAATTCGGAATATGTTCATTCAATTTAACACGCAATTTATCAACCCCCCCCCCCCCCCCTGTTTTGTTCATAACTCCCCCTAAATAAGGCTGATTTCGAATTTAATTTCCTTTTTGAGTCCGTAATATACAGTAGACCTTATTGTCCTGTAGTCTACTTGTAAATTTTAAAGGATAGATTGTATTCTGTAGATTTCCCAAAGTCACCCAAGTTGGGGAATATACCTGAAGGGTTAATTTGAAAATATAAGCCTACTTTGAACGAGAAAATTCATGCACCAATACAAAGGCGACAATCTCCCCCGAGGAAGGAGTAGACAACACAATGTCAGAAAACCAGCATTTCCTTATGGGTTTTTTTCTCATTTAACTATAGGCAATAATAGGGTAACTTTTAAAAGCCTTCTTGATATCCACTTAGAAGAAGGGGGTTTCATTTCCTTTATCATCTCCTGCATGAAATAGCGTTAAAAGAGCTTTCATTTGTCTTCTTGTCTTCTAAAATATCTTCTAAAATTTAGTGTGTCATCAATTACAAAGAAAATAATTATATTTGTAAGTTCTTTCTTGCGACCTACCGTTGTTTTTATATACATATACATCCACGACCATGCGAGAAAAAAAATTATTCGCTCAAACGATGGTGTCTTTAAGATTCACCATAACCAAAAACATGCAGGCCCTATCTTGAATGGCAATTTGTGAAACACATGATACACATGATACAAGACGATAGAAAAATATCACAAATAATGTTGGGGGAAATTTTTTTAATTGAATGCTCAACACGCTAAATTGGATGCTCCAAAATGAATTCGAATGCAGGAACGGGTTTGTTGAGTGATCACGTGAACATGCGATGCTAAATTGAATGAAGGCTTTCTGAATTACGTGCGTGACCTATCAATTTGTATGAAAAGAGTGTTAATTTGACTGCCTAAAATGCGAATTTGAATGTTTCCGAGATGAATTCGAATGCACAGAATCATGAATTTGAACTGCCGAATAGCACGGCATGGCGAAAATAGTTTAAATTGAATGCTCATAAATTGAATTAGACTGACAAAGTTGCGAAATTGGCCGGGAAAACCTATAATAATAATCAATATATAATTTTATGCATGTTTGCGCTAGTGAATTATACCCTTCCCCTATATCGCCGACTGCCGTAAGAATATCGGCCATTAATCCCCGACCAGTTGTTTATAATCATGATAATCGCCTAAAAACTGCGCATTAACTGAGGTCCATTCTCTGGCATTCCAAAGAGCGGTCGCCAAATAGTCTTTAATGATCGGACAATGTTCATACGGCATTCAGCAATTGACATACAACCGATCGGTGACTACCCTACAAGCGATTGGCAACTGATCACGGAATGAATGTTTTTGCAAATTGGTTGTCGACGGGCGCAGCTTTTTTTTGGCTGTCAGAAGTCGGCAACCGATTTTACGCCTAGTAAGACTTTGGCAATAAAGAACATATTTTGGCTCAAAGGAATTAACAAATAACTTTCATTAGAAATATTAAATCATTACTAACAAAAATGGTCAAAACATTGAAAAGGGGAATTAACTTTTTAAAGGGCAAAATTTAGGGAAGAAGTGATCGAGCTATAACAGAAAAGCATTTTGAAAACATAGAGAGAAAAAAGAAGGAAAGAAAAAAGAAAAAATAGGAAAGAAAAGAAAGGAAGAAAGTGGAAGACTAATGGAAGAAAAGAAGGAGGGAGCAGCTGCAGGGAGGTTGGAAAGAGAGGAAAATCCCTTTCTTTGAATTTCTCACGCATATTTTTTAGAACAAGCCCAAACCTCTTATTTTTTAATGGATGGTCCACGATTTTTTTTTCTTATCCTTCGTTTGCTTGATTTTCTCTATTTGATATATGCTTTGATATCTACTAAAGCCTACCTATCGAGCATCCCCAATAATATGATGATATGTTATTTGTGACAGACGACAACCAGCCGCCTCCCTCTACTTCTAAGTCTTCAGCGGTAAGATCTCGAGAAGTTCCCGGAAAGTTCAATTGATGACAAACTCTACTTGCGAAGGTCAAAGTGGCCATTGGTGGCAATTCTGAAATGAACATACAAACACGCCCCCATCCGAGTTCCTGGTTGTAAAGCTCAACGATGCCGGCATTGGGTCGGTCTTTGGTGATCAATCTATAGTCTGTAAAAAGTTAGTGAAATTACTCCTTTTACTGATGCGTCATTTCATTGTCTCTTAGCTGCGTTCCTAGTTAGTGGACACTGTCAAACGATCTCTAACGATTTGTAATTGAAACTCAACATTATCTTCAAAATCATCGTTAATTATTATCCATCATCCATGACAGTTTACCTAGTGGTATATCAACAATATGATATTTTAATGACTGGGATATTAATTTTCAGATACATTTTTGCAAATAATTATAGCAAGAAAATTCATCTAGCATGCTCAAGGGAAATACCATTTCCAATGAAACAAAAATTTAAAGTGCTTATGAAGAGAGCAGGTCAGTAATTTTTTTTCGTTATCATGTTTACATCACGTATTGCACCGAATATGCATAAACATTGCCTTCGATGTAAAGCTTGGGAACATTTGGGATTCACAATCCATCCTGATACCCCAAACGGCAATGGTTCTGTTAAATACACAGAGCCCTACGTTATTTCGACAGTACTTCCCTCTGTATGTACGGCTGATTCAATAGGCCTACTCATCAATAGTCATATATATATGCTTCGCTGTGAATGCTACACATTAATAAATATCTCAATATGTGAAATATTTCGTCGAAAATTACCTGAAATAGTACACTCTTAAAATGTTGGGTAAATTTAGTTGGGTAACTGCTGGTTGGTTAAAAATATTCCCAATTCTGGGCTATTATTAACCAACTGGACACTCGAGTGGTGTAACCAATATTGGTCAATACTTTTTACCTAAATATTGGGCATATATTTACCAACAGTATTTGGTAATTATGGGTTGGGTACTTGTTGCCCTGTAGTTGTGTAATTTCGTCACATTTCCTTTGCCAGTTGGGTAAATTTTGTTGGGTAACTGATGGTTGGTTAGAAATTCGCTTTTGCCCAACTTGTGGTAAATATTTTTACCCAATATTGGGGAAAACACTTATATGAATATTCATGAATTTTTAGTAGCGTATGGTTTGGGGTGGCCCGATTTACTAACTGTCACCGAATGCATAAAAAAATATAAGGGGTATATAAGAGCTTGCACTAGTTTGCACTAACTGGATAGGATAGGACCAGGATAGGATAGGTTAAGATATAGGATAGGATAGCTTAAAATAGGATAGGTTAGGATTGATTAGGTTAAGAGGTTGGAGGAAAAAGGAAACAATAAATTGGGCAGCTGAATTTGCCCAACCACATGATATTTGTTACCAAACAGCTGAACAAATAGAGGGTTGGGCAATCCTATTGGGTAAGATTGGTTGGGCAATAATTACCCAACTGAGAATATAACCAACAGTTGGGCAATTGTAGAGTTGGGTAAAATATAATCGGTCACCAACTGATGGGCAATTTAATTTGCCCAACAACATAGTAAATGGATTGCCCAACATCAGTTGGGCAAATTTTAACCAAAAGTTGTGTGGACAGTATGTTGCCCAGTGTTGCCCAACTTTGCCCAACTTTGTTAAGAGTGTATAGGTCGCCAAACATGGACTAATGATTACCGTCAGTGATAATGACACAAGTAAAGATAAGTTCTCCATATTCCACCTTGTTCGACTTGAAAAAGTACCACGACAGATATGTGTTGAATTGAACTGTGAAAGAGTTGTGTGACCTCCTTCGAGAGAGGAAATTATTGAAACATAATATTTCAATGGACATGTTGGCCTGTACGTCTAGTATTAATATTTTATGTGAATACATTTGACCGATATTTCAAAGAATAGACTCACTGATGAATCCTAAATATGTTATACTTCATTAAATAGGTAACGGAATACGTAGTTTTGATGAAATCAGGCTTATCTACAATCTACAAAAAAAAAACAGGACAACTGGAGGACCTAACGAGGAAATTAGCAAAATTCATTCTGAAAATAAAAACAAAAGGCATTAATTTTCCTTTCCTTGTTTTCCTTCAGAACGACCATGCAAAGCGAGAGTAACCCGGTCCATGGTGGATATAGCGACGGGTCAAGTCATGAAGGGGCGGGATGCCGTTCCTACTATGATACATGTACGAAAAAGGATGAACAAGGGGTACTACGTGCCCCTGTGCCCCCGTGCCCCCCCCCCCCCCAATCGAATGGCAAAAAGAAAAGAAAAAAGAAAGAAAAAGATAAAATGAGAAAAAGGAAAGAGAGAAGGGGAAAAGGACGAGAAAAGTAGACGATAGGAACCCTTCCCGCCCTCTCCCCCTTATCAGTACCCCCGTAAATTCGTATTGAATTTTCAGAGTAAGACTGTTCCCCCCCCCCATGATACCAGTGCCCCCTCAATGGCTGGATTCACGCTACGCCCCTGCTAGGAGCGGTCGTATCACCTTCCGCTAATGCCCCCCCCCCCTCCTCTCTCTCTCTCTCTCTCTCACACACACACACACACACACACACACTTGTAGTTTTCTTTCGAACCGAAATGTGTGCATGATTATTTGACGTGCTTCAGCAGGAAAAGTTTTTGGAACATTATCTGTAAACACATACGTCAGCTCCAATATGTTTCATGTGAATCCAGAATGACTCACTGATGCAACCAATGTGATATTTTTCATCAAATTTGTAATAATATCCCTTGTTTTGATCAAATCTGATTAATCTGCAATCTAAACTGGGAAAATGAACGAGTTGATATGTCTCACAGGGAAATTACTGGATTTCATTCTTGGAGGAAGAACCATCGGTTTTCTTTTTCATTTCCTCGTACTTCTGTAGTCACTGTGACATTTCAAAACGAGAGTTACATGGTCAATGGCGTAGAAAGTGGGACCACTTATGATCTCTGTTCATATCTGCCACTTAATTATCTGTAAAATATCAGTAAATCTTCCTGCTTTTTTAAAGGGTGTGCCACCAAAAGCACAGGCGCGTAGCCAGGGTGGCGGTTGGCGCTGTCTCCCCCCCCCCCAAAAAAAAAAAAATTTAAAAGATTTAAAAAATAAAAATTTTAAAAAGCGAGAGCGAAAATCGGGGGGAAGTGGGTGATAAAAAAAAGCCTAAAAAGGTGCTACGAGCCGTTATCTTTCTCTCAAAATTTGCTTAAAAGTCAAAGCTTTTCCTCCCTGGCGCCGTGATACATGTACAGTGCAGCATTGCGTCGAAATAATTGAAAAGCAGTCTGGGCGTCGAACTAACTTCCGCCTAAAAAAAGATGCTACGAGCCGTTATATCTTTCTCTCAAAATTTGCTAAAACATCAAAGCTTACATGCAAAGAGCAGTATTGCGTCGAACTTTAAAAAAAAAACAGTCAGGGCGTCGAACTAACTTTAAGCCTAAAAAAAGATGCTACGAGCCGTTATCTTTCTCTCAAAATTTGCTAAACTATCAAAGCTTTCACGCTTTGCGCGGGAGGGGGGGGGACTCCCCCTCCCGTCGCCCACCCCTGTTACATTTACAGTAACAGAGCAGTATTGCGTCCAAATAATTGAAAAGCAGTCAGGGCGTCAAACTAACTTTCCTCCTAAAAAAAGGTGCTACGATCCGCTATCTTTGACTAAAAATTTCTAAGAACGTCAAGGCTTTCGCGGGAGAACTCCTCCCTCCTAGGCCCTGCACCCACCCCCTGGGGAGCACACTTCGCGAGCTCACTAGTACGCAACGGCATCCCCCCCCCCCTTAAATTGAATCATGGCTGCGCGGTTGCAAAATCAGTGTAACTCGAAATAATGCGTTATCTTCCTGACTTCCCGCTATGTCCCCCCCCCCCCCTTCTTTTTTCTCGTCGACCTTAGCATCTTCCTTCAAGACATCTTTTTGATCATACTTACACATACTCACTATGATGTGTATCTGGGTTTTCTACTACTATAAACCCAGTAGGCTGAAATTAACTGCTAATATAAGCTTATTTTTATATTGATGTTTTAGTGATATTTACGTGTTTTTATTTCTTTTCTTTCTTTTTTTCACGCATACCTTGTTTCGTCTCTTTTCTGCCATATCTTTATATGTTTACACAATTACATATGTTGTAATTCTCTTTAATTGGGGAACCTAGTTTTAACAAGCGGTGCTTTTCCTGAGGTTCTCCCATGATACTGCCTTTTCTATTGACTAATGTAATTTTCACTCTTATTATTATTACTATTAAGTTTTAGGCGTCACCTGTGCCTGGGAGGGGAAAAGCGAACTGAATCACTGTAACCCTCGGGTCTCTCCTCCCGATATAACTGATTGGGATGTGCAGGTGTACCACTACACCGGGGTTTCCCCCTACTCTTATTCGCGGAATGCAGTGAGTTCTTAACGTGCAAAGGTGGTGGCTGTCCTCTACATGGGGCCTCCAGTTAACTTCCTATCCTAGCCTGCGTCTATGAAACAAGGGAGGGGCACGTTAACACACAACGCAGGCTTCAGTCATCCGCCCGGGGTGGATTCGAACCCACGATCTTTGATTCGACAGGCAGACGCTTTACCGACTGAGCCAACTCTCCTCCTCTTGATTACATTTAAATTGTTAATGATTATGATATCTGTATTCGATATTTGAACTATGATATGTATACTTTCAATTGTAATGTTCATGGCAGATTTCTTTAGTATTATGAAATTCATTCATTCATTCATTCATAATATCAGGGCCCCGTTGCATAAAAGTTACTATTATGGTAACTTTGCCATCAAT
The DNA here is from genome assembly GCA_025618425.1 of Heliocidaris tuberculata. NCBI lineage: Eukaryota > Metazoa > Echinodermata > Echinoidea > Camarodonta > Echinometridae > Heliocidaris > Heliocidaris tuberculata. The sequence goes on from CM046841.1 coordinate 29,571,000, forward strand.
GGTAACTTCCATGGAAACCTTGCTTTTGATTGGCTGTTGAGCATTGTTACCATGGTAGTTACCATTGATGGCAAAGTTACCATAATAGTAACTTTTATGCAATGGGGCCCTGATGTCAACATTTTAATACAGGAAATACACTTACTTACCTACACAGCTGCATGATGCTGGTATCCTGTGATACAACCACTGATCTCTAGTAGTAGTAGAGATCAGTGGGTACAACGGCATGAAAACTGGTCTAGCGCCATCTCTTGTTTACTACTATGTTGAGAGTGATTGCGTCATAGAGATTATAGTCTGTGGGCCACCGTAGACCCCCCTTCCCCCCCCCCCCCTTAGGCACAATTTTTAGTGATGTTTTCCTGGTAGCTACGACCCTCAGCTATCAGAATCTGCCTGTTTGCCATAGAGTTAGTGGTGGGTGTGGCCACCAGGGCCGTTGCCATGGCAACGTATCAAGGAAATATAGGAATTTACTAAAATACCCAATATTTCTAATTGAGAAATTTGAAAAATGACTGGTAAGCATCTAAATATATGTATTTTGAGCTTCCCGATTGATTGAAACCAAAATCTAGGTCATTTGAAGTCACGGTCATGTCAAAAATTGACTGTTACTATGGAAACGGTACCATAAAAAGTGGACATTTTTGAAAAAATCTAAACTTATCAGTATAAAATAGACAGAGAGGTGTCTACACAATCTTAGATTATATTTTTCTATTAGCTATGACCCTCAGCTATCATAATCTGCCTGTTTTCCATAGAGTTCAAGGTGGGCGTGACTGCTAGGGCCGTTACCATGGTAACATATAACGAAATACTGGAATTTAGAAAATACCGTATATTTGTCATTTAACAGCATAAAATATATGGTAAGGATTCTAATATATGTATTTCAAGCTGCCCCACTGATTCCAACCACAATGTGAGTTATTTGAAGTCATGGGCGTGTCAAAAAAGGCCGTTGCTATGGAAACGGTCCCACAAAATGTTGATATTTGTGGAAAATATCTATGATTAATCAATACAAAATGGGGAAAAAAACTGTCTGCACAATCGTAAATCATGTTTTTCTGTTAGCTAGGACCCTCAGCTCTCATATTCTTCCTGTTTGACATAAAGTTGGGAGTGGGCGTGACCACTAGGGTTGTTACCATGGTAACACACCAGGGATTTGAATTTTAGAAAATACCATATATCTGTAATTCAACATCACAAAATCAAATTGTAACCATCTAACTCTATGTATTTTGGGGTGCCCGTTTGATTGCAAGCAAAATCTGAGTCATTGGAAGTCACCGTCATGTCAAAAAAAATGGCTGTTGCTATAGAAACGATATGGTGAAATAGTAAATATTTGTGAAAAAATCTGTAACTATTCAATACACTGCATAAAGTAAGGGTCTCCACAACCTGAAATGATGTTTTTTCTGTTAGCTAGGACCCTGGGTATCATATCCTCCCTGATTGCCACAAAGTCGGATGTCGGGCAACCACTTGGGCTGTTACCATGGTAATAAAATAGGAAATAACATACATCTGTAATCAACAACGTGAAAATACTTTTTAGGCATTACATCTATTTTAAGCAGCCCGTTTGAGTGCATTTTTTTTTTAATGCTTTCAAGGTCACAGCCAGGTAAAACAATTATAATTCTTCTTCTTCTTATTATTATTTATTCGGCCAAAGAAATACAAGATAAGATACAAAAAGAATAACATAATACATTGACCCTTGAAACGCCGGGGACAGAAAAAGTTAACTAAATAACTATGGCAATGCCTTCTGTCCCAATTCCAAGGGAATGGAAAAATAACATATCATACATGTAATCAATATAGTTAAAATAGCATAGCATATGACGGCGGAAAAATATCTATGAACTACTAATACATATAAACATAATCATAGCTAGGTTACCTAAAGAAAAAAAAAACACACTGAAATAAATTACAAATAGATTCCTAACATCCCAGGTGGAAGACAGTAATTAATAATTCCAGTATATACTTATATCCGACACATCACAAGCCATTCGGTTGCCCCGTATGAGGGAGTTACGAGCGCCCCCGACCGGCAAAAGAGAACAAAGAGACAGGCGGCCAGTATCGAGATATCCAAGTAACCATGAATAATATTTCCCCAAGAACATTCCACAAAAAGTCTAATGTAAAATTCCCGGGGCAACCACCCACAGACCCCCCAACATCCCAACACCCGACCACAAGCTCGCCCCTCCCCGCCAGCCAAGGGCGCCCGCCCGCTCCACCGGGCAACCGACCAACCATACATTCACATTATACATAAAGAGAAAACCAACATTAATCGTGCATTAAAAAAAGAATTAAAAAAATAGGGGGCCCAATACGCCGAATTACAACATGGATATTAGAATTATTATATTTGATGGAGATGGTGTCTCAGTCCCGCAAGCCACGTGGACAGGGGACCCACGGCCACCTCCGAGCGCAAATCCATCGGAAGCTCTTCCCAAAGTCTTGGAAAGGTGTGAATAGAAGAACAATGCAACCGCTGGGTTCGCGCACGGAGGTGGACGAATTTAACAGTGTCCAAGTGCCGAGCATTTACCGAGACACCATCTCCGACAACATCACAGTTAACAATCCCATACAATGCCTTAACAACGTATGTAATTAAACAAAACTTCCTCCTTGATTCCAGTGAATACCACTTCAGTATTTTTAACCTATCATCATAGGACATTTCTTGACGTTTTTGTTTTAGTATAATCCGTGTAGCTCGACGTTGTATTTCTTCAATTTTTTGAGAGAGGTTATTTGTATGCAAATGCCATACTGGCTGTCCGTACTCTAAAATTGGGATAACAAGAGACTTATAGATTGAAAAAACTGCAGATGGAGAAAGTGACTTGGAAACTGACAAAATAAAACCTAGCATACGATTAGCTTTCCGAAGAACATAATCTACATGAGTGTGCCAAGTAAGTTTATTGTTTAACATAACTCCTAAATATTTGTAGTCAGTCACGACATCAAGTTCTTTTCCATCATAAAAGTAGTTTGGGATGCCTGGATTTCTAGACCAAGTGATTCTCATTACTTTAGACTTCTTGATATTAATGCGCATTTTGTTAGTTTTGCACCAAGCGTGTAAACGGTCTAAATCATCTTGAAGAATTCTTTCGTCATCTGGCTTAAATATTGGTCTATAAAGAAGAGTATCATCAGCAAACAAAACGCTTGGTGAATCGGTTTGGTTCAAAAGATCATCAATGAATAAATTAAAGAGACAGGGCCCTAACACGCTCCCCTGTGCGATTCCTGAACGAACATGAAACCAGGAAGAGGTAGCACCTTTGTACAAAACTCGTTGTTGTCTGTTTGTAAGAAAAGATCGAATCCAATACCAAAGCTGACCAGAAATAAAAAATCTTGAATTAAGTTTATGTAGCAAGACATCATGTGGCATCATATCGAACGCTTTTGCGAAATCCAAAAATGTAACATCGATTTTGGGGGGAGACGACAAATCAAGCAAACGTAACCATGCATGAGTGACTTTCATAAGTTGCGTAACACAAGATCGACCCTTTACAAAACCATGTTGGTTAGCATTTAATAAACAATGATCGTCAATATGACGTCGAATACCATTTGTTATCAGAGTTTCCATTATTTTGCATACAACTGACGTTAGTGCAATAGGCCTATAATTTTCAGGAGCCGCAGTGTCCCCCGCTTTGTGTACAGGTGTAATATTAGCTCGTTTCCAAAAAGCTCGAAATAGCTCGAAATGAGTTAAGTCTACATCTAAAGAAATGGAATTATTTTGAATGTTGGACGGAAGGAGGACATACACGATAATATCACAAACAGTTTTAAAGAAATTGTATTCATTATTACAATTGCCCTATATACTTTGAATTTGCACCTATCAGGTTTTAATCTATACCTTGTTCAGTTAAATTGTATTATTGTTGTTTATTTATGGAAATATATGATTTGTATTGTGTTTATTGCCATGTTGAATTATATTGTGTAATTAATGCTCAATTTGTAATTATTTGTTTTGAAAAACTGAATCAAGGAATAAAAAAATTATGAAAAGAAAAAAAAAAGGTGCACGTGTGGGGTGTGTGGGTGTGTGTGCGTATGGGTGTGCGCGCGCGTGTGTCTGGGAGAAGTCGTATCATCATACTTTCATGTTCTCACCCCCCTCCCCCCCCCCCCCTCTCTCTCATTCTCTCTATCTCTCTCTCTGTCTCTCATTCTCTGTATATATATCTCTCTTTCTCTCTCTCTCGTCCTCTGTCCATCTCTTTTCCCTTTTCCTTCTTTTGGAATGTGATGGGGCCTCATACACCCTTGCCCTCTACCCATTTACCGCACTGTACTTACTTATACCTTAAAAAAGAATTGTGTTCTGCATCATGTATTTTCAGACCCCAGTTTTTAACAAAAGTTATATAGTTATTGAAAGTTAACATATCATTTTTTTCAGTCAGGGGCATGGGGTGGAGGATGACACCCAAATTTGCCGACAAATTTTTAGTGTGTGAACACAAAAAATTTGCCTACAAAAATGCTGCACCCTAATCTCTCTCCCCCCCCCCCCCCCCCCCCCGGTGTCTGTACTTCGTGGATAATGATAAGATTTCAGATATTTGATCTTCATCTCTGTTGTCTACTTGCTGTTCTCTCTCTGTATGAATTCTAGAACACGCCATCTTCGGCTGGTGGCTAGGTGGGGGGGGGGGGGGGGGGGGGACATCGCGTAATGAGGAGATTGTCCTTAGAATAAAATCAGCCAGATTCTAGACTAGTCTGCTAGTTGGGGGGGGGGCTAAGGGTATGGGCCTTAATATTGTCTTTTGAGAGCCAGAAGGGCTTTAACTCTATGTAAGTTAAAGTATATGCGTTAACGCCCTTCTAGCTCTAGACAGACGATAGTTGCCCGAGTTAGGTTTACGGCCGTTAGGATGGAAATGTCCCCCTGCTCTTTCTCTCTCTCTCTCTCTCTCTCTCTCTCTCTAGTAAATACAGTATGAAATATATCATCCCTAGCCCCACCCACCCCCAATCTCTCTTAACTACTCTATCTTTTTTTTTTCTGACATGTAGTATAATTATGTAATTCTACGACAATTTCTAATGTATTACAACCCCTTAAATACAATCCCGGAAAACAATCAAACTGAATGAATCTACAGATTAATGACCCTTCTCTTTCTCATCTTCATGTTCAAAAACTTCTATCTTCACTTATAAATTTATCCCATAATAAAACAATTTTTTTCTAAGATAGATAAATATTTTTCCCCATGATAGTATGAACAGTAAAAATAATATGATAATTCATAAACTTATTCAGCGGAAATGCACAATCTACATGCAGTACAAAATATAATCCTTATAAAATTAATCTAATTTCTAAAAGAATCGACCAAATTTGAAATTTTAAGGAAATCAATGTTCGGACTACTTTTCAAATTAGCAGTTAACATGGGTAACCACAAATTTTAGCTTTTGTTAGCAAAAAATAATTCTAGGAACAATTTATTACACAGAACAGCTTCTACAACTCGAGCAGTCTTATATGATTGATTGAAATTAAAATTTTTATTGAACTGTAATTTGCAGCTTTCATATTAAGTTTGATTTGATTTGATTTGATTTGATTTGTTTCCACCATCAGTTTATATAATGTATGTACAATGAGAAAGCAAAATATAAGCATATAAATCAAATGACATAATACATATTATAGAATAACAGCTCCGTACAGTAAATATTTTCCAGTAGTTATAGTAAACGCATACAGTATATACAGGATTGTCGAGTTAGGTGACACCGTGCTTCAAAATAGTTGTATAAAAATATAATCGTTATTCAAATGAAGTTTATAAACATGATATTTTAATGACAAAAAGTGTTTTATATATAAAAACATGATACACCTAATTGTGACAAAATTTAGGACGTTTGATCGTCCTATTGATTTAATATCTATTTTCTCCAAAAGAGAGTTCTTTTCAGAACTAATCCGAAAGAATTTCATTTGAATTTTAGTTCTTTTAAGAACTAATTCTTTTCAAGAAAGATACAAACAGACCTTTTAAGGACTAACTCTTACATGGTGCTACCGCAAACCTTTAAATTTGATTTAATATCGTTTTGGAGTAAATGTTGAAATTAAGATCATAACAAATCAAAGAGCTTCATAATAATGTCCATATGTTCATCATTCTGAAAGGTCTGTGGATTTAACATGTTTTTGAAACAAAATGTTAATTCATCAGAGAAAAGTGCACACAGTGATCCAAACAACGTTCTGTTGTGAGTGAAACCAAAGGTAAATGCTTAGTCTTTGGTGCGTGTCATATTGCTCTGTGATTGGTCAGTTCCCGGGGAAGGTCACTGTTATTATGAATCCAGCGTGTTTTGGAAATAATAATAATAATAATCAAACATTTTTGTATAGCGCATAACACATAGGAAAATTTGCATGTCTCTATGCACTTTAAGGATAGAAAACAAGAAGTTTATGCAAGAAAGGAAAAAGAAAAAATGCACTGGGTTCATGTTTCTGACTATTCAAAAGTGCAAAGGAACTGAAACTGAAATAAAATGACAGAAGTTTTTCTTCCTCAATCTGAAGGTCAGCCATCACTCAGCACATTAATTGTATTACCATGACTGATATAACGGAAATGAAACTGCTGTATGTTTATAAAGGCGGTGTAGAAAGTTCATAACAATGAAGGAAAAAAAAAACATCGTATTCATATAACAATAATTGCATTTCCTTGAATAAACTAAGGAAAGTTTTGCAACATGTTACATACTAGTATATTAGTTACATGTAAGTAAAAACAAATGTGTCGTCCAAGGATTATAAGATCATTAAAATCTACCATGCACACCGGTTACTCCAGTTTGAGTAAATACATGTTATTTACACAAATCTGACGAAATTAAATTCCTCGGCTTTTCTATTACGCTACAGGTCTACATGGTATACTTTTCATTTATGCCAACCGTTTACACTGGCTTCATAAACAAACAGCATACATCACTCAAATTAAGTATACATTCCATAACGTTTATCAATGGTACAACAGGAAAGGAGGACATGTTAAATATTCAACATAACAGTGTTTCTTCCACAATAAAAATATAATTGATACGTTATGAGAACAAAAAAGAAACTGAATTATTTGATAAGTACTTTAATTTAGGAATTATATCGATCAAAATCCACAGGAAGTGGCAACATTCTTTCGATAAATGTAATAAATAATTATACAGAAAACTTTCATCGTTTGGGGGTGATCATACAGTTGTAGTTTAAGCTTCTACCAACCTTAAATTTTGTAAGCAAGCTTTCATCCACTCCTATCTTCGGTCCAGTGATAGCAAGACAGCAGACAGCAATTAGAAACAGTGTGACTGATCACTTGGCTTGAGAAAGTCCACAGGAGTGGACGAAAGCTTGCTTACAAAATTTAAGGTTGGTAGAAGCTTAAACTACAATTGTATAATAGATAATTTTACATCAGTCTTTTAAAAGTACATTATTTAATGAAGAAAAACATCTTAAATTCTTCTAAAACTGCTATTCATATTTACATCATTTAAGCGCTGGTCTATGACAATTTAAAAAACTACCGATTAGCTTTTTTCCAACTTTAATAGATGCTTCAAATATTTTACGGAACTAATTTTTAAAAGCTTGAAAAATGTTTAAATTAGTTCCAAATAGTCGGATTCCCTCATTTTACTGGAAAGGTTTGGATATCCTCCTTTCTTTTTTTTTATATCGATGACTTGTTGGTTGCCATAGAGATGCATACCAGGTGATGTTGTTCTCTCATCTTCATCCTTCCTTATTTGGTCCTTGGTTGGTTGTCCTTCTAGAGCTCCTGTTGTGCTGATATCGCAATATTCATGGTAGTGGCTAATGTCTTCTTGATTTCTGTCCGACGTTTGTGGTGGTGCATTGAGAGCCTGGTACGTATCAGTTATAACCGCTTGTCCATCTGCAGAGCCACGCCCATCATTAGTGCCACGCCCATTGATCACGTGCAAAGACGTATAGTTATCATCCTCGTTCATTTTCTGAGCGCTCGGAGTTGATTTCTTTTGTCTGGAAGACAATACCAAAGAAAACAAAAATATCACCATTGTATCACTGTATATTTACTGGTGGGACTGTTTACGGTACATGTCCTTTGATCTTGTCGGCTATGTTCAGCCTTAGTTTTACCAAGAAGAAAAGTTTTTCCCATGATTCAAATCTGAGGTGTTCAATTCTCCATTGGTCACGTTGAATATCTTTTCGTAGTAGGTTTAACATGTTTACATATATTGTAAACTAAGTGTGAAAGCGGTACTTAAAATACAATTTGTTTCTTGTTAAACACCGCACTCAAAATCACTATGATTATATTTATTGGCAAGTATACCAGTTTTCTCAGTCGCAGCCTTAAACGTATGATTTGTTCAGTTTGATTTCGGAATTATTCAAGAGTTATAAAACCATACGAAATCACATCTTAACTTCTCTTTCTAGATACAAAACTCTGACACACACAAAAAAATTGAGTTTTGATGATTCATCGAGAATTTGGGAATAGACAATTTGACATAGGACAAAATCTATTGCTCGTAATTATTTAAATAAAAGAAAACATCATCGGTGTGTGTGTGTGTGTGTGTGTGTGTGTGAGTGTATGGACAGGTATAGCCGTATGAGCGAGGACGGTGAACAAAGAAAAATTCCTGAGAACAATAGTCCTCGGAAGTTGAACAATAGTCCTCGGACGCCAAACAATAGATTTGAGCCTTATTCCGTCAGCTTTCCGAGGACAGGAGAATAATAGAGGAACAATAGCTGTCCTCGAGAGTAAAGGCAAAAAAGACGGGGTGTACGCGTGTGTGTGTGTGTGTAATTGGGTTTTTACAGACGTGTATCAATCAGATATGATTACTTACGTCTGGGGGCCGACCTTTAACGTCACCATCCGAAAGACGTGACTCAGTCTCGAACCTGGGTACGCTGAGTCAGTTTATAACTTCCACTGTTAGCAGGATTACAGGCGCACGCCACAACGCCCGGGTAAAACGTCATATTCATAGCCCTATAGCTGGCGTAATATTTTTGACGAAAGTCGTGATTGAAGCTATTTTCCCCTTTCCGTAATATACCCGCCGAGTGTGCTTGTGTAGACGTACGTATCTCATCAAACAACAATTCTATCATTATACTTTCAGACTGTGGTATGTAGCTCGATTTTCATACAAACCTTCTCCGAACGATAAAAACGACGATGCCAATCACTGTCAGAATGACGAAAATGACGATGGTAATGATCGTCGCAACCACACCTTGAATTTGAAATGAAATATAAAAATATATTATTGTTTCATGAAAGATATACTATGAACTTTTGTATTCCTTGTTATTTTAAAAGAGTAATTGAAAGATAAGCTTACCTGATGCATGAATAATTCATTTTCTGTATATCTGTTGCTTCAATGACACGTACATCGTAATATTCCCCACTTATAGCAAATGTATCATGTTTAATCTGCCTCCTAATTTTCGATAGACATATTTGATGACTTTAAACCATCTCCATCCGTGAACCAATAGACCTGGTCTAAAGGAACAAAAACATCACTAGCAGAAAATGTATAAGCATGCAGTTATCATGCGAATGACAACAAATGTGGAACTGGAAATGGAAAAATATGGGTCATGGCTTGCTAATTATATAACACTTAATTTGCAGTTTTACTGAAAACGAAACGCAAAGCTAATGCAGAAGTTTTAATTCAATTCAAGTAAGTATCACCATTTAGTGGAGAAAGCAATCCCGACCATTCAAATAACACATACTTTTTTTTTCTTTTTATACTTTGTATTCCTTGATTCCTTGAGTCACTGATCCTTGATTTCAAAATGAATATTACATATTAAGTATTAATCACACAATATAATTCAACAATATCCTCCGTCCGTCCAACATTCAAAATAATTCCATTTTTAGATGTAGACTTAACTTATTTCTAGCTATTGCTTTTTTACGTTCATTATCTTTACTTTCTAAAAGAGCATTATAGATTTCTTTCTTTGTTGGGCGCTTCCTTTTGACCTCGCATTGTATATCATATATTTTATGAGTATAATTACTGGTTAATGTACATATGTTTTTCTGATTTTCCATCTAACCCAACTAAAATTTCTTCCCATTTTAAAGTATTAAGTGCATCAATTTCATTTGTTCCCCTATTTCTTGCCACATTTTTGAAAGCAAATAATTGACACTTCATAATCAAGTGATTGTATACTTCAATTTTCTTTCCACAGAAAGAACATAAGTTAGATGATATTTAGCCAAATTGATACAGTTTATCATTACAATATAGGATACTATGTTATAATCTAAATTGAAATTAAAATGCATAATCTCGGGGTCAAAAAGCAAGTCGCAATTCCCGATGTATTATTTAAATGTGTTATTTCCGCGTGTCTCAACGCGAAGGTTTCCTTTGTATTATCTATAAAGATTTTACAACATAATTTAGAAGTCAGTCCTTCATATGATTTTAGTTTATCGCCTACTTTATACATCATTTCCGAGCATGGGCGGCGCCAGGGTATTTAAATAGGGGGGGGGGGGCAAAATGACGCGTATAGCAACGTCGCACGTCGAGGGTCTTGAAATAACAAATAGGACTATAACAGTTATGTCATAATTTCATGACCTAGCCTTCTCTTCTCCATTTCCCCCTTCTCTTTCTCCTTTTTTCCCCCTTCTTCCTCTTTTTTTTTTTTTTTTTTTGCTCGCTTTAAAAATGATAGGGGGCAACCGCCCCCCTGCCCCCCCTGTAACGCCGCCCCTGTTTCCGAGTAATCGATTGTGCCCTTTATCTCTTCGTCTTTTTTCCTTTTCTCTTTCAAATTCACCAGCAATGCTGAATAAATGTTACTAATCTGCTAAAGTAGAATAAACCGTTGGCATCAAGTCCTTTTTGTAGAAAATAGCTAACTGGCCTTTTAAATGGCATTCTTTATCTACATGCTTAATTTGATATATATTAGCCTCAAATAGGTTTCTGTTAAAGAGTATTTTCCGGCCAAAACGGATTTTTTTTTTTTTTTTTTTTAGGTTTGTGTGCGCCTTGTGGTGGCCCGCCCACACTTCTCTGCCTTGCTATCCTAATTTTGTTGTTTTTTATAGATCTTGTTCACTTTTGCTTATACCATCTATGTTCTACTTGTGTAAGGAAGCAACTAGACAAATTTGAGTTTCTGGTATGCCTGCATTTTGTTATAGTAAGTTTGTTGCATTTTGGATCTGTGTTTTACTCTGTATCAGTAGCCATTTTTACTCTACATGTATTATAGGCCTACGCATAGCTATTGAAGCTCTGCCAGTTCAGTCAAGCTTGAAGTTCTTTTCTGTGAGCTTTCTATTGTCAATGTATTGAGTGCTTTAAGTATATATGTCCTTCACAATGAAGCTAGCCAGTATGGTAGCTTTTGTATTTACTGCAATCTTACTGTGTAGTTGCTCTCAATTACTGTCAAATGAATACAGTCTGGATATCAGCTGTCTTCATCATGTTCATGTACTCTCAGCACAACCTTATTCATTAAAGGGGAAGTATGTTGGTACCCCAATACAGTATTACGCTAACTCAGAGTCAAGATTTCAGATTTTGTTACTGATATCGGGAGACATAAATCCGAATCCAGGCCCTCATAGTGATCAATCATTAACATCTGAAACAAATAATGCTTGTAGTTCACGACTCACATATGACACTCAAACCCTCCGTTCTTTTAATGTAAAGCAAATTTCTAATAATTGGCTCAATGTTAATCCAGTGGTCTGGAATCGGATTGTCTCTCTCGGTATCAACAGAAGACGGAGGACACATCGAGGAAAACGAGGCTATGATCGTTTTAAACATCATATTAAGTTAGGCGTCCTAAATGCCCGTTCCCTCCGTAATAAATCATCAATTTTCCAAGACTATGTCATTGATCATCATCTTGATTTTACATGTATTTGCGAAACCTGGTTATCCTCATCAGATGACGCAGTCATTGCAGATCTTTGCCCAAGTGGATATACCTTCCAGCATTGTCCTAGGGTCTCCAAGCGTGGAGGTGGGGTTGCTTTACTCTACAAGGACAACATTGAAGTTGTCATCAATCCATCACAAAAACATGATACTTTTGAATCAATGCATGGAACTATTTCAAATGCTTTTTCCTGCTTGGACATAGTTGTCATGTATAGACCTCCGGGAAATCAGTCCTTCTCAGCATTTATCGACGAATTTTCAGAGTTCCTTGATTCGACTATGTATAAATCATCACCCATTGTGATCACGGGAGATCTGAATATTCATTTGGACAATACTTCATCGCCTAACACCCTGAAGTTCAATGATCTGATTAGTAGTCATGGCATCTCTCAACTAGTCACTTCTCCTACTCACGATAAAGGTCATATCCTTGATGTCGTCAGTCATGGTACGTAACTCAGATAATATGCTTTACTCTGGTCTCAAGGTCATACCTGGTATCTCAGACCATTCCGCCATTACCTGCTTGCTTAGATTCAAAAAGCCTCTTCGGACTGACTGCACTTTCACCAGCCGCAATATCAAGGGAATCGACAGGGCAGCATTCATCAAAGATGTTGCCAGGTGCAACATAATGCCGTCCCGAACTGAAAGTGTCGACAATGCTGTTCAGAGGTACAACAAGCAGCTCAGTCGACTACACGATCTCCATGCTCCAGCTAAGGACAGAAAGATCAAGAACCGTATGGACTGTCCTTGGTACAACTCGAAAATCTCTGTTGAGAAGCGCAAACGAAGGAGGCTTGAACGGAAATGGCGTTCGAATGGAAGACTTCACATCGATAGAGAACTATTGTGTATTCAGAAAAACGTGGTGAACTCTTTGCTGAAAAAGGCCAAACGTTCATATTATGTTGGTCTTATTGAAGACTGCGGTGATGATTCAAAGCGGCTCTTCTCCATCGCCAACCGTCTTCTCAACCGCAAGCAGTCTTCCTCTCTACCAGCTCACACTGATAGTCATGCAATGGCTGAGACTTTCATCCACTTCTTCCAGACTAAAGTAAAGAACATCAGCGACTGTCTCTCTCCAGATGAATCGTCTACACAACTCCTCACCTCATCATCTCTTGAGTCTTTGCAGCCCACCAGTCCCGATGAAATTCTACATCTCCTTCGCAAATTTCCTCCTAAGTCCTGTCATTTAGACCCCCTCCCTACAATATTATTAAAAGATTGTTCATCTATTTTTGCTCCCATTGTTTCGCAGATAATCAATTTAAGTATTAACCAAGCCAATGTTCCTTCATCCCTCAAAATTGCTCATGTCATTCCAATCTTGAAAAAACCTTCCTTAGACCCGGAGACACTTCAAAATTATCGCCCTGTTTCTAATCTTCCATTTTTGTTTAAAGTTCTTGAAAGGGTTGTTTTTTCTAGACTCACTGATTATTTTTTGACTAATGATTTATTCGATCCCTTCCAATCCGCATACCGTCCTCGCCATAGTGTTGAAACCCTCCTGGTCAATGTGTCCAACTCCATTCTTCAGGAAATGGACCGTGGAAATATTACTGCTATGCTCTTACTCGATCTGTCCTCCGCCTTTGATACTGTCAACCACACTATTTTGTTAAACACCCTTCGTTCTCTGGGTGTTCGAGGTCAGGCATATGAATGGTTTCAGTCATATCTTTCCTGTCATTCCCAAATTGTTCGTATCAATGACTGCAAATCAAACACTATGCCTCTCACTCAAGGTGTACCACAGGGTTCTGTGGGCGGGCCCACCTTATTTTCTATTTACCTGATCGGCTTGGGACACATTTTACGATGTCATGAAATTGGCTATCACATATATGCCGATGATATTCAACTCTATATTTCTTTTCAACCTAACCAGACTGATGCCTCATTTGCTTTGCGTCACCTTGAAAGTTGCATGAACGATGTTCATTCTTGGTTGAACTCTCATTCGTTGAAATTGAACTCCACCAAATGCGAGTTTCTTGTATTTGGTTCCAAGTCTCAACTAAGTAAAATTGATTTGGATTCTATTTCTTTTTCTGGTCATACGATTAATGTGTCCCAAACTTGTCGTAACCTTGGAGTATTGTTTGATTGCAACATGACAATGTCTCATCAAATTTCCAGTATTTGTAGATCAGTGAGATACCATCTTCGTAACATTGGGTTCATAAGAAAATATCTTACAAGATCGGCCACAGAGAAATTAGTTCATGCTCTGATTTCCTCTCGGCTTGATTTTGGCAATGCACTACTGTTTAATTTACCACATAGCCAGATCTCTAAACTGCAAAAACTCCAAAATGCAGCAGCACGCATAGTTACTCTTTGTAGGAAGCATACTCATATCACCCCTGTTCTGAACTCACTTCATTGGTTGCAAGTCAGAGATCGCATTGTTTTTAAAATTTTACTTCTTGTTTACCACTGTGTCAAAGGTTCTGCTCCCCAGTATAATGTTAACTTGGTTCACAATTACATTCCTGTCAGATCTTTACGCTCTTCCAACTCCGGTTCTCTTGTCGTTCCAAAATCTGCAAAACTATGGGGGGAACGGGATTTTTGCCCATGCTGGTCCTACTCTGTGGAACAACGTACCAATAGTAATTAGAAATAGCGATTACTTAGATTCATTTAAGAGCAATCTAAAAACTTACCTGTTTAATGCTTCCCTTTGTTAATATTGTTTTTCCATTCCTTTCTTCATTTCTTGTGTTTGTAATAATTATCTTCCTTTCTTCATCCTATAATATATGCGCCTAGAGCACTCCACAGAGTGGATTGGGCGCAATATAAATCATATGAATTATTATAAATTATTATTATTATTAAAGTATTATTAAAAATCATTTGATTTCCTAAGTTACTAGTGATAATTCTGTTCTCTCTTAAGTCATGCCAAATATTCAAATATTCTAAGTACAGTGGAGGCGCCTGAATATGAATATTTTTCATATCATAATCACATAAAAATATAAATCTTCCTCCAATTGACTGGAATATATAGCCATTTTTTTTCCATTTCATATTACTGTCTTCATAGATTAGTCTCTTAATCCACATTATTTTTTGCGTCTTAATAATGTCTCTAAAATTCATCATTTTTAAACCTCCGTGATTATAATTCAAAAAAGGATATTTCTTTAAATCTTATCATGTCCTCTCTGTATGAAATCGAAACAAATTTTTCAACTTCTTTATAAACCCAAGTGGTAAGAATAATACAGAAGAGACATTTATATAAGTTTAGATAAGGCAAATACTTTCAACAATTATATTTTTCCAGCAAGGGTCAAATCGCGCTTTTTACACCAGCCTAATAATCTTATGATTTCACTTAATATTTCTATATAATTCATCTCCTCCTTTATATTAATGTCTACAGAAAAATATATCCCAAGTATTTTAACAACTTCTACCTGCTGTCCCAGTGAATACGTATTTCTTATATTTTCACGAGGACCTGTAACACTAATGCCTTTGTTTTATTTTTGTTCACTTTTAATCCGGATAATCTCCAAAACGTATTTATCACCTTTTCTAGATTTTGTATTGATTCTGAATCTTTCAAAAACATATTGTTATACCATCTGCATACAAGGTTAACTTCACTTCAAGATGTCATATCTGTATTCCGTTTATATTATGTGTTTTACGAATTGCAAGTGCAACCCCTTCTATAACTAAAAGAAAAAAATACGGAGACAAGGGATCCCCCTGACGTACTCCTCTCCCCACATCAAAGTAACCAGTGGAGTGTTCACCATTCATAACACAACTAACTACTTTAAAGTATAAAATATCAACCCACTTACGAAAATGAGGGCCTAAACCATACAAACTGAATATTTTCTTCAAAAATGGATGCAAAACGGAGTCGAACGCTCTCTGAAAGTCAATAGCCTACAAGAAATCGTTTATTTTGAAAATGTGGAATATAGACGAATGGAATATATATATATATCGTCTATTAATTGTACTTCTTCTCCTATAATCCTACCTTTCATATAGCCTACTTGATCTGTATGAATTACCTCGTCTAAACTTTTTTTTATATCCTGCTGGGCCTATAGTTTTCTATCAAAAGAGGGTCTTTATCTCCTTTTTCAATTAAAGTTATAACCCCTTGTTTTTTGTGACGAAGACAGTTCCCCTTTTTTACAGGAAGTATTAAAGGAAACTATGACTAATTTTCCTATCACTGGCGATGTTCGAGTCAAACTGTCATTACCGGGTGGGGGGTACTTAATTGCATCTCATTTAAAATTGAGAAACATTCCCCCATGCTTATTTTTTCATCGCATAATTCCTTGTTACTTTCCTTTATAATTGGAATATCACTGATAAAATATTCTTGTCCAGATTCATATCCATCTCTCTGATTAGTTTCTAAATACAAACTTGAATAGGGCCTAAAATTATTAATTTTTTTTTAATCTGTTGTTGATGTGTTACCATTTCACCATTAGATTTAAGATATATTTCGCATAATTTCATTATCAGGTTTAGCAAGGTATCCTTGCAAAAAATGAAAGAAAAATTGAATAAGAACTTGCCCTTTTGAGAAGGTGGGTCATGTGGCGTCGAAGAAACTGGGGAACCAATCAGTGTTGTACCTAGGGTAGTCATGGTAACGGATGTAGTATTTCTGAGTGCCGGTGTGTTGATTTCCTCTATTTTGCCAAAAGAACAAGAAAAAAATGCATGAACATCTTTAAAATGTCGACTCTTTATATAAAATCTTCTATAACACATATCTGCCGTTTATATTTATTATTTCTTTGATTTTGGGGTGGTTTTTCGGTTTCAATAAAAGCATACATGATACATATCAGTTCATTGAACATTTTAATAATGTAATAATGCATCAAACAAAGATGAAGGTATTGAGAAGCCTACAAATAATGAAAAAAAAATCATTATTGACCTAAACATATATAGTGAAACGGGGGGAACTATTATTATTCATGAATATATTCATATATACATATATTCATAAAACGTATACATCCTAGCAGTAT
The DNA here is from genome assembly GCA_025618425.1 of Heliocidaris tuberculata. Lineage (NCBI taxonomy): Eukaryota > Metazoa > Echinodermata > Echinoidea > Camarodonta > Echinometridae > Heliocidaris > Heliocidaris tuberculata. The sequence continues at coordinate 29,588,138 of CM046841.1, forward strand.
ACATCGCGCGCAAACACACACACATACACACATGGATTATATTGTACATAGACATACACACCATATCCTGTAAGAAAGAAAAAGAGAACAGGGGGACATAGGCAGTAAGCGATTTTTTTTTGTCAAAATTTTTTTTGTAGGATCAAATCAAAGAATCCATGCATATTGATTAATCAATAGTATAGGGTATTGATTAATCGATATGCATGGATTGATTTATCAATAGTATAGGGTATTTTTTTTTGTTTTTGTTTTTTGTTTTTGTTTTTGTTTGTTGTTTTTTTTTTGTCGCGGTGGAATTGCTCGGCCACTTATTTTTTTTAAGGACAGATCTCACAGGTATTTTCTGAGAGCCAATCTTTTTTGTTCCTTCGAGGTGACGTCAGCAGGTCAGTTCAAGAGAAATGAGGTTAGTAGTAGTAGTATTTATTTCCGTATATAAAAAGCATAATGACAAAAATATACGGTGGATTGCCCACATTCAGCTTAACCGACATAGGAAAGCTGGTCTTCCATGGGGTCCGGAAAAATTACATAAATAAAAACAAAACATATACAAAAACATCTGAACAAAACAGTAGGTAAATTATCAATAGAAAACATTACATACAACAAGTAATCATAACAAGATAAGTGAGAAAGATTTAAAAAAACAAAAACAAAAACAACAAACAAACAAAAGGGGGGGTCCATGCGCTACAGTTCTACAATCTTGGATTTGAATATACTAATACTCGGGGACGATTTGATATGAGGAGGAAGTGTATTGTAAGCTTTTGCGTTTCTATATTTGAATGATCTTTTGAGGTAATTTGTTCTTGGTTTGGGTAGTTTTATTTTAGCTCCAATTCGGGAAGGGTACGAATGGGTTATCAACTCAAATTCATTTCTTAAATATTTGGGGGTCAGATTATTCACGATTTTATACATTTTAGACAAGAGTTGCCAATCAAGAGGATTATGCATTTCCTGAACAGAGACATGAGATGCAGGTTTAATTTTAAGTGTAATACGGCCAGCCCTATTTTGTAATTTTTGGAGGCGATCGGTGTATTTCTTGAAAGCTACACTATAAATATCATCACCATAATCAAAATACGGAAGGATAAGTGAATTATATATTAATTTCAGTATCGATTCACTTAGGAATCGCCTTAGTCTTCCCAGAAATCCTACCATTTGACCAATTTTCTTCAACATTGTGTCTATATGTAAATTCCACTTTAACTTTTCATCAACTAAGACGCCAAGATACTTGACAAAATGAACTTGCTCTATTGGGATGTCATTCAATGAAACTCGGAGGACATTATTTTTGAATATCAAGTGGTTGCTTCCGATGAGCATACAAACTGTTTTTTGACAGTTTACACTTAATTTGTTTTGGCACATCCAGTAATACATACTTTCTAAATCTGAGTTCAAAGCTAATTCAATGTTATGTAAAGAAGGATTTGAAAAATATAAAACAGTATCATCAGCATACAACTGAACATGGCAGGTTTTTATACAATTTACTAAGTCATTTATATAAATGATGAAGAGCAGTGGCCCTAGGAGGGAACCTTGAGGCACACCACACTCAATAACTGATTCGAAAGAAAGTTCTGAATTAATAAGTGTCCTACAAACTCTGTCTGATATGTAGCATTTAAACCATGAACATGGAATACCAGAAATCCCTCTGCTATTAAGTTTCTTGATAAGAATATTACAATTCACGGTGTCGAAGGCTTTTCTTAAATCGACAAATACCGCCCCGTATATTCTTTCTTATCAGTTGCCTGAAACCAGTCATCATTTACTGGTGTGGTAATAGTTGAGTGAAGTGGTCTGAAACCAGATTGGGTGGATGACAAAATATTGTTTTTATGTAGATACTCCAGAACTTGCCTTTGGACAACGCGTTCCAATATTTTAGATACACAGGGCAAAACTGAGATGGGCCGATAATTTGAAGGAGAGCTCTTATCACCACCTTTGTGAATCGGGATAATTTTAGACCTTAGGACATGGCTTAGTTAGGCGGGGTTTTAACTTAGGCGGCTTTCGAGTATACGGGCCTGTATCTCCTTTCTTTATTCTATTATGAACCACTGGATTACCAGACCATCAGATACGACGTCCGAGGGAATCGTATGTTGGTTTACACGCTGCATTCGTAAGTACTGATAAACCGAACCGGGTTCAAATATGAGTCGTAACAATGTTCGGAAGGTCTAACAAGACTGTTATGACTAGACTCGCACGTACTTACCAACGCAAACTGGGGTAACATTGTCCCACTTGTATCTGCTGGCGTGCGTCTCATTTCTAACACACTGTCTCTTCTTCGCGCCTTCTAACTGGAAGCCTTGGAAACAGTCAAAATTAACCGTGGTTCCAAAACGAGTGAATGTTGTATCGAGGGCGCCATTGGCAGGAGGGGACAGCTCGTCGCAGAATCCATCTGTTGTGCTGAAGACTAAAACAGGAAAATGAAATACGGACATAAACAAAAATAACCAACCAACCAACAACAAAACATAACTCCCCCCCCCCCCCCCCCCATGAAAACAAGGGGGAAAATCCACTTTTTAGGCTCGAGTCTCGAGTCCCCGATGAGAGTCTGGGTGGCAAAATTAATATGGCGAACAACACAATGTCTATTAATGAATTACCTGCGATCGTTTCTGCACGGTTTGTAAAAAAAATAACGCTATCCATCCATATCCCATACGTCAAAGTAACTCTTTCCATTTGCCACAAACTCGAACAATATTTGCAAAGAAAACTGTCACATTTTTCAGGTCCTAAGTATTGGAATGACCTCCCAACTGAAATCACTGAATCCACCACATTGTTTTATTCAAACGGAAATTGAAACTTCTTTCGTATCACACCTAATGTTTATTATGCCTCTTCTCCGAGTGGCAGGGGACAGTCCATTTAATCTGCCTATCCTCTCTATAAACTGGAACTTTTAGATGACAGGCTTTTAGATGCAAGTAGGATTTGCCCCATAAAACAGGCATCTCCTTGTACTTCGTACAGAAGATAAAGGGTAGAAATTATTTATCAGTAATACCGTAGATGGGAATGATTGTGATTGCTATTATGGATAAAGCAAGATGGAGGAGAGCAAGAGGGAGAGAGAGAGAATAAACAAACATGGGGAGACAGAAGGGGAGAGAGAAAGAGAGAGTGGAAGAGAGAAAGAAAGAAAGAAAGAAAGAAAGAAAGAAAGAAGGGTTGGGTGGGGTTTGGGGAACGAGAGAAGGGGGCGACAAAAATGGACTTCGACATCGTCACTGTAAGCTTTAATTATTGTAACATTATTAGATTACAAATTAATATTTTAACTCAATGTACATTTGCGATAAAGTCTTTGCTCTTCTGCATTCTTCACACCCTATGGCATCCATATCGGTATGGAAAATACGTATGGGATGTGATTTTCTTCACTTCACCAGTCCTGTATTCCGACTAAAAGTTGGTACGTAGGTTTCAATTTGGTAAAGTAAAGAAATAATTCGGCGGTCGTAATCTTTTCAGTAAAGAAATAATAATCTAGTATTGCCTCCAAATTGACTTAAAGACGAAGATCATGTTAACAGAGCCACGTAAAATCTACAGGGGTTGGGTCATACCACCCCCCCCCCCCCCCTTCCGAGGGGGGAAAAAAATCCTCTTGCAGGTTCTTATTCTCGCGTGCCAAAATTTTATCCCATGGGGAAGGGGGATTAAATCTGGCTTTGGAAGTTTGTATCCCTTTGTGTCATCAATTACAGTTATGTTCACCTTTTGAAATGGGGTGAAACAGGGGCATCTAAAATTATGTTATGAAACTTAGTTATTGTTTAATGAATGGTATAACGAAACTATTTGCGATATGAGGTTGCAAATTAAAGGTTAATCTTAATTACTCCACTATTTTCCGTTATATATTCAGTTGCTCAAGTTATCTTTTCTTTTGGGGACATTAAGGAAGGGGTGGCTGAATTATTCATTCAACGCTTTGGGGCATCACGATACTATAGGCAATTAAAAACCAACAGATGGTATTAATATTTGTGTGAAAATTGTAAATTGAAAGTAATAATTGTCTTTTACAAAAGCCACTTTTTTTAAAGTGGTCATTATCATCTACATCCCACCCCCTTTCCCAAATTAACCAAATTTTGATTTCTTTGTTTGCTCGTTTGCTCCTTTATTTCCTTTCCTTTTCCTTTCTTTTCTTTCATTGTTTTTTTTTTTTGTTTTTTGTTTTTTGTTGCTTTTTTGTTGTTGTTGTTTTCGTTTTTGTTTCTTTTTTTTGGGGGGGTGGGTTCTTTTTTATGACTCTTGCGTCACCGGCCCACTAAGATTTAAATAGTGCCTTTGATAAAATTACCACGAAAATGGTTTTATACCATAGGGGGTTTGGTGTGGCTGTGAACACAGATAACGGAGAAAACTATTAATTAATATATCCATTCATCACCTTGATAACCTGGAAAGCTAAAACGTTTACCCGTAACAGAGATGACGTACTAGTCTTGTGTGAATAACCATTCCATATTAGAGCTAAGGACAACATAGAATATAATGATTATGATGACTGATTTTTGAACAAAGATTTGGATTGTAAAATAATCGTCACGTTTATATTACGTCTCTCTCTCTCTCTTTCTCTGTTCCCTCCCTCCGTGACAATTATGATGATAATAACAATTTTCTCTTGACTAAAGTGCTTTATCCATGCAGTTATTGAAGCGCATTCTTTGTTCTGTTTGTCTGTTTCTCAGGTGCCTCTGCCCTCTCTCCTTTCTGTCCTTACACAAATTTCTTTATATCTTTCGCCTCTCTTTTTTTATAAAACACCTGCAACCCATAGAATCCATTGTCATGTATTCTAAAATGTACATTGACTTGTTTCAAGAACTGAGTCAGCTGCACATCGCCGTGCTCTAGAATAACGGTAGCCCTTCCCTTGCTCTTTAATAATTAGGAAGGCTGAAGATTTGCCAGGTTTCCTAACAGAAATTTTCACAAGAAACTGCCAAGCTTTCGGTTTCATGAGGTATTTGACGTAAAAAAAGGGGGTGGGTAAACTGTTCCAAATAAATTCTCTTTACGACTTTAGGTGTTGTGTAACGAAGGTTGCTGATGTTGGGCTATTATCCATAGAGATGTACCCGATATGCCCTATTTTGTTTTCTTCATCATCTCTTTGGGCTATATATTTAATAGTTGAAATATCTTCATAAAACTGCTGTTGGGATTACGAGTTTAATAAGTATGCACTTTGCGACACCTGCCATTAATATTGGATCTTAATGACCGAACAACTGTTATGATTTACCGTTGAATATCAAGGAAACCCTCGTTCGAGTTGTCAATACGACCTTTTTTAATTGCAAGAGCTGTAGAAAATAAGGCCTATGATCTGCATTTACATGCTTTGATATTCAACATATTGATGGAAAAAATTATATCAACCTATAAAATCAGTATCTTTCTCATTTTTTTTTTTTTTTTTTTTTACAGAAATCAACGAAATCTGACAAAGTTTTCTTGGGGCCTCTTGAAACTATACATGGTCAGATTCATGACTTTATAGTCTAAGGGAGGCCATCTCGCTGGTCTTACAATGTACGGAAAATGAGCCCTGATAACAAAAGGTAAACTTACCCGAGTAGTGTTTGAATCCTCCGCAAATTTGGCGGGAATTCCCCGAGCACGTGGTGGTGCACTTATCGTCTGTCACCCTGCTTGAGCTTATGTTGCTTGGAAGCTGGCTGCTGCAGTGACAGTTTCTACCAGACATAACAGCGAAGGACATGTTGTCAGATCGGCAAAGAGTCAGGCAATCATCCACATTGTCGCTACCCCCAGATGATGTGAGGGAGAGGATGGGTTGAAAGTTGGAGCCATCGGCGAGATAACAGCCTAGGTAACCTGGCTCTGGTGGGGAAAAATAAAGGTATTTGACCATTAAGGATTTCATTTTTCCTCCTTCCTACACACAGAGGTACTAAAAATTCTGTGACTATAGCTTTTAACATTTTGTCATTGTGAATATATTAAAGCTCATGTACAGTATTGGTAGCAAAAAGGAAATTTGAAAGAAACATGTTAAATATAGTCTCATGTTGTTCTCCTTGTATCAAAAGATGCCTGTAAGAGATTATTTGGTATTCCATCTATGATTTCTGGTGAATTTCAGTGTAAATATCTGTAAGGAATGCTTGATCACTACCATTATGCTAGGACCCTTCCACCCCGACGGCTCCCCGCACAGCAATCTTGGGGCTTCGCATAGAAACAGCGTGTGTGCACTGTGTGTAGCTACTCATCATTGGTTTTACACGTGTGTGTACAGTGCATAGCACATGCTGCCTTTGTTGGGATTTTACGTGCCTGTCCCTGCACATAAATTAGTTTTTGCCTCTTATTTGTTTAATATTAAACTTTAGGAGGCGAAATCTTCACAGTGTCTTAGTATTGCTAGTATCTTGCTATTTATCAACAAATATTGAAGAAATCTGACGAACAGTTTTGAGGGCTTACCAAAACTTTACATGACCTTTAAGGGGGAAGCATAAAGCACAATTACTAATTTGCTGATACATGTTTAAAACTGAAACGTGAGTCACCATGGTAGTAGTAGTAGTAGTAGTTATAGCAGGGGTAGTTATAATAGCAGAGTAGTAGTAGTAGTAGTAATAATAATAATAATAATAATAATTGGATTTATATAGCGCCTTTTCCAAAGGATACAAGGCACTGTCACCTAAAGTCTATTCAAGTAAATTAAGAATTGTATAAGTAAGTTTTTAGATGTTTCTTGAAGATGTCAAGTGATGTGCTATTACGGAGAGATGCGGGGAGTCTGTTCCAAAGTTGTGGAGCAAGTGACTGAAAGGACTTGAAGCCAGCTTGTTTTCGGGATTTTGGAATGACATAGGAAGGAGCAGAAGTAGAACGAAGAGAATATGATGTTCTCTGTTGCTGAAAGAGTGAGGAGATGTATTGAGGAAGTGTGGTTGACAGTGATTTGTAAGTCTGAACCAGTATACGGTATTGTATTCTCTTAGAAACGGGAAGCCAGTGAAGTTCATTGAGTAATGGAGTGACGTGGGACCATTTTGGTTTTTGACATATTAGACGAGCACACTTATTCTGAAGACGTTGAAGTCTGCCCAGGTCCTGTTTACTGATGACCCCAAGCAAACATCCACCATAGTCAAGCCTGGATAGCACAAGTGCTCTAACAACATTATGACAAGTGTCTTTATTTAAGTACCCCCTGATGCGATTGAGGTTGTAAATTTGCCAATTGAGGGTACGACACAAGTTTGTTACATGGTCAGACATTTTCATTTCCTTATCAAAGACAACACCCAGATCCTTGATTGTTGAAGACATTGGGATGTCTAGATCATCAATAGAAAATGAAAGGTCATTGAACCGATTCAAGTCGGTGGATGATGCAGCAATGAAGAACTCAGTTTTACTGGAATTCAACTTCAATTTATTACTGACAAGCCATGATTGTATGTCTTCTAAGCACTTCGAGATACGGTAGTATGCGCAAGCTGCATCTCCAGGCTTGGTAGGATCAAAAATGGTAAACATCTGGATGTCATCAGCATACACATGGTATTGAACTGAATGCTGGCTGATGATGTTACCCATACACCTAATGTAATATGTAAATAACTGTGGCCCAACAATTGACCCTTGCGGTATCCCAAATTCCAACCTTTTGTCACTGGAGAATGATCCATTGACATGGACTCTACAAGACCTGTTGCTAAGATACGATTTGAACCAGGAAAGGACATTATCTCGTAGACCGAAGTCATCGGCCAGCCTATGAGAGAGAATTGTGTGGTCCACCGTATCAAAGGCGGATGAGAGGTCCAGCATTAATAAGAAAACAGCTTGCCTGTTGTCGATTGCACAAAGTACGTCATTCTGCAGTCGAATGAGTGCAGTCTCAGTACTATGTGCCACGCGATATGCAGACTGCATAGGATCAAGCAAATCATTACGGTTGACAAAGTCGGACACCTGTTTAGAAACAGCCTTTTCGATTAATTTGCCTAAAAATGGTATGTTGGAAACAGGTCTGTAACTACCTAAATCATTTTTGTCCAGAGAGGACTTCTTCAATACTGGTGTAATGATAGACGATCTAAGTCTCTCTGGGAAAACACCGGTAGACAGTGATAGATTCACGATACGTAACAGTACTGGAAGTAGAACTGGCAAATGTTTCTTAACCAGCCATGTTGGCATGGGATCCAAAGTACAAGATTTGGAAGGACATTTAGAAATCATACACTGCAAGACATTTTCACTCACAAAATCAAACTGAGAAAAAGTTGAGTCAGGTTCACATGTGTTTGAGGATACAGTAGGAACATTACGTTTTGTTGGAACAGTGCTCTCTATATCGCCCCTAATTTTAGATACCTTACTGACAAAGTAATTTGAAAAATCTTCAGCAAGATCAGAAGAGTTTGTACATACAGGAAGAACATTACTACTGACATTAAGCAATTCATTGACAGTCTTATACATGTCCTTGGTATTACATGAAGAAAGTCTGACATGATAATAGTCTTTCTTGGCAGAGACAACCACATCACATACAGTCCGTTGAGCTTCAATATACAGTCTGCGATCAGTATTTGACTTTGTCTTGCGCCAGCGTCTCTCTGCACGCCGTCGGGCACGTCGAGCTTCCATCACTTTATCGGTGTACCAGCTAGGCTTTACTCGAACTGACAGTGTCCTTGTAGTTGCGGGGGCGTGAGCGTCAAGAACTTCACGACAAGCTTCGTTGTACCGAAGCACAAGATCATCGATGTTACTACTGTCACAATCCATAATTGAGTTCATTCTGTTGGATAGATCCTGAGAGAACTGCTCGTGATCTATTGACTTAAACTTCCGGAGAACACGAATGTCACTAGAAGGAGCTGATTTCTTCAGATCAAGATCAAACTTTATCATGGAGTGATCAGAGTGCAGAATCTGATCTACGAAGCATGTCGTAATGAGAGTGTCACTGTCCTTAACGATGATGAGGTCAAGGGTATGTCCAAGACGATGTGTAGGCCCTTGAACAAGCTGCTTGTAGCCAAGCGAGGTCAGCAACGAGTTCATATTTCTCACCTCCGGCTTACTAGGACAGTCCATATGGAAGTTAAAATCCCCCATGACCACCAGTCTGTTCGGCAGCAAATCGGCACAGCTGAGGACCTCCTCGAATTCCTCAAAAAACGTAGAAGATGGCACTGAGCCAGAAGGAGGTCTGTAGATAACCAGGAAGTTCACGTTGGGGTTTCTAAATAAAGCAAATTCAAATGAGCTAGCTTCCGGGAGAGTATCGGAACAGTCCTTCAGCTTTAGACTGCTGTCATATACTGCAGCGATCCCTCCACCCCTACGTGAAGTTTTTCGCGGAAGACTGAGAGCGGAGAAACCAGGTGGACAAATCTCACCAAGGATGACCCGGTCATCCTCCTTGAGCCAAGTCTCCGTTATGAAGATGATGTCATAGTTGTTATCGATAATTGAATCACACAGTAAGTCGCTCTTGTTGCGGATTGACTGACTATTCCAAAGACATGCTTTCAGGGTCGTCTGTCCATGTGAATCGCTTCGAGGACTGCCAGTAGGTGTAGAAAGTCCATCACTCTTCTTGCTCTTCCTCCTACCACCTCTTGTTCCACGCGGTGTAGCAGGCTTCCTGTAGATGCCCAATTCCTTGATGTGTGTCCATACATCATGAGGCAGCTTCAAATCACAGTTCAATTCAAGAAGCTCTGATCTTGTCAGACCCATTATATTGGTGTCCACTGAGAACAATGGATGAATGGGTTCACTTGGCCATGAATAACATTGAAATAGGATTATCAGTGCTAGACACAATAAAAGTGCTCTGGTATAAGTCCAAAGCTTCTCAATAGTGTAGTTGTACATAGAATACATGGAAGCCATGGGCAGAGCAAACCAAGCAAGACTGAACTGACAAGTACCAAAAAATTAATCATATAACTACAACAAAACTAGAGCATAACACCTTACCAAAATTGTCTTGCAAGGTCAGTATGTTATGATACACAAGATGTCACAAAAGATAAACAGTAATGATCTCCTAAACACTCTAATTAAACAGATACCAGGAGAGCAAGTAAAAGTGCTGCCTGTGAGGCGCTCAAGCTCATTCATATACATAGTAGTAGTTGTTGTTGCTGTTGTTTTGTTGTTGTTCTGTGGTAGAAGTAGCAGTGGTACACCAACAGTATTAGCAATGGCGACGGTGGTGGTGGTAGTGGTGGTAGTTGTTGTTGATGTTGTTTAAGTAGTAGTAGTAGTAGTAGTAGCAGTAGTAGTAGTAGTAGTAATAGCAGTAGTAGTAGTTGCGGTTGATGCTTTTGTTGTTGTTGTTGTTTTGTGGTAGAAGTAGTAGTGGCACAGCAGCAGCAACAATATTAGTAATGGCGATGGTGGTGGTGGTGGTGGTAATATCGCTGTTGTTTTATAGTAGTAGTAGTAGCAGCAGTAGTAGTAGTAGTAGTATAGTGGTGGTGGTGGTATTAGTAGTAGGAATAGTAAAAGTAGTAGTAGTAGTAGTAGTAGCTAGATAACCCATACCTATAGAAAGACAACTTAGTGGAAGCAAGGCCTGTATACTTACCCTGACATATCACCCCAGCATCTTTTTCATGAGAACATACAGCGTATTTGTAATTTATGAAGTGACACCGTGCAAGACTTACTTCATCTAAAAACAAAAGTACGAAAAGTATTGCAAAGAATTTACTTTCCCCCTAACTTTATAAATCAAAATCATTTATACACACATAATTTGTATTCACTTGCTATGACAGGTGATCATATCATATCATATATCATATCAATGCGAGATTACAGACATGTCATATATTCAATTATTATTATAAGAAACAACAATATTCAGATGCATATACAAACATACCAAATGGGAAAAATATATATCAAAATAAATATATATATTAAACCACATTAAAAGCATAAAAAATTAAGAAATAAAAACAATATATTACTATGTCAAGTGAATGTACTGAAGAAAGGACTACTGTCATTATTACATAGGGAGTAATGATAAACAAATGAAAAGCAAAGAGATAAATGAAATTGATAAAGTATTACATAAAAAATTCAGCAATTAATTTTAAGCAATAAAAGTTCAGGCATATTCATAAATACTTAAAATTTACAAAATATTAAAAATGGAGTCATGGCAGTATACTGATGCTGATAACAAGTGTGACGTTAGTACAGTGAAATTTAAATGTAATATATTAAATCAAAATTTAATATATGTGACCAGGCACCACAAAACCACCAAAAAGTCGCCAGATATGAATTTTAGTTAAGGTCTGATTCTGAAAGAGGAGATTCTCAGCTTTAAAATGATATATAACTCATTAGCATTGGATGTTCCTAGCTCACTCTACAAAGAGAAGAATGCACAGTCCCTCATAATGTTACTTCTAAGGAATAAGGGTTTAAAGTTTGCAGTCTATTGAAGCACTCTGACTTGCAAGGTGTTGTGCTAAGGTGACAAAAGGAGGATTAGAAATCAATAAAGATTTCTGTGAAGGGATTATCAGATTGTCCTAAAACTTGGCATACTAATTAGTCATATCCTGTTCATTATAGTGCACAAGTATCAATGCAAGAACTTACTCTGTTTAAAAGTTATGCGAGATCAAAATGAGACAAGTATTCAGGGTCGTATAAAAGAAAAGTAATACCACAAAATCCAGAGAAGACACACATTAGTCTAATAAAAGACTGTCAAAAATACCACTTTTAGATTGTTTGGTGCCTCCAAATTTTTAGATTACTTAGAAAAAAGTATACTCTTTCAGGAAATACCCAAAACTAAAATTTGACCATGCCAACCAAAAACACATTGATTGAGCTCTAACTGAAAATCACACAGTGCAACTTTTTGGTGGTTTTGTGGTGCCTGGTCACATATTGAACATAGGGGAAACTGAAAGTCTTTGGATACATGTATTATTTGTTACAGTAGGAATGAATGCATGTTGGGACGTTCTAAAATAATTTCTAATTCTCTAATTCATTCATACAAACTAGATTTTAAAATGCAATTATCAGTGAGGCTATTCGCTTTAATAGTATGAATGCAAAGAAAAATAATAAACTTTAAAAACTAACCTCCAACACACGATACGTAACCGTTGTAGTAAACCGGTCCCATACCGGATCCGAATTCCTGACTGGTCTGAAACATCATGGCGGCTCCCGGATACCCGGCTTGTCTGCATATAACCATACTGATCTGAATATCAATAGAGTCACCGCAATAGGTCCCCCAGACACCATCGTCGTGGATCTCAACCCGCCCTTCATTGGGTTTGCTTCCTCCGACCAAACGAACGTCCCCTGTCAAAAAATCAACAATAATCAAAATATCTAATCATCCTGTACAACATACAGATAAAGTATTAGGGACGTTAATTTAAGCAGTATAAGTATAACCAAACATTAGGCAAAATGTATACAGCAACAGATCGAGGTATTAAGTATTTACAAAGAAATATATGGTTATTTTCTACACATTACATGTGTCATATTATTACAAAAATGTCCGCCTATGATAGCGTTAAGTTGCCAATTTGGGATAGGCATTAATAAGCATTGTTGTTAGCTGGGCGATGTCTTGATATTTAGACAGGAAAAGTAGCTTTCAAACTAACTGTCATGACTGTTGTCATTTCATGAAATGCAGCAAACTTTTGTGTGGTGTTGATCAACTTCCAAAATAGTCTAGTCGGGAAGGGGGTTCCCGTGCACCATCGAGATACATTTTTTTAACCAACTTTTTTATAATGCCTGAAGTGTCTAGTTAATGAATTTTTATGTTCCCATTGCCAATGAAATCGTGTCCCATGTGGTTCAAAATCGGCCATTTTGGCGGCCATCTTGAATTTTTGATGAAATTCCATAATTAGCATATCTATTGAATAATAGACATCATGCATGAATAAATAAAACAGCTTTTTTGAGTAATAATTTTTTTTTGTATTATAATCAGTTTTTATTTCTTTTCTCTCTTGAAACAAATTACATTCATGGTACAAATTACAATCATCGTATATAATACAAACTGCAAATATGGCGATATTCTAAAACAGTATAAATTTTCGTCCAACAAAAGGCTTCAAAAGAAATTGATGTCTATACTCCTTATATGTCTCGTATTCACCCAATCTTCTAATAAATCGATATAAAATTGTGGAGCTGTCACTTTTAATAAACCTGGTATATAGTCACATGAAAATATTAAATCTCCACCCAGGTGTTCAGTGACAAAGTTAAAATATTGTTTCCATTTCATGTCTTCATCTTTATTTAGAAGTTTTTGAATCCACATAATTCGCTGCGATTTCACTTGTGCAGAAAATTTTACCATCTTTAATCCCCCTTGCTTATAGTCTAAGAACAATGTATTTCTATTGATTTTATCTGTCTTTCCTTTCCATATGAAATCGAAAGTTAATTCATCCAGTGAATCGTAAACCCATTTTGGAACAGAGTAAGTGACGCCCGATAAAGAACTTTAGAATAAATGTGCACCTTCAATAGTTGAATCTTTCCCATGAGCGTTAAATCCCTTTGCTTCCAAAAATTTAAAAGTGTTTTTATTTTACTTAAGATTTCTTTGTAATTTAGATCTTCTTTCTTGTGTTCATCAAGGGAAAAGAAAACCCCTAAAACCTTAAGGAAGTCAACTATTTCACCAAAAGAAAAATCACAATCTAAACGTTGGCATAAACCTAACCTTAATATTTTAGTTTTGTCGTTGTTTATTTTCAGTCCAGAAAGTTTTTCGAAGTCGACAAATAATACTTTTAACCTATTAATTGATTTTTTCATTGCGAGCAAAAATTGTCATATCATCCGCATAAAGCACTAGTTTAGTTTCCTTATCTCCAAAATTAATTCCTTCCACCAATTTATCTGTTCGTAATTTGTGTGCCATTACTTCAATACATAAGATAAAAAGGTACGGAGAAAGAGGATCTCCCTACCTTACTCCCCTTTCTACTCTGAAATAACCAGTGGACCCTCCTTCATTTAATACACAACTTAAAGTGTTCGTGTATAAAACTTTAACCCACTTTTGAAAAGATGGACCAAAACCAAATGACGACAGAACTTTTTGAAGAAATTGATGTGAAACTGAGTCAAAAGCTTTTTCGAAGTCTATAGCCAACAAAAAACCAGATAAATTGTAACGGGATGTATGAAAAATAATATCATCTATAATGCGAATGGCCTCACCAATATTCCTCCCCTTCATATGACCCACCTGATCTCCCATAATGATTTCATTTAATACTTTCTTGATTCGCTTATCCAAGATTTTTGTTAAGATTTTATAATCGACATTAAGAAAGGAAATGGGTCTATAATTTTTCAGTGAAAAGGGATCTTTCCCATCTTTAGCGATTAACGTAATTACTGCTTGTTTTTGTGAAGATGCTAATTCTCCTGATCTATATGCTTCATTCAAGGCATCTTTAACTAAATCTCCAATGTCCGGCCAAAAGGTACAATAAAATTCTGAAGAAAGACCATCATTTCCAGGTGATTTATTCTGTTTCAATTCTTTTAAGATTTCTAGGCATTCTTTATCACTTATAGATCCTTCACAGTATTCTCGAGATTTTCCCGTCAATTTCGGTAAACCTTGAAAAAAAAACTCTCATAACAGTTATCCGAGCACTTGTACTCTACTTTACCGTACAACCTACTGTAAAACTTCCGGATTTCTTCAGTTATCCTTTTTTCATCGCAACAGATAGCACCATCTGAGGTTTTAATTTTCTTAATAGTACTTTTTCTTTTGTTATTTAATATTTATTTAATAATAGAATGAGAAATCGATTCAGGGAGTTATTTTTGTGATTTGAGTAACCTGGATTCCACAAAACATCAAAAAGTGTGAAAAAAGTGATAAAATTTGCACAAAAAATCGTGCATCCTAAAGTCATCTTGTTTTTCAACTAGTAAAAACAATGATAACCTGCTAATTTTTACTAAAATATGTTGAGAGGGATATAATCATGATTTTCATGCATAAATTTACACATATACCTTAAAGGGATTGATTAACTTTGTGAAAAATTGTGAAGTCATCTCAAATGCCAGTCATTTGTGTGCAATCCTCTAACTACATATATAATTAAGGATATGTGAAAGTATGAGACAAAATGGATCCCGTTTACTATTCTAAAAAAGAGAAAAAAGCTAGCGATCGCTAGCGCAAGTCGCTCGGCTTCTTCACTGCCCTGCAGTCACAAAAACCAAGCACCAGCGCTTGGGAATTTCAGAGCGGGTTTCCAGCCCGTACGGTATTCTGTGATAGAGCGAGGTATACCAACCGTAAGAGTTCTATATGGTTCGGTGGTACTCTATCCCGACATCAATGTTCAATCGTAAATATCTTGATATATAAACGACCGATCAGCTTATAAAACTCAGGCAATTCCTGTTTGACCTAAAGGTTTGCAATTATGATTACAGCATTAGCTGGAACAGTGATTTTTTTTTTTCAATCCTGGGCAAAGTTAATCAATCCCTTTAAAAATGTACCATTATGGTCAGCTTAATGACACCTCTCAGATTAGGAAATACATGCGTTTTTCATGCACAATCGAGGCCCATTAGCTATTGTGTGCGAAACCCCATAGACTTCTGTGTATTAGAAGCGGCACAATTAAGACGATTTACCAGCGTATTGGTAAGAGTTATACGTTGAGTTATGGTCATAAATGCATGAAATTTAATTGATTTATTTTTTTTATAGTGTACATAGAATACTTTGTATAGTGCTTGATGTTTTAGAATCAAAGACAGTAAAATTAATCATTTGAGACCAAATCGAACATAGATACACATTGCAGTAGGCCCTATATAGATTAGGGTAACGTTTGCGTGTTAGAGAAGGCACGTTTCGAACACTCTCCCAATATGATTGGTAAGATTCATGCATGTTCAAACCATAGACGCAGTGGCGGATCTACGGGGGGGGGGGGGGGGGGGTTAGGGGGTTTAAACCCCCCCCCCCCTTGGACTGCCAAGTAAACATTTAATGTGCATAGGAATAACACTATTACGTAATACCATCAATATTTCACATGATGACTAGTTAGTTTCAAAGTTGGTAACGGAAGGTTATAATAAATAAACTAGACTTTAATTCGTCATGGGGACGAATTAGGTGGTCTGTCGGTGAATTTGAATGATCTTGGCCGTTATCCACATGATCAAAGTATGAGGGCCAAATACTGAAACGAAGAAAGAAAGTCAAGAATGTGAAAAATGGAAAAAATGATACCGATGCAAATGTTTGTGGGGATTGTCTTCATATTTTAGAGAGCCTATGAAAGCGTAGAGGATACACGGAAAAAAAAAATGACATGACATGGTACAATTAGATAATGAAGTCGTTGTCAAAATGAAAAACTATGGTAAATGCAGTTGTTAACAACTGCATCAGATCAGCTCCAACATATCCAAATCCCGGCGAAAATCGAAGAACTATTACGGAGATAGTCTTGCTTATAGTTAAGATATATGACATGTTTTCTGTAGCCGTCACTAGCTTCAATACACGTTCCTCGCAAACTATGCAATATACGCTGTACATTGTGTAAAATGTACACTGCATTACATTAGATATAACAGCCAAAATGCGGCAGTTAGTGACATATATGTCAATGAACATGTATTATTAGTCTTAGGGGATGGTGAAATAATAGATGCAAAAGGGGAAGAAAAAAAAAAAATCGACCCTCCTCGGCCAGGACTCGAACTCGGGACATTTGGGTCATGAGGCAGATGTCTAACCGCTAGACTGTTAGTTCCTCCATAGGGTATAACACGTAAATGAAAACCGGGATTCTCATATCCTATCTTCTGCAGACAATTTCGATATGATCCTGACATCTGATTAAAAAATGAATGGCACATTTAAGATAGGGAATTTTCTCAGCTACAACATACTCTAAGCTGGGCGAAAACCGACCAGAAATAACGGAGCTGTTGCTCAAAAGAGACGAGAAGGTAGGATCAAGATATCAGAAAAAGTCATATCCCATAGACAATACACGTAAAACGTGAAAAAGTGACATGTCATCGTTCATCGTACAATTAGATAATGATGCCGTTGTCAAAATGAAAAACCGTGGTGACTGCATTTGTAGAGAATTGTCTCAGCTACAACATATCGAAATCCGGGCGAAAATCGACCAACAATTACGGAGAAAGTCTTGCTTAAAGTGAAAATTTATGATGTCATTTTTGAAAAAATGAAATTTTGAGAACCGACGCCATTTTGATGACGTTGTAATATAATTGAGGGTCAAATGACCCATGAAATCATATCTATGATTCATCCCCTACCCAAAGATGAAAAAAAATTGGGGGGTTTATGGACTATTTAAAGAGCTAGAGTTAATTTTGTAGAGGCATGTTTTTGCACGTTTTTACGTTATTTTCGCCATAGACGCGCGCACGGATTTTGAACTTTGACGTGCCCGTACGACCTTATTATTGATCGAAATTGATTCCAAATTGATGGAAATGATCAAGAAAAGTGTCAGGATTGCGAATCAATCGAAAAAACAGCGTTTTAACGTTATTTACGACTTGCACGCGCGTAAAACGCGCGCGCGGACGCTTACGCACGGAAATTTTTGAAATGCTTAAAATGACCTGAAACGTACTCTCGTTTGATCCTTGGATGATTTTGAGCAGTTTTAAATTTTGACGCACGCGTACGCGCGCGTCATGACCTCTGGATGACCTTTGATGACATATCCTAATGACCCATGACCTGAAGTTAATGTCATGTAAATATGGACGATTTTTGATGATTGGTTATGAAGATATATTGATAATGTGATTTTACAAAATGGCGCCTGGATGACGTCACGATGACCTGTTGACCTTGAAATGCAAACGGGAACATGACATCATAGCATGACATCACTGACGAAAATTTGACGACAATTGATGAAGTACTATTGAAGATTTCGAATGGACAAGAAATGGGGGAAATAAAAATAATGAAGAAAATTCGTACGAATACAAAAGGTGATCTGTCGATTCCGACAGACCACCTAACAAGAAAGAATTAAAACCATTAAAACATTTGTGAACATCGCATCTAGTCAGGCGTCTGTTAACGATTTTTAACGATATGTGATTTGGCCATAATGTATGTTTCAAATTGGTAACGTATGTTACATTAACGTTGTTTGAATACAATTTTGGCCTTAAAAATGATTGCTAAGCTCACCCAGAACCTCATATATATGGTGTAAATTTAAGTTTGCTACCAATTTGGATAGTTGTTACGTATATCCTACACACATTTTTTACGTATGATAACGTACGTTTACGGTTACATCCACGAAAGTTACATCGTGACCTTCAATTGGCTGAATAAGCAACATTTAGTTGAACTTAATTTTAATTTCTACTTCACTGGCATGGCCAGTATAATCATTTACATCATAGAGGTTACCTATATTTAAGATTTGTGGTACTATACAAGTCAACATAATGTTACACTGTCATAAATCTACCTTTTTATCACGAATCTTTCTTATAATATATTCCCAGTTACTTTTCTTTAGTATCTTGACTTTTAAACATGTGGTTAGAATTAGACCAAAAAGAAATAACACACACTGGAGAGGAAAATTTCAAGTGCAAATATTGTGAGAAGATATAATATTATTCAACTCATCTGGTAACTTATTAAGTTGATAACCAAACACACGATAACTCTGGATATAACTGTGTATTAAACTGTTACTTGATCTAAAAAGACGTTATTATGGACTGCTTTTTATGGTCTCCATTGCGTTAGTAGATGCCAGGAAAACATCACTTACAGGGGTTCAAATGGCAACCTAAAAATGAAAAATCTCCCTACTGTGGGAGGGGGGTATCCCCCCTCCCACACCCTCCCCCCTCGCTCGCTTCGCTCCCTCGCAATACCCAGCTCAGCCCCTCAAACCCCCCCCCCTTGGAAAAAAGCTAGATCCGCCCCTGAGACGTATGGTTCAAACATACATTAATGCTTAAAAATTCATATGATATTTGTCAATAATGCTGTATGTAACGGAATAGTTTAAGAGTAAAAAAATTTCGTTGTTTAAGATAGAAATATGGCTTCTTGCGATCGAACACACCTTGATATTAGAGGTAGATAGTTTGGGTCCCAGAATTTACACTGGAAGAACAGATTTACCAGCGAACATAAATGACTATCTTTAATGTCATTTCGGAATGCGTTGAAAGGATAATTTCATGATTCTTAAACGTAGGTATATAACTTTGTAAAGATACTCAGGAACAAAATATACCCGAATGGTAAGATTAAGTACATTTTCAGATGGATGAATAAAGTTACAGAAAGTTAAGCCTATGTACATGATCCAGATTTTCGTTACAAGTAAAATCACCTCCCTGCCAGAATATTAGGTTACAGTTGCCTGAATAAAAGGTGTCGGCGCCCTTATAGGTAATTTCACATTCTTGGGGTGATGCAGTCCAATACTCCGCCCCCCCCCCCCTCCCCACCTTATACGCACATAATAATTATAATTCCGTATAATTTTCTAATTTATCTAAATTGTTTGCTAAATGTTTGCTTAGAACATGCTGGTAATGATGATCTGCCTATGTTTCTTTCCCCATTATTTTCTTTGATAGTGATGATTATTATTTTTGTAATGACGATGGATCATAGTACTTGCCTATTGTGACTACTCGTACTAAGAGTATTATGCGTAAGTTTGTTGAAATCTTTTTTTTATTTTAGCATAATCTTCATCTCTCCTCTCCCGTGCCACCTCTTTATCTCTTTCTTTCTCTCGCTCTCTCTCTCTCTCTCTCTGTTCTTGTCTCTTGCACACTTCCTCCCCTTTCCTTTCTCAATTCTCCCTCTCTCTATTTCTCATTCCCTCTCTCTGTTCTTCCTCTTCTTCCCTCTTCTTTCCCTCTCTATCTCCCTTTCTCCATTTCCCCTCTCTTTCCCGCACTCTTCTTTTATGTTCCTAGCTATCCTCCCTTCTTCTATTTATCTTCCAAGTCTCTCCATGTCCACCTTCTTCCTTTGTATTTTGTTCTGTCTTTCTGTCCATGCACCATCTCTCTCTCTCTCATCTCTGTTTCTGTCTAAACTCCATTTCCTATTTCACTCTATATGTTTATCCTTGTCCATCTCTCTCCCTCTCTGTTTCTCTCTCCGTCTCTCTGTTATCCTCCTGTCTGTCTTTTGTTCTCTCCTTTAATCCCTCAGCTCTCTCTCTCTCTCTCTCTCTGTACTTCTCTCTTAACCATGCCCGTCTGTACCTTCGATGTTTCTCTTTGCCCTCCTTCTTCTCCCCCTCCCACTCTCTCCAGTGTCAGACTGTCTTTCTCTGTCCACATCGCTCTGCTGTCTCCTCTCCCACTTCTTTCTGTCTCTGTCTGTCTTTCTATTCCCCTTCCTCCATTTCCTCCCTGTCTCTCTCCGTCTGCCCATCTTCTTTCCCCTCCTTCTCTTAAATCACTGCTCTCACTCTCTCTCTCCCCTCACTCCCCTCCCACCCCCTTCCTTTTCCCATCTCCCTTCTCCCCACCTTTTCTGCTTGTCTGTAACTATGTCTGTCTGCCCCCCCCCCCTCTATCTGCCTGACTCTCTCTTTCTCTCTCTAACCATCCCTACCTGTTATTTCCTCCCTGTCATGCCTGTGTCTCTTCATCTCTCCCTCACTCTATTTCTCTCCTTTTCATCTCAGTGATCTGTTCTGTCTCCATGTTCACTCCCTACCCCCCCCCCATCTCCCTCTTCATCCTCTCTCTGCCCATCACTAATTTGATCCTTCCCTCTCAGCGCGCGCGCGCTTTCTCTCTCTCCCTCTCTCACTTTTCGACCCACTCCCTTGTACCATCTCCCTCTTCTCTACCCGTCTCTCTGCTTGTCTGTCTGTTTCTCTCTCTGACTCTCTCTTTCGGTCTGTCTGTCTTTTGCTCTCAATAATCCCCCGTCTCTCCTTTCTTCCCTGTCATGCCTTGCCTTGCCTTCTCTTCTTTTCTCTCTCCTCCTCCTCCTCTACTTTCTCTCCCCCCCCCCTTCTCAGTCACCCTCTTCCTCCCACGTCCTTTATCCCTCTTTTCTCACTGTCTCCCCTGCCTCTGCATCTTCTCTCCGTCTTTCTCCTCCCCTCCCCTCCCCCCCCCCTCTCTCTCTCTCTCTAAACCCCTCCTCTCGTTTTATCTCTGTGTCTCTCTTTGTCTCTGCGTCTTCTTTCCCTCTGTCATGTCTCTAACCTGACATCTTAGTTAATTTTGAGATAATCATCTCCATTACTCCAAAACAAACTATGTACGCTATTAATTGATTTCATCAAATCGTTCCCAGTAAAATAATTTTTAAAATGTCATAATACATGATTGAAAGATTGTTATCATCAAACCCCATGGAACACTCATCAATTACAAAAATGGGTGGGAAAACTGCTGTCAATATCAAGTATTGTGGGATAAGATCTGTAGTGGGACGCAAATTTATCTCACTTGAGCTTTTTCAAATGTTATAAATGTTTCAGATAGTCAATTACAGTTAATCACAGGTGTTGTAGATGTTCATCCCTCTGCTGGCACGCGCGTACTCTTTTGGGACAAAAGATGCTCTTTCCAGAGAGTCACATTCTTTCCGGGACGTAGGCTACGCCTACTTTCTTCTCCTTCGACACGCGCTTTTTGGGGTATTTTTTAGTTAGCTACTCTCCGATTGGTTATTTGTATTTAACAGGGGATGTGTTCGGGGTTTTAATTGGTTATTGGGAAGTCGCAAGGAAAGGCGAGGTTCGGGTGAGGTATGGGTGTGGGTTTGCCCACAGTGGTTTCGGTTATTTTTTGTTTTGTCAGCTACGCCAGAGGGATGAGCTTCTTCTAAATACAGTTTAATCTGCACAGCCGCCCAGCCTCAAAGATATTTTCTTATTTGTACAAAAGCCAAATTTGAACTCTACACATATTTTGACGAAAGTCGTTATTATTAAAGACTGGACTTCAACCTTATATTTATGTCTGCACTGTTTCTTCATGAAGACTGTTTTCGCCAACGTACCACTACAATTTTGGTAGTACGGATGGGGTGTAAGTTGTACCCACCACTCGTTATTAACTTTATTTAACATCACTGAACTGTTTTTCATCGTAAGCTTGGCGACAGATTATCGCGGCGTTTTTGATAGCACCCTTTTTTGT
Source organism: Heliocidaris tuberculata (assembly GCA_025618425.1). Classification (NCBI taxonomy): domain Eukaryota; kingdom Metazoa; phylum Echinodermata; class Echinoidea; order Camarodonta; family Echinometridae; genus Heliocidaris; species Heliocidaris tuberculata. The sequence goes on from CM046841.1 coordinate 29,610,467, forward strand.
GTGGTCCAAGCAAGGATGTAACCTCGATCGAATAGGGCCTCAAGGGGAGTTGGAACCCCTCCCTAAGCTTCTCGGGACAGCACGGTGGAGTTGGTTATTTAGTCGGTGAAGGAATGTAGTTTTTGTGGAAGTCCAGCGCAGGCCACGACGGTTGGTATAGGGCGGCTGGAGGTTTTTAGTTGACTGCTAATCGACGAAACTGTGTGAGAGGTAGCCGGAGAGGTGCCAGCTTCTAGCCACGTCCGCGAGGGGATATGCCTCGAAACCAGCACAGTGGGTATGTACGACAAAATTGATTAATCAACTGCCCCTGTATGGGATATTTTCACTGAATAATTTCTGCAGGGCGATCAGATGTACTACCCTGTTAAGAGGTTCCCCGATCTGGGTTACTAGCGCCATTTTCCTTCGTTGCTGCAGTCAGCTGGTCTGATACCCGTAATGCACGCGGGAAGCTTTTTCGTGGGGGAATTTGGTCGATATTCCGATGCCTGGTCACGATACTCAGCCTGTTTGTGACGAAGACTCTCTGAAGCTAGTTTATTTCGCAAGCGGTGTATGGTTCCCTTGCTCCTTCAGAGCCGAGTTGGACTTGACATTTCATCCAGGTGTTACAAGTTCGCAGGTAGCAGCTTTCGACGGGAGATAAGTTGAGTGAGTAGAGATACATCTAACGTTTGAGATTTTATTTTCTATAGTGATTGCTGAGGAAATAGAAATTTGAAATTGAGAACTGAAATGTGAGCTGATAAAAGAAGATTTGAAGAAGAATAATATTCAATGGACTTTAAGGTTTCGGACATTTAAGATTTTCAGTTTTGTGATTCATGTTTACATTTATTGTGCTAGTAATTAATTGTATGTTTTATCTCGATCTTGAGCAGAGTTATTGAGGAAGTATTTACTTCATTGGTACTCCACTTCTGGCTATTTCCATTAACATTTAGGTGTAGATATTTGACCCATTAGTTAAAGTTGTTTATATTTGGCTTTTTCCTTTTGCTCAAGCGCAATGACTGAGGTAGAAAAACTAGTGACTGGGCTTACCCAGGCGTTACAAGGATGTAAATTCACTACATCTCGTCCACTCAAAATTCAGACCAGTTTTGGGGGATTAGCCGGTTATTATAGACGTTTTGTAAATGATTTTGCTAAGACAGCGTCTCCATTATTTCAGTTGCTTCCTTCTTTAGAAAAAGAAGGACAAGTTACCTAAATTTGAATGGACTACGGAAGGAGCGTGCGATGGTTGTGTGAAGGCTGCGTTCCAAATCTGCTGCAGAATTAGCGCTTAAACTTGATAAATTTTGGTACCAAAATTGTTTTATTTTTGGTTAATGTTGAACACAGCTTAGCCAGAAAACACCATACTTGAACTCTGATTCCTGAAAGTGCAAATCTCGAAAAGTTTTGGACCCTTAGAATTTGGGCTTTCTGGCATTCAGTCCAGCTAGTCCCACATATCTTCATTGGTGTCAGGTGATATTGTAAATTACATATCACCAGCAGAGGCCTAGTTCTGCATTCTGCCTGACTTCACACAGCACAACCATACAGAACACAGCACCAGAATATTACTGCTAATGGTGGGGCTGTCAACTTAGCCAGCTGGCTTCTTGGTTTCCAACTCTGTTAAGTGCTGTCACCTGTACTGTGGACTTAGTGGTAACGTAACTGTCTTCGCTACCTTGTGCAACGTAACTGTTCGTCTGTGCTACTCACGCTTTGTACAAACGTAACCGTTAGTTCGTGCTATCATACTGTCTATCTGTGTTACCCTTCAAACCTCTGTGGTCCTGTCAAACACTGTGACTGTAGTTTTTTGTTTTTTTGTTTTTGTTATTTGTTGTTTTTTTTTTTTAATCTGATTTTAATTTATCATCTGCTTCTTATCCAAACAATGTCATTGCTAATGACCACCACTTCATCTACAGAAGAGCCCCAGGCCTTTGACATCTCTTCCGAAGGTCAATTCAAAGGGGGTTACAAATTTATCAATGTAGCCTTTGAAAAACCTCTGTTTATGAAAATCAAAAAAGTTGTATGTGACACCTTAGAGAAACATCCAACATTTAACCCTGCACATGTAGCAGTGCCGGTAATTGGTAAAGTGAGCAGTGGCTTTGAGATCTACAACAAAAAGAAAGGCGGTGATGCAGGAAAGACAAAAAAGCTATCCCTCTTCTTTTTTGATGAAATTCACCGCATGTTTATAAGTGGTAAGCAATTTCAGCTAATCACAGAACTCAAGTCATTCCTCTTTCAAGAAGACAATGATGTCACTGCAGATTCCTCGGTCAAAAGAAGCTTAAACTGCCTCTTTGATGAAATTAACAGGTTAGGCAGCACCTCACGTAAGAGTCTTAGCACTGTCAAGGTATGCCAGTGTTCCCCTGAGGAACGGAAATTGCAATGTCCCATCTGTAACACACATGCATGTTTCAGTACAATTCAGTGTCACGCATGCGACACATGGACCCACTTCGAATGCAAAGGGTTACAGGATCAGAATCTAGCAGAACTAATAGTAGACAAAGGTGCCCCATTCACCTGCTCTGCCTGCAATGCTAATAAGCCATGTACCCTAACGCTGCTGTCGCAAGAAGATACCTAACCCAGCCAATATCTCAGTGAAGACGGAGCAGAGGAACAATCACAAACAGGGCAAGTATTCCTGACATGTCCCAGTGATGTTGGTCCCTTACCTGCTAGTCCACGCTCCGCCATCAATGTGCTTCTACATGTATGCAGTTTGCCATCCCAGCGCAATGGAAAGGTGTCATCTCACAAGGTGGAGAACTTGGATAGTTTCAACAGTCAAGATGAAGGCACACAAGCATCTTCTGCAAGAGCTGCCCTCAAGGAAAACCATCCCAAAGCACCTGGACCAGAAATATATGACGAAGATGCAAACAAAGCTCCTCGGGAACATGGTGAAAGCAGCCACAGAGATGAGTGTCCAGAAAATCACATCTCCTTGCTGGAAGATGAAACACAGAGGAATCCAACGGATGAAAGCGTCCCTAACGCAACTACCAATGAGAAACCCGCATCAAAAGGCTGCGAATGCGAGACTTCCAAGCAGATGCAAGAGCTCAAAAAAGACTTAAAAGAAAAAGGCAACATAAACCAGTCATATTAATGGAGAATGAGCAACTCCTCAACCAGACGCGGCAGCTCCGGAGGGAGTTAAAGAGCCTTCATGACCTACGAGACTGTGACAAGGCCCTGCTTGAAAGAAAGGACAAGGAGAAAACCACATTACAGAACTCCTTGTTTAAGAAGGAAGCTGAGCTGAGATCTGTCCAGCTTCAAGCTGACTTCTTAACCACCATTTGCAAAACCCATGGCCTCCAAGGTCTTGCCAGTGAGGAAAATGTTTCTGCTGAGACACCACCAACACAAAGTCCAATCAGACCTAATGCAACACAACAACCAAGGCTGCAAAAAAGCAGATTCTTCACCAATAGCAGCCATCAGCACAAGTCCAGCAACCATCATCAGGGTTCACCGTCCCGCCACCATCTGCAACCTGGATCACCCACCAGCTCCAGCCATAGCTTCCGAGCTATGGACTCACCCTCCCGCAACTACCATCATCGTGGACAGCAAGCCCACATTACTCAGCACTCCAAATCTGTGAGCCAACACCAGGCACCAAGTGGCATCCAACACCCGATAAACCCGTATAGCATCCCAACCAACAACAGGTTTGAAAGCCTAGCTGTCAATGAAGAGGTCCAAGATGAAGATAGCAGAAACGCTCAACTGCAAAAAGAACCAGAGACTAACCATGAAGTAGCATCACGAAAACGCTCCAGGACCACAAACCATGGCCTGAAAAGTCGAGAGAAGTACCATCATACTCCTGGAGATGCCATGCTGAACACAGTGACAGACAAGCATCACCACCGACCCTGCGGCCCATCAAACACTGTCGAAAGTGAAAAGGGTGGTATGGGAAACAGAGGGCAGAATAAACACCCAGCTGATGTACCCCAAACTCACAAACCAGGGATGAAACTACATCACCAGCCCGACATGGTTCAGCACACTGTGGAGGATGATGAACACCATTCCAGAAGAACCAGCCAACCAATGCATGATGACCTGAACAGGGCCCATCCTAGCAAGTCCATCTCCAAGAGGGCTGCTGAAGTCATGTCAAACAACTTTCCAAACTATGACCAACAGCAGAAGGCCACAGGAATAGAAGCCATCAATCAGCCAACAATCAGCCGACATCCCAGCAAGCCCATCTCCAAGAGATCTGCTGAAGTCATGACAAACAGCTATCCAAACTGTGACCAACAGCAGAAGGCCTCAGAAATAGATGCCAACAATCAGCCAGGGCCAAGTTCGCTTTTTCGGCATGGCCGTGCGTCGGCCGCCACCTACTACTGGCAGATGGAGACAGTCTACTATCTAACAGTGTCTCTTCTGAACCTTCTGACGCTACACTCCATGCAACAGGACAGCATGATCGAAGAATCGATCAGGGAGCAGCACCTACGAATCATGCAATTAACGGAATCAAGCCTTCGGCTACTGCCTCCTCAGAGGAGGTAAACTTCATCAACATCTGTTCTCTCAATACTCGTGGGTTCAAGTCGAATGAAGCCTTCATCCATCAGTTGTTAAAGCGAGCACATATTCTTCTTGTACAAGAACATTGGGTGCATGAAGGAGAACTTGAATACTTCAACACTGTACACCAGGGATTCCATGCCTTCTCCAAAGCACATGACCCAATACAGTCACTGCCAGCCAGGAGAGGTAGAGGAGGTGTGGTCACATTCATTAGCAAGGCACTCCCGTGCTCAGCTAAGCCCATCCCTACATTTTCCCAAAGGCTGCTGTGTATCCAACTGCATTTTGCAAATCGTGATGTCTTGGTTTTCAACTGCTACATGCCATGTGACGTCTCCCCAGAAGCTCTTGCCGAATATCAGGCCATTTTAGAGGAAATCTCATGCATCATCCAACTGAATCATTCTGGTTCCTTTATTGTAGGTGGTGACCTGAATGTAGATCGTCATAACAAGGAGCGGAAGAAAAGAGCAAGGAGCGTTCTTGATGCCTTCATCACTGACAACACGCTTTCCTGTCTATCTACATTGCTGGGAGATCAAGAGGCTTATACCTTCCAAAATGATGATGGCACTAAGCGGTCCAACATAGATACATTTCTAACCCACGTCCAGATGGCTAACAGTTTTTCCAATCTTGAGATCCTCTACAACGAGCCACTGAACGAGTCGGATCACTTCCCCATCATGGTCACCTGGAAACTCATCACTCCCTGTGTTATCCTGGAGAGGAATAACCATACAGTCCCGAACCACCCACTATGTCGTCCTAGAGTCAAATGGAGGGATGTCCCCAAGCAGGTGATCAACGAGCTGTACACCGAACCTCTGGAGAAGACCTGTGAATCGATCCTGGCCACCCTAGCTGGTGTAACGCCTGATGAGAACCTCTTAGACACAGTCACAACCAGCTTGCAGTCAACCCTCGTCCAAACTTCAATGAGCCTACCACACTCAAAAGGAAAAGGCAGAGGCAAGGGTAAGATCGAGTGGAATCCGGAGGTTGACGAGTGTTATCAAAGGCACATCAACTTGTGGAAGAACTGGAGAGCTACAGGAGAAGACAAGAGTAGCCCAACGGGTGTGATATCTGCCAAGCTTAAGAAAGCTTTTCGCTCAAAGCTGCGGCAGTCAAGAGCTGCCTGCAGAAACGGGCTTCTCTCAAAGATCGAGGAGGCTCATGAACACAGTGACAGACTGTTCTACACACTAGTGAAAGGAAGAAGCTCAAACATGGGTGTGCAGCAGCTAAACCTTGGAGGTCACTGCTATTCAGGGCCGGACATCATCCAAGGCTGGACTCAGTATTTCCAAGATCTGTCCACACCTACCAACCACAGGGCAGAACAAGTTCCTAAGCCAACTCACCCGCATGGTCAAGACCCTCATGGACTTAGAACATCTCTTCACCTCAAAGGAGCTGTACACTGCCATTTCCTCCCTAAAGCTTGGCAAAGCAAGTGGACCAGACAACATCTCTCCAGAACATCTTTTGTACACTGGCTACACTACCAGGATTTTCATCCTTATCCTGATGAACTGGATGGTCCATTTGAAACACATTCCATCTAGCCTTAAGGATGGTCTTGTGATCCCTCTTCACAAAGGCGGTGACAAGGATCCATCAGTACCAGGAAACTACAGGGGCATCACGCTGACCCCCGTCCTGGGAAAGCTGCTTGAACTGCTGGTCAAACCCAAACTCACCCAACACCTACAAGAGTACCAAATTCCAGACCCACTTCAATTTGCATTCCAGCAAGGAAGATCGTGCTCACTTACAGGAAAAGCTCTGGACCTGGTTATAGAAATGTACAAATGCATAAACCAGCCGCTCTACATCGCCATGCTAGATGCCCAGAAAGCCTTTGACAGGGTTTGGCAGGAAGGTCTCCTGTCTAAGATAGCAGTGACACACCCATCCCCAACACTGCTACATATCATTGCTGAATTTTACAACAGCTGCACAAGCAAGGTGTTATGGGACCAATCTGTGGGTCCCTCCTTTCGTGTCTTGCAAGGAGTAAGGCAAGGAGGTGTATTATCTCCCATGCTCTACACTCTCTACATAGACGACCTCATCAAGCTCCTGAGAGAACGCCATCTAGGTTGCACAATCAAGAACCTCTACGTGGGCGTCTTAGCATTTGCTGATGATATTGCTCTTCTAAGGAATAATTCTGCAGAGCTCCAACAGATGCTGGATGTCACATTTCAGTATACATTAACATGGAGGTACAAGATCAACCCCGCGAAGAGTGCTATCATCGTGATCAGCCAACGTCGTATAACCAACGGCCATTCCTGGCATATCGATGGTGAGCCAATCGATGAGGTCTCCTCCCACAAGCATCTTGGCATTACTAGGACATGTGACCCTTGGCACGATTACGCAGCAGATGCAATCTCTAAGGGATACATAGCTTTTTATGCCCTAGTCGGAACCTCTCCATTCAGCTCAAGGGTTGTGCCCCACATCGCGGCAAAGCTCTGGTCAACATTCTGTGTGCCACGGATGCCATATGGCTGCTCCAGCGTACCGTTCACAAAAGCAATGCTGAATCGCCTCGACAAAGCACAGATCCACCTATTCAAACGGATATTGGGGCTTCCAACAACATCAGCTGATGAAGCTGTCTATCTGCTCACCGATATCCTTCCGATAAGTCACCTGGTCATGCGAGAAAAGCTCCTACTCCTTGGGCAGATCTTGAACATCGACTCAGAAAGGATTGAGTACAGGCTGCTCCTTCATGGTATCTGTGCCGATACCTCCTCCATCCAGCTATGGCGTTCGGCTCTCAAACAGTTCAGCCTTCCCCCTCTAGACGAGCTTGTAAGAAGACCCCTCAACTACAAGCTATGGAAGCGCATGGTGCAGTCAGCCGTGGCCAAACTTTCTGAGTCCAGACAGTGCGATGCCCTCACCACCAGGACTTCATTATCGCTGTGGACCAGAAGACCTAAACCCAAGGCCAAGGACCTCTATCCTGGGCATATAGCCAACCCGAGCTTGAGGCCGGCCATCACCATCCGAGCCCAGCTCTCCTGTAACGTCTACCTGACGCAAGCCAGGCTTGTCAGGATTGGGAAGGCAGTTGATGATTGCTGTCGACTCTGTCTCATAGAGCGAGAAGATGTTGTACACCTTGTTGCAACCTGCCCAGCTCTTACATCTGTGCGACAAGACTTCATTAATCGTACTAAGGCCAACAGCAACACTAGGCAGTTTGCGCAGTACTTTGAATCTGCCCCTGAGCTGTTCTTGGAGGTGGTCCTCTTTCTCCCTCCTGGACACATGAACAATAGTGCCAAAGCTCAGATGCATACACTTATCCTCTATTTCATACGTAACCTTCACACAACTCGTCAAAATCTTCTCAACAACAGTTAAATACTCCAATGACCCACAGAACGCCACTCAATGAATTTCGGCAGACTCAAGTGCCGACGATCTCCGACCTTAGCGGAGGAAGGATACAAGAGAGTTAGAGAATGATGCATTTAATTTTTTGAAAGAGAAATTAGTTCAAGCTCAAGTGCTAAGTTATCCAGATTTTACTAAGAGTTTTGTTTTGGAGATAGATGCATCCCTAAAAGGTTTAGGGGCATGTATATCACAAGTAGGGGAGGATGGGAGGCGTCACCCCGTATTCTTTAATGTTTGGTAGACCCCCTCGTATTCCTTTGGACTTTCTATTAGGAAAGAATTTGATTGAGAACAGAATTTTGTAGAAAACCAATCTGAGTTTTATACTCGAGCAAAGAATATAGTGGAACAAAATGTTAAAAGTGTAGCTAAACGTAATAAGAATTTGTTTGATAATAAGATAAGTGTATCTCTTGATCACCCGAGTGTTGGTGCAATAGTATATCTTAAGCAGTGTGCCTTTACTGATCGTCACAAAGTAAGAAATACTTATGACGAAACCCCATATGTTGTAGTTTGGCACAATCAAGATAAAGATGTATATATCCTTTATAGGATTCGCCCTATTCATGGCGGTGCTTCCAGAGTAGTACATCGTACTTTGTTAAGAATGTCAGTTTTGGAAGAAGTTAAACAAGATGTAGTTAATTATGTAAGTTCCGATACTAGTAGTTCGGAAGAAGAATACGAAGTTAGGTTACAGTTACCCAGTAGCGATGTTGTAGAACAGTAGAAGCCAGAAGTGGGGTATCAACCAGGGAGGTCCCGCCTCTTCGTCGTTCTCAACGCGCCACAAAAGGCAAACACTCGAATCCCTTTAATATGCCTAAATCGGCTAGTCACAAGCCAGTGTTGTCCCCCAACCCCCTCGTGGTTTGGCAGCTGACGCGCAGGCTCTTTTGGAGAGATACTTACCTGAGACTTTCCCGCCGACCCAGCCGGACTCGGCTCAGGCTTCTCTTCTCTTCAGGCAAAGGGCCCCCTCATCGGGGATACCCCTTACTGACGATTTCAAGGCTGCCTATGAGGGCATAGCTGAACAGTCGTCGCTGCCTGGGGCTACAACTGGTAGGAAGCGTCCCTTTGCCAAGGAATACGCTTTCCGACCCCAAGATTCAGTTGGTTTTTTCCAACCGAAGAAATTCTCGCCTGACATCGGGCATGTCGGGGCGAGACTTGGCGTGAACTTCAAGAGTAGGGGTTACACAGCCAAGGATAGGCAGGCACGTGACTTTGAGACCCACGCCAGATCTGGCCTGTGGCTCACGGCCCACCTGGGCTCTTTAATCAGCCTCAGGGTCAGGTCTCAGGAACTTAAGGTTTCCGAGTCTGACGGCTTGGTTTTGGATGAGATCCTGCTTGTTTTGACAGGATCTCTGTGGTCGCAGCTGACCGCTGCGGTCGTCCAGGCCACGAACTCTAGGAGAGGGATATCCCCTCCCTCTTGGCGGGGATTCCCCAGTCGGGGGAGCATCTGTTTGGGGGTCAGTTCGCCGCTGTTCTTCAGCGCGAGATCGACTCCCGTAAGCAGGCGGCTGAATTGTCGAGGCAATTCCGTCCATGTGAGCCGGTTCAACCTCCTAAGCCAAAGGCTAGGACGTCGGTGCCCCCCCCCCCCCCCAAGCCATCAGCGGATGAGCTTGGCTCCACCTCGTGTGGCATTACCTACCGGTCAGCAGCCCAGGTCTGCTCGAGGTAGGGACTCTCCCAGAGGTAGGGGGAGTAATAGGGCCCGCGGCAAGGCTCCGGCCAAGCCCAAGCAGGCCTTTTGAGGGTGCGCCCCGAGCAGTGGATCACCAGGTAGGCGGACGACTACGGTATTTCCTTCCCGCTTGGGAAGCAATTACCAAAGACAGCTTCGTTCTCTCAGTCGTGCGAGATGGCTTCTTCATAGCACTTTCAGAGCCCATTCCGCCCGGCGCAATCCGTATCCGCCCGCCAGTCTCGTCTGCTCTTCATCAGCAGCATATCTCGGCCGAGATACAATTGCTGCTGGAGAAGGGCGCTATAGAGAAGGTGAGAGACCACCCACATCTGTGTCTCTCCCCGATCTTTGTGATCCCAAAACGCTCGGGGAAGCTGAGGATGATCCTCAATATGAAGGTCATCAACACCTTTATCCCTCCGGAACACTTCCGGATGGAGACACTAGCGTCCATTCTGCCAGCAATCGAGCGGACAGATTTGGCGATTTCGCTAGATTTGAAGGACGCATATTTCCATATCCCGATACATCTCTGCTCCCGGGATCTATTGGGACTCTTTGTCTACCTGGACGATTGGCTCCTGGTAGCACATTCAGAGCCTGTGCTCCGAGACCAGTTGCACCTCCTGCTCCAGACTACTCAGGAGCTAGGATTTATAGTCAACTGGGAGAAGTCGGAGCTGTCTCCCACCCGTACCCCAGTGTACTTAGGTGCGGAGATAGACATCCCGAATCAGGTCGCCCGCCCCAGCCGCGACAGAATTCGGACGATTACGTCAGCTGCTCGGTCCTTGCGTCTTTCTCGCAAGGTACGGGCCAAGCGCTGGCTTCAATTTCTGGGTTACCTCGCAAGTCTAGTGGAGGTACTGCCAGACTGCAGACTTCTGATGAGGCCCTTCCAGTGGCACCTCTTGAAGTTCTTTTCACCGAGCGTAGACTCCCTCAGAGTATGGATTCCATTACCGAGGGAGATCAGACGTCTTCTCGCCCCCCTGGGCAGGCGAGACGTTTCTTGCTCGAGGCAAGCCGCATCCCTCTTCCGTCGTTGTCCATCTCGACGGATGCGTCCCTTCTGGGCTGGGGCGGCCATTGTGGGGACGAGATGATTTCGGGGGATTGGTCTCATCTGCACACTCTTCCCCATATCAATGTGCTGGAAATGCTGGCGGCATTCATGTCGCTCCGCCATTTCAGGCGCACGATTGTGGGGCACTCCGTGCTTATCCTTACGGACAACACCACGGTTGCTGCCTACATCAATCGTCAGGGTGGAACTCGTTCAGTTTCCCTGAACTCTCTTACCGCCCAGTTATGGAGGTGGTGTCGGACAAACACATTGTCCCGATAGCCTCTTACATTCCCGGACAAGAGAATCTTATAGCAGACTTTCTGTCCCGGGGCAAGTGTCTCCCATCAGGAGGTTTTCGATCTTCTCCGCGCTACTTGGGCCCCGCTAGAGATCGATCTGTTTGCGACCACTCTCAACCACCGTCTTCCGAGGTACTGTTCTCGGGTACGGGACCCGGAGGCTTGGGCACTCGATGCCTTCGCTCTCCATTGGGGACATTTTCGAGGGTATGCTTTCCCTCCGTTTCCTTTGATCCCTCAGGTTCTAAGAAAGATCAAGGAGGATCGAGCGTGGGTCCTGTTAGTAGCCCCGCGCTGGCCGAGGAGACCTTGGTTTCCCCTACTCCTGTCCCTCCTGGCTGGACAGCCGTTTCCACTTCCACTGAGGCCGGACCTAGTGTCCCAGCCTCTATCCGGGATCCTTCATCATTGGCCCGAGGTCCTTCACTTGACCACTTGGCCGTTATCAGGGGAGACGCTAGAGCTTCGGGACTCTCTGAGAGAGCCTCTCAGTTTATAGTCCAGAGTCGTAGAGATTCCACTAGATCTCTTTACAACTCCCGTCTGGAGGCCTTTTCAGTTTGGTGTGAAGACCTCGGGGTTTCACCTCGTGAGGCTTCTGTGGGCACTATTGCAGATTTTCTGATCTCCATATTTGATAAGGGTAGATCTCTTTCCACTATCCGTGGATACCGCTCTGCCATTGCCGCCATTCATGTTGGCTTTCCGGACGGCTCGGGAGTTTCTAGCTCCCATTACCTGAGTAAGTTGCTGAGATCGTTTTTCTTACAACGACCAGCAAATCCGAGGCTGTCTTGGAGCCTTCCTAAGGTTCTGGACGCACTATCAAAGCCTCCCTTTGAACCGATGAGCAAGGCTTCTCTCCATCATGTGACTGTCAAGACCATTTTTCTTATCGCCATAGCTTCAGGGCAAAGAAGAAGCTCTCTTCATGCTCTTTGCACCTCTCCTGGTCACATCCGTTGGGAAAGGCAAGGTGTTCGCCTTATCCCCAAGCCTTCCTTTGTAGCCAAAAACCAAACGGCTTCCTCCGGACCGGTTGAGGTGTTTCTCAGCCCCCTGTCAGACTTATCCTCAGTCAAGGAGGACAAAGTCTGGTGTCCGGTGAGGGCGCTAAAATGATACTTAGACAGAACCAAAGATTGCCGCTCGGACGAGCAACTTTTTCTCATTACTCGCAAACCTTTCTCCCCTGCTTCTAGAGAATCCATCTCTAGGTGGATTGTGGAGGCCATCCAGTCCGCTGGCCCTGAGGCCTTTCTCGCGGATAGCAAACCTAGAGCGCATGATACCAGAAGCATTAGTACTTCTAGGGCGCTTTTTCAGGGCATTGCCCTAGAGGACATCTTGAGGGCCGCCTTTTGGCGGTCTCCTAACTCTTTCACTTCTTTTTATCTGAAGGACATTCTATCTGGAGAAGTGCAGTTTGTAACTTCATCTTTGAGGGCGGCATCTTCTACCGTTGACCCCCGTTAGTCTTCTTCCCTTGGGACATGCCACCCCGGATTTTTATCCGTGCTAGTCTAGCAATAATAGGTTGATACATTCATTTATTGTAGTAAATCAGTAAAATCACACCTGATTTTGTTATCTGCTAAATAAATTGATGTATCTACCTATGTCGTCCCTCCCTCCGTCCCCTCTCCTTGCCCAGCAACATGTCCTAAACGTTGTCTCTGGCAGCTCGTTAGTATACTATTAATACATGGTTGGGAGTGCGTTAGTGCGATCTGGCAACACAAAGGATTTTATCGTGGTGTACTAACGCACGAGGCGTAGCCGAGTGTGTTAGACACCACAATAAAAACCTGCGTGTTGCTGGATCGCACTAACGCACGAACTCACAACCATGTATTAATAGTTTTATAAAACGGGTCTACAATCTTAGTGTTTGATCCGGATTAGCCGTGCGTTAGTCCCCTCGCCGTGCGTTAGTACTTTTTTTTTGCACGGTCACGTGGTGTTATTTGACCAATCAGGATAGCTACATTCTTGAACCCGTTTTATAAAGGAAGATGGCGGGCGTGCGCTCGCGCATGTGACTATTGGAAGGCGTCATACGGGGATGGGGCGCGCGCGAATGTGACTTTTAGTTTCTCGGTGGTAGCGTAGTTTGGACCAAACTAGCAATGATAGGTAGATACATAAATTTATTTAGCAAATAACAAAATCAGGTATGATTTTACTGTTTTGGGACAAAAGATGCTCTTTCCGGAGAGTCACATTCTTTCGGGGGCGTAGGCTCCGCCTACTTTCTTCTCCCTCGGCACGTGCTTTTTGGGGTATTTTTAGTTAGCTAATCTCCGATTGGTTATTTGTATTTAACAGGGGATGTGTTCGGGGTTTTAATTGGTTAGTGGGAAGTCGCAAGGAAAGGCGAGGTTCGAGTGAGGTATGGGTGTGGGTTTGCCCACGGTGGTTTCGGTTCTTTTTTGTTTTGTCAGCTACGCCAGAGGGATGTGCTTCTTCTAAATACAATTTAATCTGCAGGCCTCCCAGCCTCTAAGATATTTTCTTATTTGTACAAAAGCCAAATTTGAACTCTACATATATTTTGACGAAAGTCGTTATTATAAAAGACTGGACTTCAACCTTATATTTATGTCTGCACTGTTTCTTCATTAAGACTGTTTTCGCCACCGTACCACTACAGATCTTTAAATTAAAAATACATTATCATCTTGAAAAATTGTTGACTCTCTATTCTAAAACTATATTGCATAATGTATATATTTCTAAAACAAAATATAAGGGAAAAGGCACTTTTCCAACTAAAGGTGTCATTAACTTCATGTATGAGAAGCTTATAGCATTAGAAACAGACGAACCGTCAAGACTGACAAGCACAGAATCATTACCCTAATCCACTGCAGTATGTATCTATGTTCGATTTGGTCCCAAATGATTAATTTTACAGTCTTTGAAGTATAAAACATCAAGCATAACATAACGTATAACTCTTACCAATCATGCCGGTAAAGCGTCTCACCTGTGCCGCTTCTAACACACAGAAGTCTATGGGGTTTCGCACACAATAGCTAATGGGCCTCGATTGTGCATGAAAACGCATGTATTTCCTAATCTGAGAGGTGTCATAAAGCTGACCATACTGGTACATTTTTAAGGTATATGTGTAAATTTATGCATGAAAGTCATGATTATATCCCTCTCAACATATTTTAGTAAAAATTAGCAGGTTGTCATTGTTTTTACTAATTGAAAAACAAGATGATGTTAGGATGCACGATTTTTTTGTGCAAATTTTATCACTTCTTTCACACTTTTTGATGTTTTGTGGAATCCAGGTTACTCAAATCACAAAAATAACTCTCTGAATCGATTCCTCATCCTATTATTACTCACAAAAGCTGTGTTATTTGTTCATGCATGATGTCTAATTCAACAGATATGCTAATTATGGAATTTCATCAAAATTTCAATATGGCCGCCAAAATGGCCGATTTTGAACCCCATGGGACACGATTTCATTGGCAATGGGAACATAAAAATTCATTAACTAGACACTTTAGACATTATGAAAAAAGTTGGTTAAAAAAATGTATCTCGATGGCGCACGGGAACCCCCCTTTCCCACTAGACTAAAATAACATACATTTGAGTCATCTATAATTTGTCTAGTCCTGGAAAGTTTAAACATGAATTAATGTACATGTTCACCAGTAATATATAAAAGTTCATAGATGATGTTCGAGGGGAAAGATGAGTCAAACAAAATAATGTGAAATACCAACTTATATTACATACATTTCAGTCAACTATAATTTGTCAATTACCACATAGTTAAAAATGTAAAAAGGTGTACATGTTCACAAGTACTCATGAGTACTAGTCTAAAGTTCATGGATGGTGTTTGAAGAACAAATGAGTGAAATTTTAAAAAAAGTGAAATAAACTCACATTTGCAATTACATACATTCCTTGCAGCTAATTACAATATTGCTTCTTGGGGTGGCCTGAACAACATCTAAGGAAATTCTCAATGGCCCTCATTTAAGGAACTGGAATTTTGATTTGTGGAAGCATACAAACACCGAAAACAAAAACCAAAAGTAGTCTTGTGTAAGTGTTTAATTAAATTTCATTTTTATCTCTTTCCTTTCCTTTCACTTCTCCACAATTCCTCTAAACGCCGAACAAATGGGTTATTTTTTCACGAAAGAATATATCAACAGCCTTTTCACAGAGGCTCCCACATGGTGTTACCGAAAGCTTTCAATTGTGAATACTCACTCACCATGGAAACCTAAGGAGAACATCTAACGTATGGTGTAGTTGAACACACGTACCGGATACGTATGCTCTATTTTTAGTATACTTACTGGGTATGTACGGCATTTTGGAGTATACGTATCCGGTACGCATGCTAAAATAGAGCATACGTATATTTGGTACGTATCCGATACGAATTATGGCGTCGATGGCTTTCCTGTGACAGGCCATAGGGGCGCTGTGAGCTAACTCCTGTGATTCTTTGCGTTTTGACATGGCTGTAGCCCAAATCCATGAGGGAACAACCCCGCGCAGGTGCCGTGCCACTGCATGGGCGGCAATTTCTTGTCACATACAATAAAGCTTGAACGACGGGTTTATGGGATTTTCTTCTTCTCTACCCCTCGTAATCATCTAAATTGTAACAATTTCGATCGCAACATGCTCTGTTAAAATAAAGATGCCAAATGAAAATATAATGCATTGTTGTTTTTACTGACACAATCATTTTCTTCCTTTCACAATCTCTTTATTCAGTTAGTATATAATTACAACATATAAAGACAATAGTACGAGTATTCACTCACCATGTTCACCATCAGCTCTTATTGACTTTATTTGCAGAAGGGTCATCATCATCACAAACACCCTGACAACCATGGTCACAGAATACTGACTTCTGACTTTCCATAAATAAAGTTAAATCCTTTTCTGAAAGGAAACACGATCAACGATATACATTCGTCACTATCTCAGCGTGAAGGTTTTAGATCAGTCTTTGTAATTTAATTCAACTGGTATAACATGACGTACTATCACTCGCTTCCACTTTACATGTATACCATTAACATGATCAACTTCCTTGTTCTATTTCACCGATAGTTTAAAAATAGTCAATATGAAATGATGCACTTGGTACTTAAAAGGTTAAATATAAATTTGTTTTTAAATCATCCTGGATGATAATTGTCTAAAATTAGTGTCACAGTAACAAGGAAGACAGTGCACAGGCGTCCGAAGGGGGGCAGAGGGGACAGTAATATTGCCCTCAATCATTCAAGTAGGGGGCAAAAATCAATCAATTCCCCCCCCCCCCCCCCGGGAGGGGAGGAGGGTCCTACTCTCAAGAAAGAAAAACGACGCTCCCTCGTATATTAAACGTAAAGTAATTCAGAGTGAGTGAATGAGTGAGCGCGCCTAACAGCTGCCTCTCACAGCTCCCTCAACTTCTATTTCTCTTATCAGTTTTAGTTTGAATTTATTCATAAGTCTATTGCCAGTCTGATTGCACTGGTTTACTGACACTACTGAACAACTTTTTGGAGCAAAACTCTTCTTGTCAGCGAATCATTTTGGAAATCAAGTTTCTCAGGATTTGAGTTCCTGATCACAGCACTACATGGTCATGCAGCCATTACTTTAGTACATGTCATTGTTACTCAACTGCGCTTTGAACACAATGAGGCCTTGTGCACAAGGACACACCTCTTTTCACTGGTTCTTTTGTGTTTGACCATTATCTTGAATGAGGAGCATGTTTCTGGATCTATTCAAGCCAGGACAGTGAATAGAAACCATGATCACCATCATCATCGATATATAGGGAGAAGGATTTTATACTACAGCAACTCTACCAGTACATTTCGAATAGAGCTGACAAAAGCTGGTGATGAACATCCTAGT
This sequence comes from Heliocidaris tuberculata, assembly GCA_025618425.1. Classification (NCBI taxonomy): domain Eukaryota; kingdom Metazoa; phylum Echinodermata; class Echinoidea; order Camarodonta; family Echinometridae; genus Heliocidaris; species Heliocidaris tuberculata. The sequence goes on from CM046841.1 coordinate 29,627,472, forward strand.
CCTGGCCCTGGAGAAACCATAAATGAGCATGGACATTCTTTAAGATCTTCTACACTGTCAAGTCTCTCTTCTCGGCATGGAATAGAAAGTGTCAACCCAAGACTTTCGTACAGCAGACCTGAACTCTTTGGCCTACAATGTGTGCGACGAGTTGACCCAACTACTTGGAATACAATACACTATAGGGATTTCAAGCAGACGTCCTACCCACAGAGGCTGCAAAGGTGGCAGAGGCAAACAAAAACATGTCCAAACAACCAGCAATGGTTCCCAGGATCCCAACGTTCCACTATGACCACTGGGTTCTGGACATTGTCAGATGGTTCTATGGAATGCTAGATCTCTTAAGAACAAAATGCAATATGTCTCTGACATGGTAATTTCACACCATGTGGATATCCTGGCACTTACTGAGACGTGGCTGACAGGAGATGCACGCGATAATCGAGCCTTGGCTGATTTCTCCACCGACCTACCATCTCATCAGTTTATTCATGCACCGAGAAAGGAGAGATCAGGCTGAGGTGTCGGCATATGCCTTCACAGAAGCTATACAATTCTTGGAAAGGATGTTGGAATGATTGAATCTTTTGAATACATCAACGTTCTCATCTTAGCCGAACATCAAAAGCCTCTCCGTCTCATTGTAGTCTACAGGCCACAGAGAACAAGAAGCCGGAGATCACCATCGTCCATCTTGCTCGAGGAATTCGCAACCTTTCTCGAACAGCTGGCAGCTGAATCCAACCATCTTGTAATTTGTGGTGACTTTAATTTCCATGTCAATGACCGAAAAGATCGAGAAGCTCTGCTGTTTCTGGACTTGATATCATCCGCCAACCTGATACAGCACGTCAGCTTTCCTACCCATCAAAAAGGCCACACTTTGGACTTAATCCTCACGAGAGCCTCTGATCATGTTGTATCTGATGTTGAGTCATCACAGTTTCTTCCTTCTGACCACTTATCAATCAGTTGTCATCTTAACATCAAGAAGCCGGATCCATTAAAGATTGAAATCAGTTTTCGCAAATTGAAGGATATCGACATTGCAGCCTTCCGGAAAGATATTTTTGAGTCCGATCTTCATAAGTCACCTGCCACAGATCTAGACCAGCTTATTCTTCAGTACAGTAGAGTACTTCAAGCTCTTCTAGATAAGCATGCACCTCTGATAACAATATGTATAACTGTTCGTCCACACTCACCTTGGTTCCACGACGACCTTCGCAAAAGGAAGCAGAGTGTGAGACGACTGGAGAGACGATATCATCACACCAGAACTGAAATTGATCGCCAGATCCTCAGGGATGAATGTCATCTCTACAGTAATCAGCTTGCAGAGGCTAAACGAGAGTACTACTCCCAGCAGCTTGATGATTGTGATTCGCACCAACTCTTTCAAAGAGTTGATCGTTTTCAGCCAATGCGACAAAGGTCTATCCATGTGACAATGATCCAGATGAATCTCTTGCTGATCGATTTTCTAATTTCTTCAGCCGCAAGGTCGATGTCCTCGTCAAGTCACTTGAGAAGATACCCTCCAATGACCTATCCCACATCAGTTTTCGAAGCACTCTGCACAGTTTTAATGCATTCTCTCCGGTACTGCAGAGCCAAGTTAAAAAAATTATCAGAGAGTCTCGACCAACTTCATGTTGTCTTGATCCGATTCCTACTTGGCTTCTTAAGAACTGTGTCAACGAACTAACTCCAGTTATCACCTCCATCATCAATGCTTCCCTCAACGATGGTAATTTTCCAGATTCTCTCAAGCATGCTCATATTACTCCACTCATGAAAGCATCCAAGCTTGGTCCAGATGATCTTAAGAACTATAGACCCGTCTCTAATCTTCCGTTCCTTGGAAAAGTTACTGAGAGACTTGTGCTGTCACAAATCCAAGAATACTTGTCAGAGCATAACCTTTACTCTGAAATGCAGTCAGGATATAGACCACATTACAGTTGTGATCTTGGTGTTGTCTTGGATAATAATCTCACTTTAATGACTCATGTGAACAACATTTGCAAATCAGCCTCATTTGCTCTCCACAAAATTGGCAACATCCGCCAATTTCTGACCAAAAAGACAACTCAGAGACTCGTACAGGCACTTGTTATGTCCCGTATTGATTTCTGTAATAGTCTTCTGTATGGTCTGCCTGATGCACAAATTAACAAATTACAGAGAGTACAAAATTCTGCTGCCAGGCTCATTGCCAAAAGTTGTTCATGTGAGTCCATTACCCCATTGCTGAGGGAGCTGCATTGGCTAAGAGTTAAGGATCATATCGTGTTCAAGATCCTTTTGTTAACATTCAAGTGTCTGAGAAATACTGCCCCTGTCTACCTTCAAGCGCTTATTAAGAAATACTCACCCTCCTGCCAATTTGCGATCAAACAATAAATCACTTTTAACAGTATCTTCCACCAATACCCTATCTTACGGTTCACAATCTTTCCAAGCAGCATCCCCTCAGCTCTGGAACAAGTTACCAGAATGTATCAAACAAGCAGACTCCACCGACAAATTCAAGTCTATGTTCAAAACTTATTTGTTCATCTTTAACATCATAACTGAAATTACCCCTCTCCCTCTACCTTTTTTATTTTCTTTCCAGCGCATAGAGACCCCTGTGGTGATAGGCGCTTAATAAGAATTGTTCATTATTATTATTTATTATTATATTAAACGTTTCTTTGTATTGTATTGTATTGTATTTATTTTCCGTCATTTAAAAACAACAAATGATAATACATCCATAATTATGAAAAAAACAAAACAAATTGATTACAAGAAGAAGACGGAGGGATGGCCCTGCTCAGCGTTGTTGCCATAACAACGCTGTTTTACAGAGGGGTCCCAACAGACATAGAAAACATGTAAATAGATATTAACAAGAAAAAAGTTAACAACTTACAATAGTTAAAGAAACGAATTGGAGTAAAAACAGAAAAAATAGAGAAAATATTTACAATATATACAAGAGAGAGTGCTTAAAAAATAGCGTACATTTAAAAAGATACCTGATCAGCTACAAAAAGTCTGGAATAATATTTTTTAAATCCTTTCTGAATGTGTTAACACTTTGTATTAATTTTGTAGTATGTGGAAGAGCATTATATTGTATTGAGCCTCTATATTGAGTAGTTCGTCGGCAGTATTCAGTTCTAGGCTTAGGGAGAGCAAAGTTACCAGAACTGCGGAGAGAGTAAATATGAGAAGGGGGTTGAAACATATCATTCATACTAGAGGATAACATATCATGGACTGATTTAAAGACAAATACATTTAAATTTTTCTTACGCCTGGATTCGAGAGATGACCATTTTAAAACTGAATGAATTTGTTCATTAGAGATATGTTCATATGGATTAACTTTCATTATTACTCTGCCCGCACGATTCTGGAGAGTTTGCAATTGTTTGATAAGTTTTCGATCACACGAATCAATTAAAATATCGGCATAGTCAAAAAGGGGCAATATAATTGCATTATAAATCAGCTTCAAATTCGACTCATTAACAGAATAGCGAAGTCTAGCTAAATATTTCACTAAGTTCCCTACCCTCTTACACAAGTTATCAACATGGACATCCCACTTTAGTTTATTGTCGATAATAAATCCGAGATATTTAACACTAGCAGACTGTTGTATTGCAATATCATTAATATTTACATTCAATTTATTACATTTACTTAACATATGTCTTGAGCCTATGAGTAAAGATACAGTTTTATCAAAATTCAGTGTCAACTTGTTATTGCACATCCATTTATAAATAAATGATAAATCATAATTTACTTTATATTGAATACTATCAACATCAAAATCAGAAAAATAAATAACAGTGTCGTCAGCGTAAAGCTGAATTGAACAAAAATTCGTATATTGAGGCAAATCATTGATGAAAATAATAAATAGCAAAGGCCCCAAAATGGAACCCTGTGGTACACCAACAGAGATGGGCAATGGAGCTGAGAGAGTTGAGTCAATAGAAGTTGAAATAAACCTGTCATGCAAATAATTATGGAACCATTGTAAACATTCTTCAGAGATACCGATATTGCGTAATTTTACTAGAAGCAAGTTAGGATCAACGCAATCGAATGCTTTTTTTTTTTGCATTTAGAAATCACGTATGCCATAGAGGCCAGGAGCAAGGGACAGATGCTTTCATATATCGGGGGGGGGGGAAGTTTTGAGCTCGCTCCCCGTCATTATTATGACAATAAATAATTTTTCCTAACAGCTTTCTCACCCGATACAAACTGTGGCTACAATGCTCATTGAAAAAAAAATGTTACAAAAAAGTCCAATAAGGGTCGGAACGTTTTACAAAACATCCAGTTTGTGTTATCTAGCATCTCAATGCCATTGAGACGTATTTTATAATATAGATTATTATGTCTAGATTCTAGGCCCCCAATTGGTCAAATGTGCGGGCATGAAATTCACTACGGACTGCGATCGATGAGAATTACATTACGGTACTGTATTTCATTGGTCTTTGAAATGAATTTCTGAGCTAACGAAGGATGCGGTATATAAAACAAATGTTGACTGCTTCTTTCTCGCGTCACGGTTAAAACCATGGCCCTCGGTGATCTTGCAACTGTGCTATGCCCCTCGACTGTCGTCACAGTTGCGAGCTCACATCGGGTCATAGTTTTAACCGTGCCTCTCAAAGCAGTCAACATTTGTATATTATTATTTTGTGGTTAGAGTCGTACACCAGGATGGCAACGGAACGACAGTCTCCCTTGGCCTCAACTGTAGAGTTCCGTACTATTTAACGGCTGTATGGTACAGGCTAGGCTTGCGCTCGGCAAATGTAACCTCAGCTACGACTGGTTGTACCTGGAAACTCATCCGCAAGTACTATACCTGGAAATCATGCATTGGCCCTTACAACTGAAGCTATGGCCCTTCTAATATCTTAAAAGTATCTGTCATCGTCGACAAGAGGCTAGCGCTCAGCATGAATCACTTGCGTAAATTTCGGGGGTTGGGGGTATATTATACCCCCCCCCCCCCCCACTTTTCGGAGAGGGGGATGGCCTGTACAAAATAATTAATATACCCCCTACTTTTGAAGAAACACATAATTTCTATATCAATCAGTTATTGATAAAATTGATAAAATTAATATAAAAGACTGTTATAGTAGTGAGAATCATCCTTAAGATGCAATTGAAATGCTGAAGATATGATTTGAATGTCCCGATATTTCCGATTTTATTTATCAAAATCTCTCATCCATGTCCATTACGAACATGTTTTCCAAGGGTACAAAAGGGCATTACATCCCCGCCTCTTTAATGCACGGTTGATACAAAATGTAGGCCTAATAAACATGGTATTATAAACATAGTGTAGATAACAAGCTCAGATATTTTCACGTCATGCTGAGGACACGAGGAGACTTCTCGGGAATGTACAGAATTCTTCAAAATGACAGTCTATCTAATACATCTTCTACAGGTTCATGAGTCTTCTTTCAGGATTCAGAATGACGCATCAACTCTTAAGAGAAATTTTTAGGATTATTTAAAGTCAGGCGCTGTGGGGTGGGGTACAGTGTCCCCAGTATTTTTTTTTAATGGGTATTATAGAAGTTTCCCCGTTTACATAGGAAAATGTTCCCTTTACTTCAGATAAGAGCCACCTTTCCTTTTTATTCCTGCCCGTTCCACATTCTTAGAATTTGATTTTATTACCATTGATAATTGCCAGAGGCCTATTAAAATCTGAGAGGTACCCCTTCTTCCTTGGCAACTGTCCCTTTTCCTTTGTAAGAAGTGCCCTTCCCCTTCTATAAGTATCGTTTATATTATAACACATTCTCAGAAATGCTCATCATTTGAATATGCCTCGTTGTAGAACTGAAAGATATCGTTCTTCAACAATCCCTTCTATAATTCGTCTTCTTAATGATAACCGTTTCTGAGTGCAATAATGTTCCTATATTGTTATAGTCTTGTTGTTTTATTCATTGTAATGTCACTATTCTATTTCCTTCCTCTCTTCCTATCCTTCTTCTTTCTATCTTCTGTTTTTATCTTCTATACTTCCTCTTTTCAATGAATAATTCATGGCTATGATCTCTGTTAGTCCGGTTCTCTCTTTATACATGCATGCGGTTCACTGATCTTTTTTATTCAATCTTTTTGCTATATATTTTTAGAACTTTTTAATGAATGTTTTTATCTGAATTGTTATATGGTGCAAATACTTGGTCACACATTACAATTTGTTATTGATCCTATTCCTGCTTTTACAATCTTCTTATATGAAAGAATTTAAAATTCATTTTTGGACTGGATTAACTAAGTAAATATCCTTTTATACAGTTTTATGCAACTTTTATTGTGTATTGTATTTTATGATAATTCCCTTGTTTTGTTTTGAGTACAATGACATAGGTTGCATATTGTTAAACAAACGCTTATAACTCACTTTCCGTTCATGTAACCTAAATTCTTTACTATGATTTTACTTATGTTACAGGAAACTTCGTTATCTAAATTTCATCTTTCAAATGTGTTTTCTTGCTATATAATGATAATATTATTTATTATGTTTCTTTTGTTTTTTGATGTTTCATTATGATGTGATCAATTTTGTACAAACTTTGTGAAAACAAACATTATCAGCTTTTTAGCTGCAAGTCTTGTTTTTTAATAAACCATTACAATTCACTTCAATTCAATTCAATTAATCTTATAATTGCCCCTATTATTTCTGATAAGTGCTCCCTTTATTTTGTTTCTAAATATGAACCTCTTCCCTTTTCACCTCTCATAAAACATGTAAAACCCCTAATGAAATCTCTCCTTCGACAATTCCCTTTTAAATCATTTGCATCAAATGTAACTATTAATCCCTTTCAATAATCCCTTTCAATAATTGACTTTTTCTAATCCCTGCTTTTAGATACATGAATTATCCCCTTTCCATCTGAAAAGTGCATATTCACCTGTGGCAATCATGGGCACAAATCCAGGGGGAAAGAGGGACATGCCCCCCCCCCCCACGATTTTGAAGATTGACCAATGCCCCCCCCCCCCCACACACACACACACAATTCGGGAATAGGACACAGTACTAGCGTAAAAATGTGTTAACCTTTTTTTCTTTTTTTTTCTTTTGGTTGCTTGCCAGAGAAGTTTGCAGGAAAACTAGACCCCCAAGAATATGAGAACCTTTTTTTTTTTTTTTTTTTTTTTTTTTTGCTTGTCAGAGAATTTTGGAGGAAAACTAGACCCAAAAAATGTGATAATTGTTTTTTTCGGGGGGGGCGGGGGGCTTGTCAGACCTTTTTTCGGACAGGTACAAACGTTAAATCATGTGGTGACCCCCCCCCCCCCCATATTTCAAAATGGATTTGCGCCACTGGTGGCAATGGCCTTTATTCAAATTTGAGAGGTGCCCGTTCTTATTTGACAATAATATTGCCCCTTCTGCCTTCTGCTAAATGATATATACTAAAATATCTGATGAGTGCCCCTTTATACCTCTAATAAGTTCCCCTCAATTCATTTTGACACAGGCTTCTTTTCTTTCTAAGGAGTACACTTATTCCTTCTGATAAGAGCCCCTCTTTCTTTCGAGAAAAAAGGCCCCCTTTCCATTCTCATAAGTGCCTTTTCACCTCTGATAAAGTGCCAAAATTCATGTGCGACAAATACCACATGTATCATCCTCTGATAATTGCTCTTTTTTAATGTGACACATTCCTGCTCCTTTTCTTTTCTGATAAGTTCCATTTTCGTTCTTGATAAAGTCCCTTTTTTTCTTCCTCCATAATTTGTGCCCTAATTTATAGCGATTTAGAGCAATTTTACTTTACTTTCGTCAAGGCTCGCTCGCTACGGCTAGATCACATTTATATTTTATATAGTTATGTTACTTATTAGAGGTCTTTTCAGTCTCTCATGCCAAGACTGTGTTTAAAAAACCTTTCAGAACTGGGTTTTTCCTCTTTATGAGATGTTATTGATTACCATGCATCCTTAAAGATCTTTTAAAAATTGCTCGCTCACTTCGCTCGCAAGTGTATTGATATGTAGGTCATCAAACCCAGCTGCAAACTTCGATGCTTAAGTATTATTAGACCATGTAAGAGAGAAACATAACTGAAATCCCTATAAATGTAATCACGATGTGTAGGGTATACATTATGTCACCCGTTGTAGGTGCCCTTTTTTCCATAAATGGCCCTTGATTATCGGTGCCCCCCAAACTTTGGAAATTTCCGCTCAGTAAAGCGATAATACCCACCCCCCCCCCCCCCCCGGATTTATGCCGGTGGAATGAATGAAGACCGAATTCCCTGGGGTGGATTGGAACCGGAGTTGAACGGGATTCGAAGCAATGGGGAAAGCCCAGAGGAAGCACCTGGAATTTAAACTCGTTTTCAACTTTTCACCCAAAATGATATTCTTCGAAACGGGCCGGGACGGGCCAGAGCGACTGCAACGAGGGAATAAAAAAAAGAAAGAGGTATGTACTACTAAAAAAATGGTATGTACTACCCATGCAAGCGCGTAAACACACTTCAAAAATGGACCCTAAATGGCGAATTGGACGAAGTCTAATTTGCACTCCTGTACGGCGTCACATCAGAAAAACTTACCCTAAATTTGGCGTCAACAGGATCATCGCGCCACCCAAGAATACCCTAAGTGGCGTATTAATTATTATGGTACCAAGTACAATAGCCTTAATGGCGTTTAAAATAAATAACCCCTATCAAGCAGGAAAACAACAAAATAATGCCTTTCGAGTACAAACACATAAGATTTTAGTGATATTATATTTAATTTGTATGCAAATAATCCAAATCACCAACCGGTGTTATTCATATCAACACAATACTCTTGAGAATCAACTATCGTAGAAACAGATGAAAAGCAGAATCTTAACGATATTCATAAGATGCAATTTATACCCTAAACATGCTCAATGAGGAAGACCGAATTTGTTATTTAGTACTCTAAACGGCGATTGAAGCTGAAAAAACCCTTTTTAAAGGAAAACGTCAACGACGCATTAAGGCTGAAAACAGACCCTTTTCGACGCTTTTTGTGGACGCGGTTGCGTAGCATGTAATGTGGTTAGTGACCCCCCCTCCCCCCCCCCCCCCCCGGGCCCGCGCCCCTACTATTTTGTCAAACCCTAGATCCGGTAGTGTTAAGGCATCACATGCCTTGACAGTGGATTGATATTTATTTCTCATTCTTGTTACATACATGCATTATCTCTCTCTCTCTCTCTCTCTCTCTCTCTCTCTCTCTCTAGTCTTCATCCTTTCTTGCCTTGATCTATCTTCCCCTTCCTCTGTCTCCCTCTCCCTTCACTCTATATCTTTTCCTTTATTTCCCTCTTTCTGCCTCATTCTATATTCCGGCTATTAAATATTTCGTCCAAACTCACCTGAAATATTACAGGTCGCCAAACATGAACTAATGATAACCATGAAGAATAATGATACGAGAAAATATAAGCTCTCCATTTTCCACCATCCGTCAGCTGCAGTATGTTTCATGTAAATCCAAAGTGACTCACTGATGAATACAATTTTTCATCAAATTTGGTACGGATATTGGTATCCCTTGTTTTGATCAAATCTGGCTGAGTTGATAGACAGGAAAATTACCGGAATTCATTCTTAGAACAGGAACCATCATCGGGATTTCATTTCACTTCCTCACATTTTCTTATCAGAGCGACCATTCAAGGCGACGGTTATACACCAGTCAAACAAACGAGACCGATAACAGATCGAACAAAAAATTACATTACACCGAATGGCCAAGAATCGGTCGGTTTGGAGTCAGTGTGGAGTCGGTTTGGAGTCTGTGTGGAGTCGGTTTGGAGTCTGTGTGGAGTCGGTTTGGAGTCTGTGTGGAGTCGGTTTGGAGTCAGTGTGGAGTCGGTTTGGAGTCTGTGTGGAGTCGGTTTGGAGTCTGTGTGGAGTCGGTTTGGAGTCTGTGTGGAGTCGGTTTGGAGTCTGTGTGGAGTCGGTTTGGAGTCTGTGTGGAGTCGGTTTGGAGTCTGTGTGGAGTCGGTTTGGAGTCTGTGTGGAGTCGGTTTGGAGTCTGTGTGGAGTCGGTTTGGAGTCTGTGTGGAGTCGGTTTGGAGTCAGTGTGGAGTCGGTTTGGAGTCAGTGTGGAGTCGGTTTGGACTTGGTCCAGCAAGAAATTCAAGTAGATCTACTCTCCTAATGTCTGGTACCCGTATTCCAGATAATTATAAGCCTGCACCACTATTTTCAATTAAGGAAATGTATTTTTCAGATCATTTTGTCTCTAAACATGGTCAGTCGTGAGTGTATAAGACAAGACTGCTTTAATTATTCCGAACAGACGACAAAGATCTTTTTTTTAAATCTAAAATACTCACACGATATGAAGAAAAAAAAAAAAAAAACGCAGCTATGATTATTCCGAATAGAAAACGGCAAATATCACTTTTGTAATTTCTCAACATGTGTCACTTGACCAATTTAACAACTTTTAGAAATCCAAATAAAGACTAAATGATTTAAAAATTAAACAATACAAAACTCTTATAGAATTATTTTGATGACTATAATGATAAACTTCAAATAAATACTGTCACGACATTCTCATCATCAAAAACGACACCACCCTCTCTCCAGCACGACTTTTTAGCGAATGTCGTGTGCGGTGTGCACTGTGTTTTCGCCGTTTGTCGTGTAGTATGTCGTTTTGTTGTGTCGTGTGTCGTATTCGGTTTTGGTGTATAACGTGGGTCCACAAGATCTCTGTTCATATCTGTCAATTATCCGTAAAATAGCCACCGATGTTGCTAGTATGCTGCAGATACTTTTAGGATATGCTACCCAAAATGTGGTGGGTATGTGCCGCCGGCAAGACAAAAAAAAAGGGGGCTTCGGAACGAGCGTATCATGAAAAGGATGGTCTTCGGAACTACTAACATTTTTGAAAACGGGGCTCTTTGGAACTGGAGTACAATATAAAATATGATGCTACGGAGCTGGGCATTGTTTCACCAAACCGTTATAAGAACAGGTTCGCCGACATCCCATTGAAACGCACGTTAATTTTGATACACGCGTTTCAAGGGATGTCGGCGAACTTGTACTTATGACTATTTGATGAAACGCTACCAGGTGCGTAGCCTGGGGGGCGATGGGGGCGGTCGCCCCCCCCCCCCCCCCCCCCCCCAAAAAAAAAAAGCGAGAGCGAAAAAGCGGGGTGAAGTGAGAGAAAAAAGCCTAAAAAGGCGCTAAGAGCCGTTATCTTTTTCTCAAAAATTTGCTAGAAACGTCAAAGTTTTCGCGCTTCGCGCAGGAAACGGGGAAACTCCCCCTTCCTGCAGCCACCCCAGTTACATACAGTGCAGTACTGCGTCCAAATAATTAAAAAACTCCCTGCACCCACCCCTGTTACATACAGTGCAGTATTGCGTCCAAATAATTGAAAAGCAGTCCGGGCCTTGAACTAACTTTCCGCCTAAAGAAAAGTGCTACGAGCCGTTATCTTTCTTCCAAATTTGCTATAAAACGTCAGAGCTTTTGCGCTTCGCGCGGGAGGGGAAAACTCCCCCTCCCTGCACCCACCCCCACCCCCCGGGGAGCACGCTTTGCGTGCTCATCACCAATTTCGCACACTTCGTGCTAACAACCGCCCCCCCCCCCCCCCCCCCCCCCCCGTAAAATGAAATCCTGGCTACGCGGTTGAATGCTACCCTGGTTCCCACACTCAAGCTCCCATTCGCTAAACGCTGTGTGTCATGGCAAGTCTATGGTGTCTTCGAAACGGGCCGGGGCGGGGCGCGCGTTTACGTTTTACAACCTTGCCTAGGCAGATTTGTCCAAAATCGCCATGAAACGGCTCGAGCTCACCCTACGCATTGACAGGCTCAGCTCAACAAACAGAGCACATGGCCTAATGCTTGTGGGGGATACAGAGTATATGGAGAAAACTATACAAATCCACACGAACCAACGTGTACACAGTCATGACAGATTACTGTACTTTTACTGTAATTTTCTTAATGAATATATTATTTTCAACTCAAGGTCAGAGGGCAGAGTTCCTACTCAGGAAAGATGTTTTCAAATTTTGTTAGAATATCAAAATGAAGAAAAAGCAATAGCTATTAAAAGGAATGAGTTTAATGGAAGAGATCGCACCGAAATGGCAGGATTGGGGGCGATGCAGGGGTAAGGAGAGAGAGAGAGAGAGAGAGAGAGAGAGCTAGAGAGAGGGGTTTGAAAGAGATTTAAGAGGATTTGTGATTGTGTACATAGAGTTGTGTTTCTGTGTGTGTTGCGGCTGTTTTTGTTTTTGTTTTTTAAGGAGGGTACGTAGGGGTTAGGGGATGTCAAAGGCCGGGTTTTGGTAAAGAAGAAAGATTTCACTCAATGTCTCTCTTATAAAAAAAAATTTTAAGGTCTTTTTCTAATGTATACATGCTCATGTAATTCAGTGAAATAGTTTTAGTGATGATTGATTGTATTTCTGGTAATGTAGGCATATTTTAGTGTGTTAAGCCTTATCTTCTATGTTCATATGATCATGTAAGTCATTGAAATATTTTATTTTCATTGTCTTTTTGTTATGTAATTCAATGAAAATAATTTGAAAAAAAGAAAAAAATCCATGTATTATTGAGTGAAATCAAAATAAAGATCATTGAAAAAAGTGGGGGGGGGAGGCTTAAATGCACTACATACAGTAGGGCCTACGTTGCCCCCCCCCCCCCTTATGCAAAATCCTGGATCTGCCCCTGATGGAAGGGCATGAGTGACATGTAGTTATCTAAGCTTAATTTGCAGACCGTAGGAACTTAGGTCAGTATACACAAAAACAGGCGGCGGAACCGAATTGCAGAACTGATAAGGACGCGTCTTTAGGAGTTCTGTGAACTGTAATGGTCATCATACACACTTGCACGCAACAGTCAATAATTAGAGTGAGCTCGAGCCGTTTCGTTGCAATATTTGGAAAATATGCCTAGGCAAGGTTGTAAAACGTAAACGCGCGGGCGGGGCGGGCCGGCCGGCCAGAACGGCCGGAACGACGGAATGGAAAAAACCGGTGCTTTGGAACGTTTTTCTCTCTTCTTTTTCTCAACAGGAAAAAAATGGTATGCTTTGGAACGGAAATTTGAGTGTAAAAATGGGGGTCTTCTGGGCGGCACATACCCATTGCACACTATATACTGAGTGCCCCCCCCCCCCGGACCGAAAGCAGCTACGAAGGGGGTATATTTCACCATAATGCGGTATTTTCCTTCCCTTTTGGGGGGGGGTGTTTTTTTTTTTGTTTTTTTTTTTCGCCTTTTCCCCCAGAGACGTTGGCAAAATATCCAATGTAAAATATTTTGATCAATATAGGAAAATATTTACCACAACATTAAGGCTGATGGGTCGTTTCATCAAACCGTCATAACGACAAGATCAGCGACATCTCGACGCTGTCGCTCAACTTGTCCGCTAACTGTTTCACAAAGCCGTATTTGCGAAGATCAGCGACAACTTCCCTGACAAGTGACTTGTCGGTACTCCAAACCTGTCATATCTTTTTAGAACGCCATCACAAGCCAGCTTTTAGTTAGTCTATGGGCTGCGAAAAAAATGAAAAATGTAAGTTAAGAGAAATTTATTTCCTGATCTCCAAGCACATTTCTTTATCATTCTTTTTATCAAATAGTTTTACTTATGTTTTTATTATAATATTTTACAGACGGACAATATGTTCTTATGACCTCTTGACACTCCAACAAGTAAATTTAGAACACCCCCATCGGTCTACCATAGAAAAGGTGTCTAAAACGGGACAGTCTGTATATACAGACCAATTTAAACGACGACAATTTATCATGTATGTATTTTCCCTATATTTTTCCCTTTTCACGCAATCCTTTGATATAAATAATATTAAATGTATTTTTTTATTACTGAATATTAAGAATTGGGTCATAAAATATCTGAATTCAATCATTTTCTCTAAAGTTTACACGATTTGGGTCTTCTTTCCATAATTAGTCAATTACGGTATCCTCTTATTTACAAATCTAGATTCGTACATCGCAAAAACATCCTCGAGTTTTCTCAATTTTATAAATTCTAAGATGCCATAAGTAACACATCTTTTCATGAAAACGGGATGTTTGTATCATCAGTATTAATTTTCGCTGCCATTTTTGACATTTTGGAACAGTTTGGGGGAAAACTGAGCCTCTGAGTCTGTTTGGGTAATTGACGATAAATCCAATGGACTGTGATATAGACTATGTTTTTTAACCGCTGAGTATCGATATCATTGAGTTGTCGTTTATCACGGCTTCGTGAAACAGTTTGTCTAGTCCATGACATTTCCGTAGATCGCCGACAAAGTTATGACTGTCATGGAGTTGATTTGATGAAACGACCCCCATATCCTTACGAAAGAACGGCATAAAATTCATGGCTATGTAAAAATTGGTCTAGCGCCATCTCTTGTTTAAAATATTACAATGTATGAACGTTGATGGAAGTTGTATTGATTCAGGTTAGCGCCCTTGAGGTTTCGTCTTTCTGTCGTAAGTTGGCGGTGGCGTAGATACAGGGGGTTTGAGAGCACGTGTCCCCCCCCCCCTCCCCCCTCCCACTGAATAGCGAGGAAAGAAAAGAAAAACGAGATTTGAACGGGGGGGGGGGGGGGGGGGGGAGGGAGTGGAAGGCGACGTGAAAAAAGAAAGAAAGATGATATGACTCCTTCCAACACTGTCCCCTCACTCGATGGCCTTCTCTATAGTAGGTCCATGTAGGAGGATACCGAACTTACAAAGTCAGTGCCGTAACCAGCTTTTTTCAAGGGGGGGGGGGGTGCCTTTTGGAAAAAAAAAAACTACCAACTCCAATGTCAGGCAGTGGTGCTGGTGGCGCAGATATGAGCTGTTCGACACTACACAATAAGAACATGTTGCCCTTTTCAAAAGACACCCCCCCCCACCCGGCGACGCCCCCCCCCCCAAAAAAAATCCTTTTTTTTTTTTTTTTTGGTCTGGAGGGGGGTGCGTTCGCACCCTCCGCCCCCCCCCCCCCCCTGGCGACGCCCATGAAAGTAGATGAAAATAATACGAGAGAACATGGACCTACTACAGTGCGTCCCCGAAAAATGGAATGAAAATTTATGGAAAATATTATAAAATCGGATTTGGGGAGACTTTTTCCAAATGTTAACTTTGGGGGGGGGGGGGGACGCACTGTAGATTCCATGCCTCCAATGACACCAGTGCCTTCTCAATGGCTGGATCCGACCCACGCTTCGCCCCTGATCATGCTGATAGTGGTGATATTTTGTTATGTGGCAGTCTCTGCAAATGATTATTTAACCAGGGGCGGCGCTACAGGGGGGGGGGGCAGAGGGGGCGACCGCCCCCCCCCCCTATGATTTTTCAAGTAGTGAAAAAAGAAAAAAGGAGAAGAAAAAAGAAGAAAAGGAGGAAGAAAAGGGAAGAAAAGGGAAGAAAGAAGAAAGAGGAGTATTGAAAAAAAGAGAGGTCTTAAACATATAACGCTATATTACCCCTGTTATTTAATGGAGAAAAAATATGACGTCATCTTTAGGTCGTCTTGCCCCTCCTATCAAAATACCCTGGCGCCACCCCTGTATTTAACATACAGTGGAACCTCGTTATAACAAATTCCTGGGGACCACGGAAATTACCATGTTATATTGAATCCTTGTTATATCAGGGTTAAAAAAGCAATAAAATACAAAGGAGTGCATGGGACCAGCAAAATTACCTTGTTATCATGAGAGATTGTTAGAACAGTGTTCTTTATAACGAGGTTCCACTGTATTAATATGAAAATATGGTCATCATGTTCATTAACACCGAGAAAATGGTTGTCAGCACAAACATTGTTACAATCTAGATGCAATACATATGGGAAATATGAATTCCTCTCATAGTTACTTATTCCCATTGCTTAAGAGTTTCCTTAACTCTGGGATGTTATGCATGATGTACACGTCCACTTCTGATCCCATGTCCTCCATCCCTAATACCCACCTAGTTTGCAGGCACAAACCCTGGTCTGTCGTACAAGAGAGTCTACGCTGTAAGACTACCATAGGCCATGTACTGTAGCTGCTCCAGTAGGTAGCTGGATTAGGCTCCTCTCAAGACACAATGATTTTCTGATAAAGTGTCAAATTAGGGTCTGTGCTTGCAGACTAATACCCACCCCCTCCCTTTCTCCCCCCCCCCTCTCTCTCTCTCCATCGCACTTACTCTTTGTCCTTCTCTCTCTCTCACACACACTTTATCTCACATACTTTCTCTTTCTCTCTCTCTCACACACACTTTATCTCACATACTTTCTCTCTTTCTCTCTCTCACACACACTTTATCTCACATACTTTCTCTCTCTTTTTCTCTCTCACACACACTTTATCTCACATACTTTCTTTCTCTCTCTCTCTCTCTCTCATTCTTTCTTATCTCTCATTCTCTCTCCGTCTCTCTTCCTATTTCACTCTCACTCTTACCTTCTCTCTCTCTTTCTCTATCTACCTCCCTCTTTCATACTTATTAGTTGAGAGATAACTCATATTACACACTTGGTACATAGCATCAAACAAGGACACACTGACGACATACTGAAACTGTGATCTGATTGATCTGAATGAATCACAACTTGATAATCAACCACAACCCTGTATTAAAGAAATAAGAGATGCGATCGATTTCAAGTTGCGATTGATTTGAATCAATAGGCCATTTTCGTGATGCATTCAAATTTATACAGGTTTGCCTAGTGACAAACTATTATATTCACCAGTGAAAAGCTTTTCTTTTTCAATAGTCAGAATTGCATGTATTAGGCGTTGTTAGGTTGGACAAACATTTTGGCTTGTCCGACCTAGAAACACTTTATGTATGCAATCTGCATTCTGATTATTGAAATACAATGACTTGTAACAGGTGGATGCAATAGTTCATTACCAGGAGTTTAACAAAGAGCATTAAAATGCATTTCGAAAATGGCCTACCGTGCAGGGCACTGGTGAGAGCCAGTTGAAAAGCTGAATTAAATCATTGTCACTCAGGTAGAACAATACACACAAAAGACAAATTTCATTTCATAAACTTTCCTGAATATATTAGTATATCATGATGACCAATAACTTTAAAATCGCAATCAGAGTAACCATCAAAAACTTTGTTTTAATGAACAATCACAACATAATGTATACTACCAGGTAACCAATTTCATCATTGCTACCCTCAATACTAAATCTTACAAGAGGGGAATAAAGAAAATATAAATTTACTTATCAATGGTGCACTACTTGTACGTCATTTAAGAAAATAAGTTAACAAATGTATCAGGATTGCTAATGACAGAATAATAGCGTGCAAGGATTCTTGTATTCAACACATCATAATTTCATAAACTTCATTTTGTTAAGGTTAGTGTTGGGCATTTGTAATCCATGTTATTACCATTATAAAGTAAGTTTTTGGTGTCACCTGTACCTGTGAGGGGAAAAGCGAACTGAATCACTGTATTCCTCAGGGCTCTCCTCACGGCATAACTGATTGGGTTGCGCAGGTGTACCACTACACCGGGGTTTCCCCCTACTCTTCTTTGAACAGTGCAGTAGGTTCTTAACATGCAAAATTGGTGACTCTCCTCTACACAGGGCTTCCATTTAACATCCTATTCGAGGGACGGAGTGTTTTCAACTACAACATAGCCTGCATCTATGAAACAGGGAGGGGCACATTAACACACAACAAAGACTTATGTCATCGGCACAGGATGGATCCGAACCCACAATCGTTGGTTCAACAGGCAGACACTTTACTAACTGAGCCAACTCAGCTCCTCAAGACTCATGTAAGGAGCTATGAAACAAAATGAGTCTAAAATCATTTGGTTAGCAAGAATAACATAATGTAATCCATTCGTGCGTGTTTGCATAGACTTGAAAAGGCTTCTAACCCTCTAAGAATACTGCATTATTTTTTTTTTTTAATTTTAAAGCTACTTCAAAAGGGTTCTTGATCCAAAATTTCACACATGGTATTTGATTGCCATGTTGAAGCTGTACATCAAGTTTTGTTTTAATAGGTGATAGCTCGCAAACGCTTAAAAAACTTTTTTCGAAGTAATCATACTGTTAAACCAAAGGAAGTACAATAGTTTAATAACGACTTGTATAAAGGCCTGCCAAGTAAACGCCTACAAATGTATCAATGGGGAAAATTGAATGTTCGTTCAATAAGGATGCATGATGGAAAAAAAAAGACTGAGACATTGCTGCATGTACATGGGGGTAACCTCGCTAATCATAAGGACTGCTATTCATAAGAACCACTTATTCATAAGGACCACTATCCATAAGGCATGACTAATTGAATAGCGGTTTTGTATGAATAGCTCTCCTTCTAAATAGCGAGCAAACCATAGACAAATTATGTACCTCGCTATTCATAAGGACTTCCATTCACAAGGATCACTATTCATAACGCATGTTAAATGAATTTTGGTTTTCTATGAATAGCAGTCCTTATGAATAGCGAGTAGACCCCTGTATATGTATGAAAGGAAATTTAAAAACACTGAATATGATGCCAGAATCAAACTACATGTATGACTATTTCTTTTTCAATTTGCTATCCAACAAACAGATTATCATTACGACTATAATGACATGTAGGACTTTTCACTTTACAAGAATTTCCCAAACATCAAAAATGTAATGAATCATTGTTGTCTGTCTGACAACATTGTGCATGTATATGTACTGCTATCTTAATATCTGAAAGCTGACAGTCATCTTCCCCCTAAATACATGTATACATAGGTTTACTGGCTTTACAGTAATAATTTTCAAAAAATCAGTAACAATCCAACCGGAGAGAAACCTCCAATACCAGATATTCTAGCAGAGTACAGAGATAAAGATTAATATCTCTTTTTAATGTGAGCCTTCCATGTACATTAAGTATGAAATAATGAGCTAACTAAAAGTAGCTTTCTTGAAAAGGCACCATATTCCTTCCTAAATAATGTTCTGCAGCTGAACATACATTCATACAACTAACAATTTACTTGCTAAACGAAAAACGTTCTCGAGTAGTGCAGATAAATTTGCAAGAGTTTCATGCTTTAAATAAAAAATTAAAAAAAGACATCCTTTCATCTTGGCAATACATGTATATGCATTATGCCTCGTGAGAAATTGTCTGACTTTACAGTTTTGTTTTGTATAGTAAAACAAAATATTGATGTACAATGTCAGTGAAGTTTCATCATGAATAACAGTTCATGTACAATGTAGATGTAGTTACAGAAATGCTTAAACAAACTTCAGAATGACTTCTGAATCATAATCATAGACCACAAGAAAAGATTTTTTTTTTTTTTTAAACAAGGGGTGTACAAGAGCTTCGAAACTAAAGCAAAAGTGACTTATGCAGTGGCCTCATTGAAAGGACTTAACTACAGTATAGCCTACATGTATAAAGTCACTTCTTATTAGCTATAAACCCAACAGTAAACACTTTTTATTACCACTTAAGATCGCAGTTGGATTTGTCTGTGCCACCGTGTTTGTGTCCAGTCTACTAAGAAAATAAGTTGGCAATTAAACTGCTTATAAATACATCACTACATTTCAAAGGATTCTCCTTTACAACTTGTAATTTAGAACAAACTGAACAAACTGAACAAACTGAACACATGCATGTTTGTTTAAATTCCTCTGAAGAGCCAGTGTAGAATCATTATGGAGAAAAAAGTCATTCTTTTTTAAGTACATGTAGCAATCTTCAAAACCTAGTGGGAAAATGCTGCATTTTACAATTCCTACAATAAACAGCTGCATAAACTTTAAAAACAATTCCACATATTAACTACTTTGTAGTTTGTACCTTTGTCAACCACACTTTACATTCATGTACATTCTTATATCAGTAACGTGTGCATGTATGACTTATTCTTTGAGGTGATGTGAAGTCTATAAAAGTAATTTTTCTCTACTTTCAGTTTTAATAAACAATCCCAAATTATTTCTTGGAGCTAAAGAAGGACTCATCATGTGCTAACTAAAACATCTTCCATCATTCCAGTCTACATGTAACTCTAATGGCCATTATTATTCTTCATTGTTGAACTTTTGAGACCATTCTGGGATCTGATTTTTCCAATGAATCATATGGCAAACAGAACAGCCCACACTTAAAGTCACACAGTCTTGGGTTTTTCATGGGGAATTTGACACCATTCAGGTGTTTATCCTATAACAGGTGTTGTCAGTCACCAAGAGTGGACTTCACTTTTAAAACAGACAGTTCTTATGTGTTGTACTGTGCCCTCTACCTACCGACAAGTGAAATGTCATCATCATAAACTTTCCTCAACCTCAGCAAACTCGAGTAATTTCCCGGTGGGACAGACAATGGACAGACCCATCTTCCTGGTTTCGCTGCTTACGCCTGCCTGGGAGACCTCACATACATTAATTGGTAATTCAACCAAATCCGGTGTCAGCGAATTATGAAGCAATGCACGTGGAAGCTAGGGACTGTCTGGCGTTAACCCCTTCTGTGCCACCAAGTTTACAAGCAAGCATTAAGTATAGAATGAGAAGTGACATTTTAGAGAGCTATTTTATTTTCATACTTTGTATCACTGCAAATTTTGAAGAGAAGTATTTCTTAATATGGGAATAGACATCACAATACATCAACTGTATTCTGTTTTAAGAACCAAGAAGGGGCCTTTCTTAGTCCATTGTTCAACATTCCAGTTCTTGGGCGGATTTGCAGCCCAGGACACAGAAGGGGTTAATAATGTTGCATCACAGTACCAACAAATTTAAGCAATATCCTATTCCCCTTTGAACTGTTGATTGCAACTTCTGTACATAAGAACAAGCATGGTAGGCCTTGCAGTCCTCACAATTTCTTTCCAGTTTAGAAGAAAAGAACAAAAACCAACAAAACAATGTCTAGACTTTTACATTTCAAGATTGATATTCTTCATGTATTTATCACTCTGTTACATACTAAATATAAGATAAGTGTACAAAATAAAGGAATCTAGCTGCTATACTACAACCCCTCACTGCTGTCATGTGTACATCATCTCTGCCATGGCTGACATTTTACGGGGAATGTACACAATGCTATCGAAATAACCCGCCAAGTCATCAACCGATGTATCATCAGGAAGACCATCAATGGCCATCCTTGCCTCTTGGGAACAAGAATACTCTGGGCGAGCTGGGACACGACTTGGCATAGTGGGTGTCCTGCCAGTCGACCCCACCACATGGTTGGTACTCTGAGCTGTATAAGGAGCTGTGGTTGGCGGAGCAGGCAAGGGTATCTTTGGTGTAAAATTGAAACCTGCAGCATTGTCGCGATAGTTTGAAAACTGCAGGAGGCTAGAAGAGCTAGTTGCACCATTTTTCTCACTCACATCGCTCGTAGCGCCTTCCTTACAAGGATTTGCAGCAGAAAACAATTTCTTTTCACTTCGTTTCTCTTTCGTAGCCACTTCACCCGATTCCTCTATGATGGTGGCCAGAGTTGTAAACGTTAAAAGCTTGGATTTGCACATGCTACCAAAGTGACACTCAGGATTCTTTTTTCCACACTTACACAAGCTTCCATTTGCCTTTGGATTGCACGTACAGGTTACTTCCTGCTTGCTGCAAGAGCACTTCCCAATACCTTTGGCAAACTTCACTTTAACGTTCCCAGCATCAGACCACATCTTGCTGTGTCCTAACCTGTTGCCCTGTTCAGACGGAATCGACAACGCACTGCTTCGTATCAAAGGACTCTCACACGTTACTTTCCCTCCGTGGCAAGTCAGAAGGCTTTTGTAGGGACTCAGCCGGTTTCTGGAGCTCCTCAGGGCAAGAGATTTGCGGGTTTTCTTTGGCGTTTTGACGGTCTGGTTGTACCAGCGGGAGCTTGACTTCAACAAAGGAGTACCACAGTTGGTATTGTCTTTCACTCTATTGACAAAAATTATAAAGGTACAGAAGAAATTAAACACAAATCCTTTGACAGGCTTTCTATTTATAGTAAAGATTTATATATTCAAGGAGTGCTATCTTAGACATGATAAAAGTCAACAGAAGAAAATTGAAGCTATTTCAGCACATCATGATTCTTAAACCACAACAGAGCCCTATTAGAGAGCAAATAAATTGATGTATCATTCTTTATTCATTGACAAATAATCATTCATATTCTACAGAAAATCAACACAAAAGATTCATTGAACTGGGCAGTGTTTCATCAAACGGTCATAAGTACAAGTTCGCCGACATCCCATTGAAACGCGTGTATTAAAATTAACACGAGTTTCAATAGGATGTCGGCGAACTTGTACTTATGACGGTTTGATGAAACGATGCCCAGGCTTTCTGCTATGAGGTGCAAGCTCTTAAGTCGAGCAAAAGTGTATGAATCCTGCAGAAGACTTTTTTAGTGACACATCCATGATCAATGATCATACAGGCCATGATGGGAATTTGTTTTCTCCCTTTAGGATCTACACATAAATCCTTAATGATTTGGATGTTTCACATACATGTGGGAGTGATTTTTAAGCTTCTGAATACATGTACAAAAATAATATTTTCTGGTGATTAGTCCTCTTTAATTTCTTGTTACTGTAATCATTCTTCTGAATATATTTCATTAGCAAATCAGTTGGTATTGATTGTAAGTTTATAACCATTTCTTCATGTTGTGTTGTGGTGTGTTGTGTTGTGGTCTAGTGGATAAGTCACCGGACTGCAGATCACAAGGTACGGGGTTCGAATCCCACCACGGCACTAAGGTCCTTTGGCAAGACTCTAATCTACATTTGCCACTCTCCACCCAGGTGTAAATGGGTACCTGATATGCTTGAGCACTAGTTACTTTGGCGGCTCGGCTATAACCAGGGTAATAATATCTAAGCGCTATGAGCGTCACTGCGTGACGGATATGAGCGCTATATAAGTAGCCATTATTATTCAGTTATGGCTCGTTCACAAATCATGTGGTACAATAAAGCATTTTTTTTTTTTTGCATGACATACATGTAAATGTAACTAGTAAAGCCCACCTAGCACACTATACGATTGGTCTACGATCCGATTTTGAAAGAAAATGTTATAGCATTAGATATAAACAGTTTAAGGCATATATTATGCGTCAATCTGTCAATCCCTCCACATTTTGATTTGTTTGATTTGTATTGCTGCATTTTATCTATTTTCTAGTTTGAATGTACATGTATATACTTGTTCTTGATGTTTTTATTTCAATCAATTTGTGGAAAATAAATGAACTGAACTGAACTGAACTGAACTGAATATGTTTTATTGAGGTTCTGAATAGTTACATAGATAGTAAAATCGAAATTACGGCTTATTACGAGCCTTCTAATCGGAGGAAAGGTCAAATCGGCTCAGAATCGTAGTCACGTCAGAGCAGTCCTGTGATTGTCTACAATTTGAAACTGATTTGGGACTTATTCTGGATGTAAGGCTGACATCGCACCAAATTCCTATGTTGAGTATTCATAATTATTGTTCAGAACCTGAATTAGGTAGCTTCCACTTACTAAACTGCCTATATTTAATGATATCGCCATTTATTTCCAAAATCGGATCATAGACCGATCGTATAGTGTGCAGTGGGCTTAAAGGTATCGTACAGTAGTGGGAAAGGTGGCGCTTTGGATATTTAACTACTTTGTCAGCTGGAATGGAAATTATTACATATACTGTTGTGAAATGATTAATTTCGAACATAGGTGACGTTTGTTTGAAGAAAAATGGTTTAGAAATGGCTAAAATGTCCAAAAAAATAAACATCGAATTACAAGCGCGGTACCGCGCTTGTAATTTGATGTGAAAACAGTGTGTGTAACAAGTGTGTGCGAACCGCTATGCGCCGTTGAGCCGGGAGCGTCGGGGTAGGTGGTCCTTAGCGAGGGTATAAGGTAGCCGTTGATATTCGATCATTTGAATTATTACTGAAAATCACCAGAAATCATGAATAGAATACCAGATTATCTCACTCATGTACATGTATCATTTTATTGAAGCCGAACAATATGAGACTATATTTGAGCAGTTTCATGCCAACTTTCATTTTGCTACCACTACTGTTTATTACCTTTCAGCAGTATGCGCGTCACATTTCTGTGTATATGTTATAACACAGAGAAGTTAGTATTTTTTTTGTTACACGCAGCTGCATGTACTATTTTCTATCCCCACTTGCCATTCAATTACACGTAGAGGATCAGGAAAACTGCAGCGGTTTAATACTGCGTTATGTATACATGTACATGTGAACAAGCCTAAAGACATACATGACTTCATGGTGTACTCACTTATCTGGGTCCATCTTGAGTTTCTTGAACATCCCATGGAGGTAATCATCCCAGTCATCTTCTTCTGACAGGCCAGTGGGGTTAGGAGTTGCCATGGTTACTGATGATCAAAGCTGGATATTTCTGGGACTGGGTATGGGACAATGGGGAAAAGGGAAAGGAGAGCTTGGAAAGGACAACACAAAGTTTTAATCACTACAAATTACAGGAAAAGACAAATGAGAGAGAGGGGAAACAGAGGGATTGTGACAAAAAGAAAAAAAGAAGATTGGATAAGGGAAGACAAAAAGGAAAAAACAATATAAAAAGTAAGACTACGATAGTTAAAGTGTACCAATCAGTTGAAAAAACAGTTTGTGTATAGATAGAAAGTATAAAATCAACCTCAAAGAACTTAGTCTGGGATTCTATACATGTAGGTCAACAGTTAATGAGTATGAAGGAAATAGAGGATAACATGAAAATGCTCGCGCGGAACCAAACTCCGAGTTCGGTTCCGCGCGAGCCTTTATCTTGGCGAGCGCGTACGGGTGCCTCGAGTAGTCTACTCATGAGTCGCTTTTACGCTTATCGAGAGTGTAATTAAAATCGCAATATCTCTTTATAGAATTAATATTTGAAGCCCATATTTTAAATATATAAACCTCTAACATACAGAGCAAAATTATTTTTGGTGATTGGTACCCTTTAAGAATACAGAGCATGGCTGAGCATCTACAGTGTATAAGCTACACTGGTCATTATACAATCTGCAAACATGCGCAATGCGATGTGTTCAATGAGCCAAACTTCTGAGGTGACTGAGCAACGAAAAATTGAAGTTTGCCAAAAATATTTAGAAAGATCCCTCTATTTTTCTGATATCACCTTTATTTGAAAATTGAAGTGAAATACACATCAGTCAGCTACAAAATCAAGATTTGCATTCATTTATTAGACAACTACATGTGCATAACTTAAGGACCCATTCATTTTGTCGTATAATACTTTACACTGGCATCGATATCGAAGTGAATATACACACTGTATACACATGTTGTGTGTCCGGACGATTCTGGACGATTTTAAACACTAATGTGAACAAGTATGCATGCAATATTTCAACCTCAGGAATCTTTTAAAACTGACATTGTAAAATTTTATGACAAATATCCATGGTGGTAGTTTTTTTATTTTGATGCCTTTTTTTTTCTGTGAAATCCAACAGCAGATGACAGCTTTGATTTTTTAAAAGTGGAATCTACATGCATTATTTTTTCTACAGTAATTTATTTTTTCATCAATTTAATTTCTGTCCAGAGACTCCATCATAGATTCTACTGTCTCTAGATATTATTGAATAAAACAATGAATTGAACGTTTTCTTCAAGGCGCTTTTACTCTCCGGCCAGTACTCAAAATATATTGGAGATAGCATATTGCTATAGGTCCTCATGAAAGAAAAAGATCCTACTGAGTAATACATTTTGAAAAAAGTAAAATTTTAGTAATTTTGTGTGTTGGAGCGAATAGGGGAGTTGTCCACAGCTACATTACAGTGACATTACCTATTTGGCCAATTTCAAATTCCCATATGTATAGTGATTACAACATTCTAAAATTCATAACTTTCTTATTGCTTGTCCGATTTCATTCAAACTTTCGCCAATCTGCTTCTCTAATTTTTCCTCTTTCTTTCAAAGCAACTTGCTATCAAGGTTGGATTTCCCTTTAAAGGAAAATGAAACCCTGGGGAAAAATCAATTTTAATGAAAAGAGAGGATAGAGAGAAGAAATTTTTTAAAAAGTTCTATCAAAATCGGAATCGGTTATGAAATGAAAAAGTTAAAAGTTTGAAAAGTCTGAATTTACTTCCTATGATGATCCTCAAATTGGTAATGTTGCCTCAAAGTACAGTGACAGGTTTAAAAGTACAACTCGATCTCCATATGTTTTGTACACACGATTTCGTATTTTCCCCATTATCTCTCAAGGTGCAGCTTGTCTCCTTACATGTAGCTCAAGATATATCATGGGAAAATGTAGGCACAACATACATGTATGTTGAGTTCACAAAAAGACAAGCAGCATCTTTAGAGATAATGGAGAAAATATGAAATTTTGTGTACAAAACATATATTGATAGTTGTACTACTAATTTCGAAGCAACATTGCCAATTTGAGGATCGCCATAGAAAGTAAATTGAGACTTTTCAACTTTCGTAAAGTTCTTTTTCATTTCGTAACCAATTTTGATGGAACTTTTTTTCAATTGCTTCTCTCTATCCTCTCTTTTCATTAAAATGCATATTTCCCCAGGGTTTCATTCTCCTTTAAGGTAGAGCTCAGCTCAAAATGACGGTGATCTGATGTACATGTACCACATCGTCAACCAGCTCAAAGACATCCCTCATACCAATCTATTGCCAGTAACAACATCACACCGTGGACATTCACAACAGATCTATACAATTACTCTTGCAAGAACTTTAGTCTACCACAGGTCATTCTTCCCTGACTCTATAAGACTATGGAACTTGCTACCAGGAGACCTTGTCAAATGTACATGTACCTCTGCTAACTATTTCAAGCAGGAGGTACAGAAAATCCAGCTCCGGTAAAAGGGGATTGCTCTTTATTAGCTGCACATAGTTTTATCATGTAGTCTTTTTATACGACACTGTACAAACACTACACCAGACCTGTCAAACAGTGCAAGAATACACCAGATGGTGGATCTACCATCTAGAAGAAGAATCAAGAAAGTTACTTAGGCCTCTAGATCTATCATCTAGATCAAGAGTAGACTAGACTCACTTATAATACATGTACAAGCTTATATCTGAAGATAACCTTGTACTCAGACTAGCTCTTTTATGGGTGAATAGGCTTCAATAGCTATTGTGTGTATCAGCAGGCCCTTTTCCAGGCTAGATCATTCATACAGGAGAGGAAAATAATTATTTAAAATTTCACTTTCAATTCTGAATCCCCTAATTTGTGGCACAGTAAGAGTAGAAGAGTCCATGAATCAGGTAATCTAGCAAATTTAAAGTAGAATTTCATTGATTTTGAATATTGATTTAATTTTTATTATTGCATAGGTGAAGCTTAGATTGAACAAGGTTCATCAAAATTCAACGCTTGGAAACATTTGAAGTAATGATTATTATCAATTATAAAATGATATAACACAGCCCCGCTATACATGTAGCACCTATAGAGCTCTTTGAACGCTGCTGAGATATGTGACGTCATACCGGAGAGCAATCCTTCCTAAGCAGACGATGCCCCATAACATCTTACACATTTTCAGTGCCTGTTTTGTCATCTCATCTTCACTTATTTCTCTTACTTCGCTAGCATCAGTATAAATGTTTATTTGTTGCCTCACTCTAAATTTCCTGCATGGTATTATTTTGATGAAAAATGCAGCGTTAAAAAAATAAAAGGAATCAATCGCTTGAAAACAAAATAAGATGCCATTGTATTTTCAGCTGCATGCACCGCGGCATGTCGGCGTTTCAAGAGGGAACGAATACCATCCATGCTATAATTCAGCGGGCTTTACAATTCGAAAGTGTGATTTCTTTGATTGATCATTGACCCTTATGACTTTTTACAAACAAAAGATTTTAGTTACTAGAAACGGTTTCACTTCCCTTTTAGAATGATGTGAAAAACGGTCATGGTGAAACACACCAAACTCTTTATAATTTAAAAATAATTGCATTGCAGTTGCGTTCACTTGACATAGGACGTCGTCTGCTTAGGCAGGATTGGTACCTGATGTGACGTCATGAAAACATGGGTATATTTCTGGCGAATCGCTCGGATATCCCAGATGCTGAGAAGCATTTTTATTTGTGCCATTTTTTAATCATCAAACACGCAGTTAACGTAAAACTTATACGATTACCATCTGCAAGCTTTCTAGTTTCTAGAGATACATTATTGAGCATATTTGTGATTTGCTTTGAATATCTACTTTAAGAAAATTAAATCTTGCTTAGAGCAATTTTGTTGTCTGTTTTTGACTGCTGCAACAGTGAATGTTGGACACAGTCCCACATAGGCAAGGGCCCATGAGTGGACTAGACTAGGGTCTAGTACATGTAAGTATGCACCCACGAAAAAAATATAGCGATAGGTATTCATGCAAAAAACAAGTCAAAATATTTTTAAAAGGTCTTATTTCAGACAATTTATTTATAAGCATCAAAATGTGGTTTTTCACATCAAAACTCCTGAACTGTGTGTAAAATGAATAACTCAATGAGTGCACAGATGTGGGCATGGTGGCCACCACTGTCTTTTTCAATGTTGAAATGACACGGCTTGCTCTAATTTTGATGAGATTTTTTGCAAACTTACTCTTTAGAATATTAGGAATAATACTAAATTAAGCATTAGAGGAATATTAAAGAAATTCTTGTTCATTTTGATGTCAAATCATAGCTACGCAGACAGGGCTCACTATCATACCGCCAAAAAAAAAAAAAAGACAAAATCACCGTGACTGGTACCCCGACTGGTACCGTATATTGTATATGGTAGTGGATCCAGTGTCCGAACACTTTTCAGAAAATCAACGATAGCAAATAAAATATCAAATGAATATCTGTCAAACTTAGATAATGAATGCTCAACATGCTCAAAGTCCTACAGAAAAAGAAGTTGACGGAATTTTAAAAAGACAACGTAGATTTAATACGATATTCCCTTCCAAGTGAACCCCTTCCCAACGACGCGGCGTTTTGGTCCCTTGAAAAAGATACTGTATTTCTGAACGTGTGAAACCTATGGGAAAAAGACACAACCTAGTGTGGTTTTCATATGCGTAATCCCACGCGTATGAAAACCCATTTTAGGCGCTTAACAGTACACGTTCGGTAATACAATCTGTTCGGAATAACAATCCTCGACTATACTGGTACATGTATTAAGTTTAACATAAAGATCAAACCATAATTCACAGCACAAACACATGCCCCCAAACATTTCCAAAATGCAGTCAACATGATAAATCATCAAGTCATTGTCAATGAATAAGATTCTTGCGCAACAATTTACAAGAAGCTCATATACACGTCACTGACTAACAGGATTGACATTGCATTGTGCACGCGATGCCCCTTCGGCTTCTCTTCGACTTCGATCTCATTCAGTTTTTTACAGAAGCCACTACGGTACTTACTACTTTCCAATTATCACAGATACTGTCCCAAATTACTATCTACAACAAAATAAAACAACTATTAATCGAATAAAAGCAGGCTCACCTCATTATACTTCTTTACAGCAGTGCAAATTGGTATTTCTTCATGACTTGTTGGGGTACACGAAGCAGAACCTTCCAGTCACTCACTCATCGCACGCCATGTTTGTTGTGGTAACTCATCAGCGCATGCGTGGATTACGTCAGAATTACTCATGCATCATAATGATACGTCCATTTCAATAAGGGGATTTGAGATAATGTTGTAACGAGTTTATATACTATTTTGAGAATAATTCACATTTTCTTCATAATTTCAACCATTTTCAATGCATTTCTAATAGATTTATTAAAGAAATAAAAATAAAATCTAATTTTTATGACATTTTCAAAAGATAATTTTTGATCAGCAACCCTTTTATTTAATCGTTTAGTCACCACCACGTGATGACAACAAAGGTTCCATGTGTTTCTCTCGTTTCCCACGGCTCTTAGCATGCAAGCCGTGTTGTACAAGCAGAAAAAAATTATAATGATATTGAACCCGTCAAAACAAACGAAATCATCATTTCACTGCGTAGCTGCTTTCACAATCTCATCGCCTTGCAGATGCGTTATACTATCGTGGATATTTCGACTTCCAACTTACCTTTCAGTAGATTCTGTGAT
Source organism: Heliocidaris tuberculata (assembly GCA_025618425.1). Classification (NCBI taxonomy): domain Eukaryota; kingdom Metazoa; phylum Echinodermata; class Echinoidea; order Camarodonta; family Echinometridae; genus Heliocidaris; species Heliocidaris tuberculata. The sequence continues at coordinate 29,657,751 of CM046841.1, forward strand.
TTTGTAATTGGAAACAAAATATGCCTTTTCTCGGGAGTGATTGGAGAGCTCCAGGGAATGTTTGGGTGAAAAATACAGGAGGATGGGAGAGAATTGTCGCCCTGCGAGAGAACCTAAATCGTCACATCAAAAAGCTTGCACACGATCGGTGAGGATTTTAGTAGAGAGTTAAATACAGTATAAATACTTGGATGAAATAGAAATATATGCATGCGGTAATTGTCTGCTGTTACTTGTGCGATATCTTTTTGAATATGCAAGGGAGGCTGCAGGGGTGTCTTGTGATGTTTATTCTGATTTTAATATGTAGTCTCTTGTTCTGAAATTGCCTCCTCCCTCTCGTCTTCCTCCTCATATCGGAGAAAGATGCGATCCTGGCTTCAATCACAAATTATGCTCGTAGTATTAAAGAAAATAGTGATGATGATGATGATGATGATGGTGATGATGATGATGGTGATGGTGATGATGATGCCAATGGTGATGATGATGATGATAATGGTGATGATGATGATGATGGTGATGATGATGATGATAATGGTGATGATGATCATGGTGATGATGGTGATGGTGACAATAATAAAACTTATAATAATAATGATGATATAATGATGATAATAATGATAATAATGAAGAAGAGAAGAAGAAGAAGAATGATGATACTATTTATATTTTTTAATAATAATAATGATAATAATAATAATAACAATAATAATAATGACAATAATAATAACAATGATAATGATAATAATAATAATAATAATAATGATAATAATAATAATAATAATAATAATAATAATAATAATAATAATAATGGAAAGTGTGTCATTAAGAGTTGTGTGTGAGTTTCATTCAGTGTTGTGATTATATGTAACTTCTGGAAATACCCGATCAACATCCCTCTAAATTATGAACAAGTCAGCTGTTTTGGGGCGTCCCTGAATCCAATGCCAGACTCAACATTGTCTCCAGTAATCGTACATATTTTGCAAATAGCGGATTTGGCTCTATACTAGGTCCTGTCATTAAACTTCATTAGTCAATGCCACCGTATTATATCTGAACCTCCGGCTCGTGTTTCCATTATGAATTCATTGCGCTATACAGTCACATGACTCATATCTATCCATTGTTTGTTTAAGATTAATCTCCCAAAGTAGTTTCGCTCCTGTGTCAAGTTTCATGAAAGATTATGTAAAATTATGTTGCTGGTGTAGAACGCACGTGACTAATGAAAAAAAACAACCCTATTTTCATTTGAGTATATTATCTCTCTTCTTTTTCTGGAAACATGTGAGAGGACATCATGGTAGCAATATAAAATGATATGGATTACTGACTCTTGGAAACTTATGCTCTCATATTTAAAAAAAGATGGATTACTGACGCTTGAAAATAATGCTGTCATATTTTTTTTTTTTAATGATCTGTCCCAGGCACCCAAATATTATGGCCCCATGCAGATACGCATAATATATTTGTGTACAACGCTTTGAAGTGTCTAGTGATAGTCATGTCAGTTTTAATAGTTCATTGCAGCTATACTTCCTACCATCAACCTTCCAAAATAGTTTCGATGAAATTAAATCCAATGACGATTCTATTTAGCACTGAACTTATAAAACTCGACTGTCATCCTTACCATACATTGGATTTGAGCACCGTGCTCACGGACAAAAGTATGCTGAACATAATTATGAATAATATGATTCCACAGTTCTAATTTATTATGCTGATAACCTGTTCATATCTCTATCAGTTGGTCTTATACTGGGGGAGGGGGTGCGTTGTGGTTTATGATCATGGGTTTTTTTAACTATAACATGCTGGAGGTTATGAAATAAATCAATTCAAATTAATACAATTTCATTGCAGATGATAATATAACTGTAATGACCAAGAATTGCATTCTATTTCCATGCTGGGATGGGGGGGGGGGGGGGGGAGGGGGTCGTTATAGAGAGGGACGTGTGGAAGTCTTAAACTCTCGTTCAAAATTCCTTGGCTACATCATAATTATGGAATTCCCTGTTTACTGAATTGTTTGCTTATTGTTCTTGTTGTCTTTTTTTTTTAGGGGGTGTTTGTTTGTTTGATAATTTTTGGACCCTCTGTCGGTACTGTATGCAAAAACTTTACACTTGTCGGCAAATCTCAGGACTTCTTCTTTTTCCCCTTTTAAAAAAGTTTTGGCTATCGTGCAGAAAATAGGCCGACAACCGCCCCCCCCCCCCTTTCTTCAGAATGGTTTAGCGACGCATGACGTGTCTTTTAAGTTTTACACGACCTGCTTCAAAAACTAAATTCATTTTGAAAGACGAACTGTAAACGTACTGGCCCGTATTCTAACTCCGATTTAAGCGCGGTCTAAGTGTGGTTTAAACCCAGTCTAAACGCGCCCTTTAAAACGGAGTTTTAGAAAGTCACCTTGTGAACGCCGGTTTATTTTAAACTCTAGTCTAGTGTGGTTTAAATTTGTACAGAATTTGGACTGGACTTGCGGTTGAACTTAGACCGGAATTTAGAATACGGGCCACTGCTGAACAGAGTGAGGAAAATATCAAGTAAGTGCGAACACGCTCGACTATAGTACTATAGTCATCGACCTCTACCACGGTACTATAGTACTAGTGGATAGAAGAAAATATTCAACGACACACTGAGACAATGTTTTACAGCCAACCTCGCATAAGACAATGAGTCATCTTTGGAATATCATCTGTTATTGGAGACTAGCTTTGAGCATTGTTTTGCTGGGTCGGGTACAGTTTAGAAATGATATGATCAGCTGATGGGGAATCCTCGCTTGGCGACATACAGCAGTGCAGAAGACAAACTGAGCTAGAACTTCTGGCAAGAAGCCATTATTGTGATGCAGAAGTGAGAGGCATCGAGATTGTGATGACATATAAGAATAATATTCTTGATATAATTATATATATCATGTTATACACCTCCTGCGTACATTTTGAAGCTACGGGGGATAATCGAAGATGGGTATACGAAAAGATCAACAAAGATGACGATGATGATGATGATGGTGATGATGATGATGATGATGAGTTATATAAAAATAATGATTTTCATTTGAATGAGACTTAAAAACATATTAACGAAAATGATGACGATAATAAAGTAATATGCATACAATCGTAATGATGACATACTAGTAATTCTAACAAGAATAATAATAAGATCATTTTAAAATAATGATAAACATAAAAATGATGATTTTACACTCAAGTGTAGAGTGTGTAAAAAAAAATGAATAAATAAAAAAAAAATATATATATATATATATATATACCATAATACACTATAAAATGTCGGGGAAACTTTTCTATTTATATATATATATATATATATATATTATACCGTACCCTTGCGGCCAACAAAGTTTATTGCATTACCCAGCCTGGCATTACCGAAACCCCTGCTCATAAATTTCCCACATGTGCTTATGGGAATTGAAACTAAATTGCATTTATGAATAGAAAATTAATTATAATGGATCCAAATACCCAACATGCATGCTGTGTAGGATTCATCCAATATACACTATACAATGTCGGGGAACTTTTTTTTTTTTTTTTTTTTTTTTTGCTCCTTACCAAATTTTGAAATTCTGATAGGACAAACTGGTATTCTGTTTACTGCAATTTATTACACATTTGACCAGTAAAACCTAATTACTTTGTCTGGATATTCGATCTTATAGTGGAATTCGTGTCCGCCTCCAATCGCAAATACTAGTATTATTTTCTTTTATTACTTCTATTTCAGGCTCATGCCAATGACTTTTCAATATTATGTTCGTTGATATCTTTCTGTTGTTGTTTTTTCTTAATGTATGCAGAATTATCTTCATGAAATACGTCTTTTCAGTTATTCTTTTGCTCAGTTATAATATATGAATGGGCAAAAGGGGGGACATTTCGTCCAGTCGCCCAATCTATTCAACATTCCCTGGTAATTCAGTTTGTCCAATTTGTTTTTATTATCTTGCCTATGTGCGTTTTCGTGGTATTATTATTATTATTATTATTTTTATTATTATTATTATTATTATTATCATTATTATTATCATTATTATTAATATTATTATTATTATTATTATTAATATTATATTGTTATTATTATTATTATTATTATTATTATTATTATTATTATTATTATTATTATTATTATTATTGTTATTGTTATTATTATTATTATTATTATTATTATTATTATTGTTATTATTATTATTATTATTATTATTATTATTATTATTATTATTATTATTATTATTATTGTTATTATTATTATTATTGTTATTATTATTATTATTATTATTATTATTATTATTATTATTATTATTATTATTATTATTATTATTATTATTATTATTATTGTTATTATTATTATTATTGTTATTATTATTATTATTATTATTATTATTATTATTATTATTATTATTATTATTATGTTATTGTTATTATTATTATTATTATTATTATTATTATTATTATTATTATTATTATTATTATTATTATTATTGTTATTGTTATTATTATTATTATTATTATTATTATTATTATTGTTATTATTATTATTATTATTATTATTATTATTATTGTTATTATTATTATTATTGTTATTATTATTGTTATAATATTATTATTATTATAATATTATTATTATATATTATTATTATTATTATTATTATTATTATTATTGTTATTGTTATTATTATTATTATTATTATTATTATTATTATTATTATTATTATTATTATTATTATTATTGTTATTGTTATTATTATTATTATTATTATCATTATGCATTAACCAACCAGGGTCCAAAATTGCAATATGCGAGGGACAACGTTATTAAAGAGGCTACTCTGTGCATAACATAATTATTTCCGATGCCTTTATAGTGAAGATGAATTACTGTTTTGATTGAAGAGCTATTTCATCATTCAGAGTCCTTCCAAGAAATGGAGACTCCACATTGCATCAGTATATGTGCTCTCTTCATGTCATTTAGTTTGTAAGTAATCATGGGCCTCCTACAGTAGTAGCGACAACACGTTTAACTTTACGCACGTCATTTTGTGACAGAAAAAAAATACCATTAACGGTACATGTAGATTTATTTCATTTGAGTGTATATACTTTTAATTTGTAGCCTTTTTCTTTATCTTATTAATTCTAGAAAGAATAATTATAGAATCGCTAAAAGTGGAACTCGAAACAGAAATGAATACCTGAGATCATTAAAATTATTTTTAAAAATCTCTGTAAACTTATCGACACGAAATAAGGGTTGTGTGACGATTATACATGTAGTTGGATAAATATTCTAAGAGATAAAAATTGTTTGTTTGTTTTTATTTCCATAACAACATTAAAAGTTAAAATATACATGGTAATCAGAATATGTATGGCGGATAGCCCATTTCAGTTGCATTTGCATAGTGCCACTGTTCTTCCATGGGGTCCTTTGAATAATCAGGACTAAGTGAAATGCGTGTAGTACTTGTATATAACACGATAAAAACTATTTTCGAAAAATAAATTCAAGGCAATTTCAATAGCCCTGTCTGTCACCTAATAGAAATGTGCGAACATTATAATGGCGTATTACGTAATCCGAACCTGATTTCTATTGGCAGTACAATAGGCCTTTGAAATTACCCTTGAGTTTATTTTTCGAAAGTAGTTTTTATCGTGTTATATGTATTTTCTTCAACGAAATTGACTGTAATTCCCCGGGTTGGTTTGTTTTTGTTTTTGTTTTTGTTTTTGTTTTTGTTTTTGTTCTTGTTTTTGTTCTTGTTTTTGTTTGTTTTGTTGTTTTTTTTTTGTGTGTGTATGTGGGTGTGTGTTTGTTTCTTTTATTTTTCATTTGGAATCAATAATTTTAATTGCCCCTTCAATTGAAATTAAAATGCATTTATTCTTTCAGTAGACCGAATGACGGCACAAGCATGAGTTCAAGATACTGGACTCCCCTTTTATTATATAGTTGTGCAGACGTCTAGGCAAATACTCCTTTTTCGCAAGCTTATATGTATTTGATAATAGGCAACACGGTGACGGATCTGGATCTTCTCCTTTTTTTACGGCCGAGGGATGGGGGGGGGCAGAGAAAATGGTTTCGGCTCATTTGTTCGGGCGAGTAGGGAAGGCGGAATAAGAGCAAAAAAGTCCCCCCCCCCCCCCCCCCCTCTGTCGAATATTGTATTTTCCCAGGAATATGATTTAGGGAATCCCACCATCCCTCCGACACCCACCGTCAAGGAGTGGGGGGGGGGGGGGGGGTAGTGAGATGCATAAACATTACAATTAAAATAAAACAAAAAACATAAATCATTTCCCAGGAATATCATTTCGAGAATTGCTATGTACTTATATATATTTTTTTACTCTTTGTTTTTACTACATGTAATTATATGGATATATGCATTTGGCACTTACACGAGCCCCCCCCCCCCCCTCCCTGGACTCGCCCCTGATATATTCACTGGTAGGTATGTTATTCAAATAAGAGGTGGAAAACAGTGCGTGCGATATGCACCCCCCCCCCCCACACACACACACACACATACACACACACCTTTTTTGAGTAGACACGTTTCATAAAATCTTGGAAATAAGGTTCGAAAATTGTCATTATTCAAGTGAAATAAAATCAGCCCCCGCCCTTCAAAATCTCTCCGCGGCCCCTGCTAGCTTGCCTAGTAACTCGTTTGTATTAATTCTTCCTAAAATGGACATGTATATGACATCATCTTGTATATTGAGAAATTACGAAGCCCACTCTGCATCTAATAGTCTTGAGAGTAGACAGTGATTAAAGCACTCTGCCCCATGCAGACAAACATTCCCCGTTTTTTTTTTTTTTTTTTTTCTCATTGTAGGATAGTTTAGAATTAAATATGTAGCTCACTATTTATTGCACTCTTTATTTTGTAACTGACCATTTTTCAAACAAACAAATTTAATTTGTATTCAGACTTGAACTTATATAGAGTCTGACTTACAAGACTAATCTATATGTTTACACTCGTCCAAAAATCAATAGACCGGTGTGTTCTGTGATCAAGCAAGGAACTCCATGCCCATATATGGATGATATAGTGCAAAGTTTTGTTCTTTACATATCAATGCATGTTGTGGAATGATGGTTATATACCCTGGGCATAATGTGTATATGATTAAGAAAAGAATTGGAAAGGACCATATATGGTATTGCCTTCAACTGCTGGCTTTGGTTCTCTTTGCGTGCTGACCATAAAAGATCAAGTTTCATGCGAATTATTTTCCAGATATTCGCCGTGAGACTACAAGGGATCACAATAATATAGAGGAAAATAATGTAAGCTTGTTTTAGAATACTATATAGCTCTACCTGTAACCGGTGGCGTATATTTTGCAACAGGTTGTTGTATATAAAGGACTCACTGCATTGAACACTTCATAAAATATCACATCGATCATGGAATAATATGCTCTACCTGGTGGCTTCAACTTTCATTATGCTGACATTACATATTGCATTTCTTAACAGTTATAGGAAACATTTGCATGATTGAATATTTTGTGCATGTCATCCTCCAGATTTGCTTGTAGTTATAGTTTTTTTTAATCTCACATGTGCATATTGGAAGATTGGAAGATTATATCTGCTTGATATATACATTGGACTGCATGTAGCTGCCGTGGCTTATTATTGCCAAGTGCAAGGCGAATATATATTTCTATTGGAATTTCTACTATTACATGAAGAGTGACTGAAAAAATGCATGCAGGACAAAAGTATGTGTAAGTATAATTGTAGCAGAGAGCTTGATCTAACCAATAGTCTTTGATATTGCTGAACTCCATATTCCAGGCTATGTGATTGGAGAAGGTGCACACTACCCAGGGTGTGAGTGTATAAGCATTATGATAAATGCACCCTAAGTCATTTTTTAAATAATGGTTGCATGGAATTTTGAGTTCTTTCCACCTTTCTCCCTCATCTCTTTGTATGGTCCTCTCATAATTATCTACTTTTTTGTCCAGGCATAATAAAGGCCCCCCCCCCCCCTTCTCTCTCTCTCTCTTGTGCAGGCTCATCCCCCTCTCTCTCTTTCTCACCTCTACTTCTTTTTATCATCTCTCCCTCACTCCCTTTCTCTCCCTCACTCCCTTTCTCTCCCTTACTCCCTTTCTCTCCCTCACTCCCTTTCTCTCCCTCACTCCCCTTCTCTCTCTCTCACTCCCCTTTTCACTTCATCTCTCATTATCTCAGTGTCTCCCCCTCTTATATATATTTTTGTCTCCAAGCATTTTTTTTCTCTCTCTCTCTTTCAACACACAGACATCCCCCCCCCCCCCACACACACACAATTATACCCCTCTTTCTCCCTTTATATATCCCACCCTCTTCTCGTCCCCAATCACCACTCAAAATAACCTTGAGTAGTTTGTCAATCCCCACAGTATCACATAATTTTGTGATGATTTCATCTTATAGGCTTCTGGTAAAGAACTGGCAGCTGGCCTCAGAGGTGGACCACTCCATCAAGGACTGGGATGCGAGCCAAGATGGTGAGCTCACATCCACTCCGTTCTGGAGGAGTACCAAGCGACCTACATGTGAGTCGATAAGTTCAGTTGGGTTTTATTTCACTTGCATATGGCCGCCCCCATGCTACGACGTGGCTTCCTTGGTTGATTCTTTTTAATTGGTTGGGCATCCGCTTTGTATAAGATGTGGCATCAAGAAGGTATTGTTTTGATATGAAGCAGTTTGTGATTGTATCATTTTATTCCACATCGTGCCTCTTGTCATGCCCCGTTTAGCAGTTATAAATCATCACCATCATCACCATTACCATTATCAATATCATCATTATCATCATTATCATCTTCATTATCATCATCATCATTATCATCTTCATCTTCATCTTCATCATCATTATATCATCTTCATCGTCATCATCATGAGAAACATCACACCATCAATATGAGTTATTCATCACAAGTTATTCCTTTACTTCCAAATTACATTAGTATCATACTTTCAATCATGTTATCATATAATACCTGGTAACAATCACCATCCTCATAACCACGACAACCATGTAGGCCTGCATCACTATTGTCTTCTTTTTCTTCCTGTTCTGGAACTATCTTCGACTCTACCAGCACCTCACCAAAAAGGCCCCTCAAAAGGCCACAAAGGAATTATTGGAACCCTCCTTTGTTGATCACAAGATGATGATATCAGATGCTCCTTGCAAAATCTTGGCAAAATGCACAAATTGTTTGCATAGCTTGGATTCCGAGCATAGCAAAAGCCACAAGGGGGTTGCTTTTCTGGTATGCGACTCTAGCTAACTCATGGAATGCCAGTCTTTTGGCCCATTGCCCAGTCGATAAGAGAACAAATGGGGAATGGAAGGGCAAGGGTTAATCAAGTATTTACTGTGGAGCTGGATATGCAAAGCATATGTTTGACATCCAACAAAGATATACTGTATGTTATTTAGAAAGAGGAAAATTTAATCTGAAATCTGGTTAGAAAATTGAGAAATTAAATTCAAGAACTGATGATTCTGACTACATAAAAACAGTATGTATAAGAAGATACTATTTTTTCCTTGAGAAGATAAGTACCAATTAAGAGCATTTACCCAAATATGTATTCGATGTTAAAGTAGAGTATGTGTCAATCTTTCAATGCATTAGATGGTACCCCGTATAATTATTCTGTTTTGCATTTCGTTGCTTGCATGTCCCTCTGCTTCTTTTTTTTTTTATTTATTATACTGTTGTTTTCCTTGCTATTGTTCTTATGTTTTATTATTCTGTTGATATTTTCTCTTTTTCTATTTCCATTCTTCAACAGTCCGCAAGCTTTCACAGTATGTATTTCTCCCAAAAGGAGCAGGAAGAGAGGTAAATAAGTTGTTTTTTTGTTATGATTATGATAATGATTATACCTCAAGTTAATTACATTTTTTCTTTTTGGACATGGCAAGATACCAGTAATTATAATTAATAATTATAAAGTAATATTTATATAGTGCATGATAATAAATTCTCTATATGCTTTACAGAGTTTTGTAACAATCAATAATACAATTAACAATATTACATGATTAATAGTATCTTAGGGTTTGCCTTAACCATTTCCATGCCATAGCTATGCAGTGTGAATTGCCCAGACCTTGGTGTTGTATCTACTATTTTGACAAAGAAGAATACCCCACCTTTCTTCTTCAAATTCTGAACAGGTTCAAAAAGTTCAGAAACTGTGAAGTCACATAAAATCAAGCAGTTTCTATGAGAAAGAACAATAACAAAAGGCTTGAAAAGTGTAATAAGCTTGTGTCACAAAATCTACTTCATAATACGTCTGTATCCAGAGGCTTTGTGTGAAGTTATACACACTGTAATAAATTCTTGTTTTAAATGCAAAAGAGGCTAAAGAAGAAAGACCCATTATAATAATTATATACAATATATTCAAATTGTCAAAGAAATACAAATGAATACAGATCATGAAAAAAGAACTCCTTAAAGTACTTAGATGCATGTATGGACTATGAAAAAGTGTGAACGTGTAGAAACGGCAATCAAATTATTATTTTCTCTCGTCTTTACTTTGACTGAAATCAGCGATCTCAGTACTTCACAATAGGTGAGATTCTGCTCAAGCTTGACTTCTGTTCCGCCCTTCATCAGCTCAGTAGATTCCAGTATGTGTGTAGGGTGAGTACATTGGACACAACATTCTATTAAAGAGATGTGGCACCACACTTTGCTGAAGCTTTCACTGTGATCTTGAAGAAGCAGAAAGGGTATCACAGTTTTGGAATCTCTGACAAAGAAGTCATTGTACATGTAAGGAGGAATATTTGACAAGTCATGGGGATCAAGGCAATCACCCCTCTACCCCACCCCCACGAGCCCCTGTTTTCTCATTATATGTTGAAGAAATTTTTAACAATCTTTTTGTATGATAAGCTCTTTCTATGAGGAGGAAATCATGTAAAATAACATTTTTTCTCATTTACAAATTAGCCATTGGTGTGAGCTGTGCCATTTTGACTTGCTATCATTCAACAAACTTACATTATTTTTAGTTGTATATCAGCAGGATAAAGCTCTGTCAGTATGTTAACCGTTTTCCTCAGAGACCCAGCACAAATTACAGGGTAAGGAATAAGTGTTGAATGAAACTCTAATGAACTGATGGTAGTGTGCAATTTAACTGTAATTTTGTTTTTAAATCTTCATTTTCTGTCTTACTTTTCAGTTTTTAGAGCTGGTAATCCAGAGCCATTATTCATCCCTTAGTGGTTCAGCTCTCAAATGTCTCTTTGGGATTGTAGAAGAAGCTGTAAATGTTGGTAAGTTGGTAAAGGTGGTTGTCCAATGTTCACCCATCCCTTTGGCTCCCCATTTCTATGTTCCCAAACCCTCAAACCATGATAGCCATACTTCAGGGAATGTAGTGAGAAAGAAACAGAGAAAATTGGCATTATTATTTCAGGAACATTAGATAGATCCAAGTTTGTGGGATTAAAATCCCACATAAAGGAACATAGTTCACTGAGCCCCCATACTTAAAGGGGAAGTTCACTCGATATCAACCTGGCTATATAACACAAGCAGAAGATTGAGAAAAATTGATAAGTGGAAGTTTTAGGAAAATCTGATAGGGGAAAAAACTGTAATTTCTCTTGCAAGCACTTCTCCATTTGTTTCAAGTCCATTTAATATTTCATAAATTTCCATTTTGCTCCCCCGAATCTATTTCATCATACCTTATGCCCTGCAATAATTGGACAGATCAGTTTACACACTGTTTTACAAAATAGATCTGTTCCTTGCGACAGAACAGAGATTTTTTTTTTTTTTATAATTCATAATTACGAAACAAACCATAAGCTGCTTAAATGGGACATTATAATTTCACAGCCTTGTATTTAATTGATTACAACTTAAAAAGTTGATGAAATATGCCTCTACCAACATATTTCTTGGTTATCCATTTGATTTTGTAGCCATGGAAACCAAATACAACGTGAACCAGGTCCGGCGTATCATCAAGGAACTGATCAAAGCCCTTCAGGTGAACACAAGCAGTTACATCAGTGGTAAGGCAGGGTGGAACTGTCACTATCACATCGCTCATGTCTGGTTGAATCAACTCAATAACATCCAATATGAAGAGGTGAGAAAGGCTCTCCATGCTAGAAGGATTGTGGCATAGCATGGGTTCAGCTATTGAGGGGCAGTGGCATCATGGGGGAGGGGGGACTCAATCTTACTATGTAGACGAAATGTGAATCAACAAGGCCACCAACATGGGGGGACACTTGTCTCAAAAAGTGCTCATAAGTAGCCACCCCCCCCCCCCCCCCCCCCCGAAAAAAGTATAAGGTTCTTGCATTTTTAAGAAGTGTTTTTATTCAAAAACTCTCTTCTTATAAGCAACAACAAAAACAAAACTTGAAAGAATTGGTGGGTGCACACATGCAAACATGGGACCCTTGCCTCCTTCCACCAGGTTTGGTTTTTTTGTGTGTACATGTAAATGTACATTTCATTTTATATTTGATTATGAGAAGGAAATAATGTATTTTGAATCTGAAAAAAAATGTACATGTACATGTACATGTATACTAAGACTACAAGGTATGTCACATTGGGCTTTCTCTGGCAGGGGGGAGTACATCCCCCCCCCCCCCCCCCCCGACCCCCTGCTTCCACCAGTATGAAAGATAATTGATTGGTTGATAATAGTCAAGTAGTAATGGCTAGATAGAATTGTTCATACCGGTACATGTATTTGCTTTTTTAAAAATGGCATATCACAGATCTGCTTCCTATTCAAGCCAACCATTAGCTGCTTGATAATAACAGTCATCCACTCCTTTTCTCCCTCTGCAGAGACAAGATGATGAGAAGCCTATTCTAACCGATCTCCCTGAGGAATGTTTGAGGCACATCTTAAGGAAGATGCAGGACCATCGTGACATCACACACACAGGGGAAGCCAACCAGCTCCTGTACGGCTTGTCAAACGAGTGGACACTCTGGAGGGACTTCTGCAGATTTCATTTCTCAGAGGCACATGTAAGTTACCATGGCAATGGTTAAAAATTGTTAAAATAGAAACTTTGCATACATGTACTGTTCACAAATTTCAAGAGTGGTCTAGACTGGAAAAGTTTCATGACGAAAATTATGGAATTAAAACTGACACAATACAAATTTTTGCAAGTCACGAAAGCTTCTTGCTGTGTAGACGGCTTTCATTCACAATTCGTGAAAGTTTCTTGTTGCAAATATTTCTGGTTTGACAGTAATGATAGCAAACACAATAATATAAAGTACATGGTGCAACATCTGTCTCATGAAACTTTTCTTGAGCATTACCAAGGCAGTAGTAAAGGTCAAAACCAGAATGACGGATTGTATGACCCATGCTCCAATTGCTCCAAATAAGCTACTGAAATCCTTGCATCTGATTGGCCGAGACCAAATTTGTCATAGAAATGTAGCAGTTGTTACTGATTACAAGTTTTATGAAACAGAGCCCTGAACTTCACTGGAAATTATGCAAGTACATGAAAACTCATTCTAACAAGTGATGATGGAAATTGCCTTCTTATATTAACTCATTGATGACTGAATTCTCTCATCCCCATAGGTTAAATACAGAGACCACCCGGTTTCCGTAGACAATGGCTTAAAATCTTGTTATATCAGGTTTAATAGAACAGTAGAAAGCAAAAATCTGGGGCCAGAAAATTACCTCCTCATGATGAGAGCTTGTAATAAAAGTGTTATTTGAAACAAGGTTTGATTTGATCATAATCATGTACAGTGGAAACTCAGTATAATGACGTCCTTGGGACCATCAAAATTACCTTGTTATAGCAGGAATCTTGTTATATCAGATTAAAAAAACAATAGAAAGAGCTGGGACCAGGAATATTACCTTATATCAGGAATACTGAGTTTCCACTGTATATAACAAGGTCTGATTTGATCATAATCATGTATTTCACCAATTTGTTTCAGTTGGCTCCAGCCATCCCTAAGAACAAACTGGACCATGAGATAGATTGGAAGAAGATTTACAAGAAACTAAGGACCAAGCATGGAATGAAAGAGGTTTTTGCTGATCAGCTTCAGCTCTGCTGCCACTGTTACTGTCTCTTCTGGATGGTAAGTTGAGCTTCACATTATTAACTACACCTCTAAATTACCATTCACATATACAATTTCAGTACCTTTTTAATACTCAACCAGATATGTCAGGTTATCATTTTCTATTCTTTTCTATTCCATTTTCATCCTATACATTCCATTGTTTTTATCTAGTTTACCATACATGTCGATACTATTTAGTGTTGCCCTTATTGCCCACTTTATCAGCATTTGTTCTTTGTTCTTTTCATACTTTTGTTCTTTTTTATCAATTGTTGTGCATTTTATAATTGGTCTATCTGTTGCTAATGTTGTTCTGTATTCTGTCAATCTAATCTCTTGTATTTGTGGTATTTTTGTTTTCTGTAAGCACTTTATCTATTTTAAGAAAAGGCACTATAGAAATGCTCAGTAATATTGTCACTTGCTGCTGTTTTGTATTTCTTGTCACTGTGTATATTTTGTTGTTCACTTGAATACACTGTCCAAGTGGTCCCACAGCAAGCTGTGCTTTGGGATAATGCATCCAGAGAATTTTTTAAATTCATGTTTCCCTGAAAATATTGATAGAGGAAATGAACGTTACTGCAATCTATCTATCTATCTATCTATCTATCCATCTACATGTATCTATCTATATATCTATCTATCTGTCTATCCATCTACATGTATCTATCTATATATCTATCTATCCATCTACATGTATCTATCTATCTATCTATCTATCCATCTACATGTATCTATCTATATATCTATCTATCTGTCTATCCATCTACATGTATCTATCTATATATCTATCTGTCTATCCATCTACATGTATCTATCTATCTATCTATCTGTCTATCCATCTACATGTATCTATCTATATATCTATCTATCAGTCTATCCATCTACATGTATCTATCTATATATCTATCTATCTATCCATCTACATGTATCTATCTATATATCTATCTATCTGTCTATCCATCTACATGTATCTATCTATATATCTATCTATCTATCTATCCATCTACATGTATCTATCTATATATCTATCTATCTGTCTATCCATCTACATGTATCTATCTATATATCTATCTATCTGTCTATCCATCTACATGTATCTATCTATATATCTATCTATCTGTCTATCCATCTAAATGTATCTATCTATATATCTATCTATCCATCTACATGTATCTATCTATATATCTATCTATCTGTCTATCCATCTACATGTATCTATCTATATATCTATCTGTCTATCCATCTACATGTATCTATCTATCTATCTATCTATCTATCTATCCATCTACATGTATCTATCTATATATCTATCTATCTATCTATCCATCTACATGTATCTATCTATATATCTATCTATCTATCTATCCATCTACATGTATCTATCTATATATCTATCTATCTGTCTATCCATCTACATGTATCTATCTATATATCTATCTATCTATCTATCCATCTACATGTATCTATCTATATATCTATCTATCTGTCTATCCATCTACATGTATCTATCTATATATCTATCTATCTATCTATCCATCTACATGTATCTATCTATATATCTATCTATCTGTCTATCCATCTACATGTATCTATCTATATATCTATCTATCTGTCTATCCATCTACATGTATCTATCTATATATCTATCTATCTATCTATCCATCTACATGTATCTATCTATATATCTATCTATCTGTCTATCCATCTACATGTATCTATCTATATATCTATCTATCTATCTATCCATCTACATGTATCTATCTATATATCTATCTATCTGTCTATCCATCTACATGTATCTATCTATATATCTATCTATCTATCTATCCATCTACATGTATCTATCTATATATCTATCTATCTGTCTATCCATCTACATGTATCTATCTATATATCTATCTATCTGTCTATCCATCCATCTACATGTATCTATCTATATATCTATCTGTCTATCCATCTACATGTATCCATCTATATATCTATCTATCTGTCTATCCATCTACATGTATCTATCTATATATCTATCTATCTATCTATCCATCTACATGTATCTATCTATATATCTATCTATCTGTCTATCCATCTACATGTATCTATCTATATATCTATCTATCTGTCTATCCATCCATCTACATGTATCTATCTATATATCTGTCTATCCATCTACATGTATCTATCTATATATCTATCTATCTGTCTATCCATCTACATGTATCTATCTATATATCTATCTATCTGTCTATCCATCTACATGTATCTATCTATATATCTATCTGTCTATCCATCTACATGTATCTATCTATATATCTATCTGTCTATCCATCTACATGTATCTATCTATATATCTATCTATCTGTCTATCCATCTACATGTATCTATCTATATATCTATCTATCTATCTATCCATCTACATGTATCTATCTATATATCTATCTATCTGTCTATCCATCTACATGTATCTATCTATATATCTATCTATCTGTCTATCCATCTACATGTATCTATCTATATATCTATCTATCTGTCTATCCATCTACATGTATCTATCTATATATCTATCTATCTGTCTATCCATCTACATGTATCTATCTATATATCTATCTATCTATCTATCCATCTACATGTATCTATCTATATATCTATCTATCTATCTATCCATCTACATGTATCTATCTATATATCTATCTATCTGTCTATCCATCTACATGTATCTATCTATATATCTATCTATCTATCTATCCATCTACATGTATCTATCTATATATCTATCTATCTGTCTATCCATCTACATGTATCTATCTATATATCTATCTATCTATCTATCCATCTACATGTATCTATCTATATATCTATCTATCTATCTATCCATCTACATGTATCTATCTATATATCTATCTATCTATCTATCCATCTACATGTATCTATCTATATATCTATCTATCTGTCTATCCATCTACATGTATCTATCTATATATCTATCTATCTATCTGTCTATCCATCTACATGTATCTATCTATATATCTATCTATCTATCTATCCATCTACATGTATCTATCTATATATCTATCTATCTGTCTATCCATCTACATGTATCTATCTATATATCTATCTATCTGTCTATCCATCTACATGTATCTATCTATATATCTATCTATCTGTCTATCCATCTACATGTATCTATCTATATATCTATCTATCTGTCTATCCATCTACATGTATCTATCTATCTATCTATCTATCTGTCTATCCATCTACATGTATCTATCTATATATCTATCTATCTGTCTATCCATCTACATGTATCTATCTATATATCTATCTATCTGTCTATCCATCTACATGTATCTATCTATATATCTATCTATCTGTCTATCCATCTACATGTATCCATCTATATATCTATCTATCTGTCTATCCATCTACATGTATCTATCTATATATCTATCTATCTGTCTATCCATCTACATGTATCTATCTATATATCTATCTATCTGTCTATCCATCTACATGTATCTATCTATATATCTATCTGTCTATCCATCTACATGTATCTATCTATATATCTATCTATCTGTCTATCCATCTACATGTATCTATCTATATATCTATCTGTCTATCCATCTACATGTATCTATCTATATATCTATCTGTCTATCCATCTACATGTATCTATCTATATATCTATCTATCTGTCTATCCATCTACATGTATCTATCTATATATCTATCTATCTGTCTATCCATCTACATGTATCTATCTATATATCTATCTGTCTATCCATCTACATGTATCTATCTATATATCTATCTGTCTATCCATCTAAATGTATCTATCTATATATCTATCTATCTGTCTATCCATCTACATGTATCTATCTATATATCTATCTATCTGTCTATCCATCTACATGTATCTATCTATATATCTATCTATCTGTCTATCCATCTACATGTATCTATCTATATATCTATCTATCTGTCTATCCATCTACATGTATCTATCTATATATCTATCTATCTATCTATCCATCTACATGTATCTATCTATATATCTATCTATCTGTCTATCCATCTACATGTATCTATCTATATATCTATCTATCTGTCTATCCATCTACATGTATCTATCTATATATCTATCTGTCTATCCATCTACATGTATCTATCTATATATCTATCTGTCTATCCATCTAAATGTATCTATCTATATATCTATCTATCTGTCTATCCATCTACATGTATCTATCTATATATCTATCTATCTATCTGTCTATCCATCTACATGTATCTATCTATATATCTATCTATCTGTCTATCCATCTACATGTATCTATCTATATATCTATCTATCTGTCTATCCATCTACATGTATCTATCTATCTATATATCTATCTATCTGTCTATCCATCTACATGTATCTATCTATATATCTATCTATCTGTCTATCCATCTACATGTATCTATCTATATATCTATCTATCTGTCTATCCATCTACATGTATCTATCTATATATCTATCTGTCTATCCATCTACATGTATCTATCTATATATCTATCTATCTGTCTATCCATCTACATGTATCTATCTATATATCTATCTATCTGTCTATCCATCTACATGTATCTATCTATATATCTATCTGTCTATCCATCTACATGTATCTATCTATATATCTATCTATCCATCTGTCTATCCATCTACATGTATCTATCTATATATCTATCTATCTGTCTATCCATCTACATGTATCTATCTATATATCTATCTGTCTATCCATCTACATGTATCTATCTATCTATCTATCTGTCTATCCATCTACATGTATCTATCTATATATCTATCTATCTGTCTATCCATCTACATGTATCTATCTATATATCTATCTATCTGTCTATCCATCTACATGTATCTATATATCTATCTATCCATCTGTCTATCCATCTACATGTATCTATCTATATATCTATCTATCTGTCTATCCATCTACATGTATCTATCTATATATCTATCTATCTGTCTATCCATCTACATGTATCTATCTATATATCTATCTATCTGTCTATCCATCTACATGTATCTATCTATATATCTGTCTATCCATCTACATGTATCTATCTATATATCTATCTGTCTATCCATCTACATGTATCTATCTATATATCTATCTATCTGTCTATCCATCTACATGTATCTATCTATATATCTATCTATCTGTCTATCCATCTACATGTATCTATCTATATATCTATCTATCTGTCTATCCATCTACATGTATCTATCTATATATCTATCTATCTGTCCATCCATCTACATGTATCTATCTATATATCTATCTATCTGTCTATCCATCTACATGTATCTATCTATATATCTATCTATCTATCTATCCATCTACATGTATCTATCTATATATCTATCTATCTGTCTATCCATCTACATGTATCTATCTATATATCTATCTATCTGTCTATCCATCTACATGTATCTATCTATATATCTATCTATCTGTCTATCCATCTACATGTATCTATCTATATATCTATCTATCTATCTGTCAGTCTATCCATCTATTTTTCTGTCTATCCATCTATTTTTCTGTCTATCCATCTATCTTTCTGTCTATCCATCTATCTTTCTATCCAGCTATCTACATGTATCTGTCTATCCATCTACTAGTATCTATCTACCTATCTATCTATCCATCTATCTATCTATCTATGGAATAACTGCTCAAAGACAAACAATATATATCGCATTCAAACATATCAGCTACCTTTTTACACCTAGAAGGAGAATGGCAAATGTAGATTAATGTCTTGTTGCAGGATGTTAGTGCCAGGTAAAGATTTGAACCCTATACCTTTTGACTGAAAGTCAAGTGAATGAATCACTTTACCATGACACTTCCACAAATTAGAAGTATAAATGAATCCTTTTAACCAGTCACTCAGGATACTCCTAATAAATCCACGAATGAGAGAAAAAACATCCAAATTTTAATAGAAGACATACATGTACATGTATACATACATGTATATCAATGTGAGGAATGTTTTTTTTTCTCTCTCTCTTTCAGGGTGGGACCCACCCTTGCTCCATCGACGTTCCCCTGGAGAGGGGTGAGAGGGCACCAGAACACCAGGTGGCACGTAGCCGAGGGATCTCACCTAGACAGCTTTCAGACATGTTTCCCATGCCCAGATAGATGATGGACGTATCAAGACCTTGATCTCTGGAGGATCATTTTTTTCATGCACACACATGAAACTGTGGAGGCTGGATACTCGAGTGGCCCTTGAATAGGATGTTAAAGTTGGATTTTAATGAGTTACTATGTGGGAAATCACACCATCTGCCGATCCCCCCGATGACAATATCATCAGTCCTGCATTTTTGTTTTAAAACAAAGAGGCCTTACGTAATGTGCATGCCACCAAATGCTAAAAACCTTCAACTCTTCTCATCATTTCGTGATGTGTCAAATTCATACAGACTTGAATGCCAATCCGTCCTTTGGATAGGATGCCAAAAGGAAGTCCTATGTAAAATCTTTATACTGTTGAACCTTTTTTTTTTAAAGTTTTCTTGTGAACCTTAATTAGCTCACCTTGTTAGTCCCCTCATTAATAGGATCAAAGGTTATTGAAATGGTTCTAACCTCCAACTTTCACACATTTCCTCATCCATATATATATATATATATATATACACACATATATTTATCAAATCAAGTTTGATAGACATTGTGTACTTCCACTGAAATATTTAGAAAATGAATCTGTTAACCCGGAAGTAGATTAATTGCATAATACAATGTCATTTTGTTTTTAAAATAATAATATACATTTCTAAAGTGTAATTTCTGACAGATGCAATATCACTCAAATCACTAAAATTTTAATTTCAAGAATTAAATTGAATGACTTTTTTATATTATATTTTTTTGTTAAACTTCAAAGGTTAAATTATAAACATATTAATACATGTAGCTCTATTTAAACAAAAACTGCTTAATAAAGTTTGGCTTGAAAAGTTTTTTCACCACCAATATTTCTTATGCTTCAGAAATATGTTTCATGATTCTTAAACCTTATTTTTTATATTTCATTTTCCATCTTTCCTTCTCAGTCCTACCACAGATCTTTCTTTTTATGTTGTTTTTAACCTCAGCTTTTGTTTTCTATTGTTAACAAATCAATAATGCGCATACCGAGAATTGATGTAATTGTCTGAAAAGTAATTGTTAAACCTTTTTATTACAATAAATTAGAAACCCATCTGGCTGAATAACTTTTGGTTCAGAGTCCTTAAAAAAAAGAAACCAGATAAAGAGCAGAACATGCAAATATTTTTCTACATAACTAGGTTGTGTCTGTTTCTGTGGCATTACAATATACATATATGTCATTGGAAGCCAGGAATTTCATATAAGATACATGCACATGTCAGTAAGCACTGAAATCATTAAAATGGCAACACAATGCAATATGTGGACATAATTACACTTTTTTTATAATCAAAAGAGGACCTGAAGCTTTTGTTATTAAAGCTAAATTTATGTATTGACCTTGTTTTCATGTCCATTTTTTCATTCAATTTCATTTGACATTCTATCATAAATTATATGAAGGTTTTGTTGGATATAAGTTTTTGGTATCAGAAAGGTATTGCATATCAAATTCATAAACAGGTGTAGTACAAACCAAATGTTTTAGCCTTGGTAAATATTTATTAAGAATAAAGAATTAAATACACAGCCTCATTAACCTTTTAAAAAAACTGCAATGACAAAACTCCTTTAAACTTTGTTCCAGGTGTACATCAAATGTAATTATACAAATATATAGTGTATAGTGTATCGTATATGAATAAGATTCTGTATATGTGCACTTATTTAATATTATAATGTAAAATAGAAATACATTTTGAATACTCAGAAGTGTGTGATACTGCATGTCTTTTTGTAGTTGTAGGCAGAGCAATAGGGTGTTTGGAATTTCATGCATTTACATGTACCTTTGATTTGTGTATTGTAATACTTAATGCTGCATGACAAAAAAAGATATCTATACTATTTTCTACAATTTTTTTGGAGTATTTCAAAAGGAGTGATATCCAATTCAACAATTGACTCTAACCTCTGAAACCATTCATTCTCAGACCTGTGCGTTCTTTCTTTCCTGTCTTACTATTTTCAAGGTATGATCTTAACGAATATACAAGTCTCATAGGCCAGTATTCTACTATTTCAAATGCAAGGATTAAAGTCAACATTTTGACCTCAATCCAACTTCCTTTGTGAAACTCAACTTTAGACTGTACTTAAAACCCATTAATGGATTTAAGTTTTAGTGGAATATGGATTATAGAGTGTAATAAAATTTACATTGAATGTGAAACCTCTCTCTCTTTCTCTCTGACCCCATTCTCATTACGAGATTGGAGAGTGGATCGCTCCATCGTGGATCGTGCCAGGGCGGTCCACTGGCACGCTGCTGGCACGCCGCGGGTTCACACCTGCAGAGGGTAGCGTGATCTATCGTCGCACTTCTCTTTTTCAGGGTTCTTGTTGCCATGACATCTGACGTAATGGGGTCAACGTTTTCGCGCATAATTCAATTCGGCTTAACGCTAGCGATCTATACCGACTGTGTACTGTGCGCTATATGCGAGCTGTATCCTTACATTGTAAACACTTCCTGGGTCACGGCGTACTTCCGGCGTACTTCGCATCTTCCGGCGTACTTCGCATCTTCCTGTTCTCACTACAAAAGAGAGATTGATCTAGCGCGTGCTAGATTGCGCTATCTCTCATAGACCACCCCCCAGAGGTGGTCCGGTTTGGGATCGCTGTGGATCGCCCTGGATCGCGTCGGAACGACGTCGCCGCGTTCTCACCATAGAGGTGGCGCGATCTAGCATGCGCTAGATCGCTCTATCCCTTGTAATGAGAACGGGTCTCTCTCTCTCTCTCTCTCTCTCTCACTCACTTATTTCTATTTATATTAATGCTGCATGAATTCTTTTCTCTCTCTCTCTCTCTCACCAAAGCATCTTTCACTCTCTCTCTCTTTCTTCTTATCTTTCCAAAAGAGAGCAACCCTGCATATGAATTCATCTGAAAATAATATATATATTTATTATTTTGCTATGTTCTGAATTTTAGAAATTGGAAAAACCTTTATTGCTGATATCTTATAAAATGCATAACTTATAGAATAACTTTCTAAGTAAGTTATTCTGTATTACAATCGTTACATAACTTACATTGTACCACTGCCGTAGCTGATCATGTATGTAATTGCTTTGCTTTTGCAAAAAATAATGTAATCTACTTTTCTTGATGTAAGTGCAACTAAAACTTATGTGATCATTTTCCCAGCTTTGACTAAGAAAGAGCTTTGATGAAACTGCTACCAGTGCAGTTGTGGATTGTTGCAATCTGTTTGTCACTGTCTGTTTTATGACAAGTTTTTAGAGATAATAAATTATTATACTGACAAAAATGTATTACTTGTGGTATCTACTATCTGTTCTACTGCTTGGCATGTAGGCACTTGTAGAAAGCTATGCTAAAAGTCAATTTTAATGAATAAATCTCTTTAATCCATCCAGGAGAGGAATACTTTTAGGGACTAAATTCATCATTGTTTGTTTTTTTCTATTAACTTCACTGGTATTGTTCTTTTAATGCTACATCTTCCAATGAAAACTCATGCCTCCAAAATATACATAAAAAGAAACTGTGAAATTGAAAGGAAAAGTATAAATATGGCAAATTTTTATGGAAAAGGCTTTGATTTTAAACTTCAACATGATGCCAATTGAGAAGTTTACTGCTAATTTTCCTCACAAAATATCGTAGTATCAAACATATGGTATGGTATGTAGATAAATTGCCTTGCTCAAGGATTGAGGTCGCAACCCACGCATTTTCAGTCAAGTGTTTAAACCACTCGCATATGACAAATCTACCACTGAAAGTCGAATGAATGAACTACTACAAAAGGATTCTCTCGGTAATCAAGAGATGTGAATTGGTCTGGTGGTAATGTCCACAGTCAGCTCTCCGTCTTCGCCTGCAAACTGATTCTAATCTGACCCAGGTTCGAAACTGAGACACGTCTTTCGGATGATGACGTAAAAGGTCGGTGCCCAGAAGTAAATAATCATATCTGATTGATACATGACTGTGAAAACCCAATTACACGCATCACCTCCAGCCAGCCATTGTACTACACACCTACCTGGGATAAACTACGCTGTATAGACAGGCATGCAAATGAAATAGTAATCCTCGGGTTGGGCAAGAAAAGCATTTCCATCTTGGCATATATCTTTTAAAGATAAAGTTGAGTTCTGGTTATGAGATTACATTGGGAAAGAGACTGTCCCAAAGCAATTAGGAAAGGATGATCAAGTCCACATAAGAATAGGTGTACACTGTGAGATATTGGAATCATCAAAATGATTAAAAAATGAACTCGATCTCGTGGAAAAGCACATCACTGCACAAAGAAATGGGTATATGGGACTGCACACACATGTGGCAAGAATGTGTGCCGGAACACTTCCGCTATTTCTAGTCATATTTCAAATATGAAGGCATTTGAAGAGCAATCCTTTTCAGGGGACATTTCCACTATAATATTCTTCCAAACTGACATAAAAGGAATGAGGGAGCTCACAAATTATTTCTCACCTTTCCCAGAACTCAACCTTCTCGTTAAAACTCATAAGAGAAACCAGTGTTGGAGTATGGGCATGTGCTGATAGCCTGTTATCATATCTCTCATATTAGACCAAGTAAAATTTGTTCCTAGTTTCTCATACCGATCTTTCAACAATGAGGAGGAGGGGTCCCATGGTATTTAATATTTGATATTTTTTTCTGTACATGAGCCTAATCTGTTAAGGGTAGGCATTGTGCCCGTCCGTGACATTGAATATTTTATGGATTATAATTTTATTAGGCAGCCATAGCAACCAAATTTTATCAAATTTCAACTCCTTCAGTGATGCCCTTCACAATAAAACATAAAATAACTCTCTTCAATTAAATACATCTTTTCTACAGGCCTTCAAACTTTCAAAATTTGTCAAATGTCCGTCCATGACTAACCGATCAGGCTCACATACAAATGCTATCATGGCTATTGGGTCGATTTCAAGAGAAATTTTCTCAATTTCATTTTATTTGTACATGCAATACAGAGGTTCCAAACATACAAAATTGCATCAAATTCATGATTTTTGTTTGTCTAGATGTCTTCAGATTCTTATTTATTTCATTTCAAAACAAAAATATCAAATAACATAGAAAAGGAAGGAGAAGGGGACGAGAAACTTGGAATCAATTTTATTTGGCCTTATTATTATGAGTGTATGTATTGCACATCAGTACAAGCTAACCAATTCAATCTTCGATATCATCTTCACTTAATCCTGCCTGATCATTGGTGTCAATGCATCGGGGTCCCTGACTCTGGTGTGGATAATGATGCTTGTCTCTTTGTAGCCTCTATTTCCGTCAGCTCTCTCAATCTTTTCTTTCTGGCTTGTTTCTGATGTCTTCTCGATTGCAGATGCGCTTTGGAACAAAGAGACATAGATGTACAAGTATGAAGGTATTGTAAACATTACAAGATACAAACATTGCATTAACTTGGTGGCCTGTATTCATAACAGCAACCTTGTTTAGCCCTTTTGTGACATCACTCCACATTTTGTGGTTTAGATCACTAACTTTTGATTCAGAGCCCTAAAAAATATATCAGATGCATGGGGAGAAAGAGCAAAAAATTTCTGCAAACACTATGTCCATTTTTGTTGAATGACCATATTGCGTTTGATGCCAGGAATTTTAAAAAGGAGAATAAGCTTCAATATCCTTAAATTGGCCACACATCTCAAGATTCAAAATCATAGTTTTTTAAATCAAAATTGGCAATTTTGACAACTTTTCGACAAAGTTCCTAACCATGTATATTGTTACATTTTATTAGCATTAAAAGAAAAATATTATTGTTGCCAGTATAAAGAACAAAATGTGATCAATTTAGCCCTTAAATAATTCCTGTCATGAAAGGGTTAACTTAATGTAGCACTGATTTATGGAGCACCAAATATTAACCTCTTCACTTCATACAAATTACTGTACTAATTCTTTAACAAAATAAATAAACAAAATATATGTCACAAAATAAAAATAGAAAGGTGATTCCAGGATGACAAGAGTTCATTCATTTAGTTATAAAATTATAGAAACTTGATCCAGTTGATTAACTTCACCCATGTAGTCAGGGTTAGAAACTGAATAAAAGCTACAGGGTGTACTATGCTTTTAATGAATACAGCAGTTATCTATTTACCTAAGGAATTCTGACTCTTACTATACCACCCAGTTTGTGTGATTTTTATGATATCTTCTAACTGCAGTTCAAAAACTTGTGAGTTTAACGATACCTCCCTGTTCAAAATTCAAACTTTAAGTATCTGTATTTTTTGTCATGAAAAGCAAACTAGCTCTTTTTAATTCCACTGATCACAAATTTATCCCATTAGTACCAGGACAGCCTGAAAGTACCCTTTCTAATACTCCTTGAAACATCTGCTTTAGCAGTAAAAGTATGATGATATACTGTGCATGTAAAAGGCTTTACTTCTCAGTCCATGGGATTTACAGTGTACATGTATATCGACTACATGTTCTGGCAAAGATGAAATTACCTGTCCATTGTTGCTGACCAACAAACTGCCTCCCCCTGCAAATATCACACACAAAGGTTTGCGAGAGGTCATTCACCTCTCGCTCTTCACATGGTAGTGGAGATATCGGTGTATCCTTTCCCTGGTGTGGAAAGAAAAATACAATGTTTACAGATTTAAGTATTGGAATAAAATGAGAATGTAATAATAGAGGTTTCTAGGCATCCAAAATACAAAAAAAAGGGAATAGATAAAGGATTTTTTTGAGTGACCTCTGCAATGCACAGCATTTCACTGATGAAAAAGCAATTATTGCAGACAAAATTGTGTTGTGCTTAATACATCAAAGACTTTTAATTATAAACTAAAAGGGGCAGGGTGGGTTCCCTGAATGTCTGCCATGATATATTTATAGGCATTTTTTCCCTCCAGCAACCTTTTAGGACTTTATAGCCTCATATGTGCTGATCAGTCACCCCCCCCCCCCCCCCACACCCCAATCCTAAGCCAAACTCCAAAAGAAAATAGTGGCCCGAATTCACAAAGGAGGTTTGGTTTAAAGTGTACCAAACTACCAATCACCTGAAAAAATAATTTGTGTACAGCTAGAAAGTATAAAATCAACCTCAAAGAACTTTGTCTGGTATTCTATAGGTCAACAGTTAATGAGTATGAAGGAAATAAAGGATAACATGAAAATGCTTGCGCGGAACCGAACTCCGAGTTTGGTTCCGCGTGAGACTTATCTTGGCGAGTGCGTACGGGTGCGTCGAGTAGTCTACTCACAAGTCGCTTTTATGCTTATAAAGAGTGTAACTGAAATTACAATATCTCTTTATAGAATTAATATTTGAAGCCCATATTTTGAATATAGTATAACGACATGAAACCTTTGTGAATTCGGGCCGGTATGTTTCTGTTATGACTGGCATATTTCAAAATCAGCAATGCTATCATTCATGTGCACAAAACTTGTATATCTTTCATTACTCTTCTCGGAAAAACCTTCTACCCACCTCCATCACTGCTTGTAGAATCCTGGCTGCTGGCTCCAAGACATTCTGGTCCCATTCTTCTGGCTTGGTTGAGTCTAACCCATACACAGCAGGGCAGTTACCGCCTCCTAGCCAAGGAAGATGATAAGAAAATTGACCATTTCTCATCCAGAAAAATAGGAAATAAACCTTTGAACAAAACTATATTCATTGGGCAATTCCCTGGTAATGAAATGATATCAAAACACTATTTCTCAACATTTAAAGAGAAGGTTAAGTTCTGGTAAAGGTGAAAATTGAATTGTAGAAGAATATCATAGTTGCAATCATGTCAAATACTCACATATTTTTAATACATGACTAGACAAACATGTATACTGTAAAACTAGAAAAGTTTGCCAACTGCCGCGCAAATGACAGCCCATTTTACAGCAAGAAACTTTCAGGAAAAATTTTTTTAAAGCAGTGCAACATGAAACTTTTGAGAGTCTGAACCACTCACGAAATTTGCGGACAATAAATGTGCATAAAGGATTCTGGCTTTACAGTTATTAAAACTTTAAATCAAAGTTTGATGCCACATGTTAGTGTACTGTTATAAGTACTCATATTAGTGTCCATTGCCCTTTATCATGTGTGATTTCAGGGAGAATGTTATTATGATTCCAAAACATCATGATACAAATTTGTTCCTGTTTTACATAACTAATCATTCAGAGCAGACAGCTCCTTTTACAATGCAATCATCTTTAATTGCCAATGATAAAATCTATATCTAAATGCAAATTGAAAACTTGTGAAGATCAATGCAACTACCTTTACATCCACACTACAAAACTGCCCTTACTTTTCAGAAATCTGTTTCGAATCCATTTGAGTTGTCTGCGAGCATACTGTCTAGTAGCTGTCTTGAGCCGCTCGATGCTCTCTTCCAATAACCTTTGACCCTCGTCACTCTTCTTCCTGTCGTCACTGATGATGAGATACGGGTGGAACTCCTTGAAGCCTATAGACTGAAAGATGCCTTGGGTATAAAGTTCCTCCCTGGGTAGATATCAAAACAATTGGTAGGACTTGAAAATAAAAATAATAATTGAGGGAGTCGGTGGACAATGTGCTAAATCACTGCTTGAGATTTTTAGCAAGATTTAGTCATTACCTTATCATTCTGATGACTTCAAAACACCAAAACACACAATCATTTTTATGTTTCTATATAATTCAATCAACCTTTCTCAATTATTTCATTCATAATGCAATCGCATGACCAGAACTCAACTTTATCTTTAATAGTGCTTACAACATAAATTTGCAGACCACTACATGTACAGTACATTGAGTAAATAATATAAGATCATATTTTTATTACAATTTGTGATGCCTTAGTGGAAGAGCAGTGATCTTATACATTGTAAGTAACAGATTGCAGGTCTGAAACCAAGTCAAGGTACTAGCAGTATTACCCTTTGGTAAGTCCATAATCGTATCTACCAAGTCCCTTGGAAAGGACTTAAAGATATACATTTCCTGAGGTAGCTTTAATAGTGAAATGCAGTTTCCCAAAAAGATGCATGCGGAATACAAAATCCCTAATTTTATGGTAAAGAGGTAGAACCTTATCATTACTACAGAGACCTGGTGAATTACCTCTACGAATTGAATGAGGCTAAATAATATCATAACTGTCATTCTGATATGTCAAATTACAAATTTTAACTCACTGAAATCAAGGAGTTATTGCTGAAATCACTAACAATAACATCTGTTGGATTCCGGACGGGTCTTTTTGTGCCACTACATTTCATATCTACAAGCATTTACTTGCTTTCTCATCAGTCAGGTAAAAAAGATAATCAATCATCATAAATCATAAAAAAAAGATAAAATCACTTCTTACTCTTTGATGTTGCCAGCTAGTCTCTGCTCATTGTATTCTTTGTGAAAATCTTCCAGTTCCTTCACTAGCCCTGCACTCATCATGCAGTCCACTCTCTTGTCCAGCCTGGTGTCTAAGACTAGTCAATAAAAAACATTTACAAAGTTCAAATGGGCAGAAAGAAGACCTATCTAGGAGCAGTTTTCACTCTGCCATTTCTGTGCCACCACGTTTGAAAACAATTGTATACATGTATGTATAAACTTTCAAGAATCACATTAGATTTTATTCTCTACTTCACTGTTGAACAAGGCATAGGATATCTTCTATGGGTACACTGCTTTTTCCTTTTTTCTTTTGAGAAAAAAAAATATTTCAGACATTATCAGTCAAAAACAGTGCAATGTTCATCCTTGGCCTGGAAAGGGTTAATTACTCAGTTACATAATTGCATATATGCAAAGGATATTTTCTGAATTTGCTGAGCTTTCTACTGATGTATAATTGGCTATAGTGATTCTCTGTTAAGAATGAGCATTTAGGATATAGTGTATCTGCACGTATAATGTAATGTACATCAGAGATGTACATGTATTATGCACTACATAAATCCGGAATAATAATTATGATGATAATCATGACAATGAAGATGACAACGATGACAACGATGAAAACGATACTAACAACAACAACAATAATAATAATAATAATAACAATAATAATAATAATGACAATAATAATAACAATAATAATAATTTTTTAAAAATAGTAATGATAATAATAATAATAATAATAATTATAATAATGATTGTAAAACAATAATAATAATTATAATCATAATAATAGTAAAAATAACAATAATAATTAACCGCAGTGAAATTGACTATGTTCATGACTATTTTGAATGTAAATTGACTTTCCATAATGGAAATATGGCAATGACTTGATTTCTACAAAATGGCACCTTCATGACGTCACAATGACCTGATGACCATGAAAACCTTATTTGGACATGACCTCATACAGACTGATTGACCGCATCGATTTTGACTTATCTGTTGTAGAAAATTCTGACGAAAATTAAGATGTGGTATGTCCAGGATAAGACCACCTAATCATTATCATTATCATTATTAGTAATATTCATATCGTTTTTGTTTGTTTTTATTTGGGGGGGGGGGAGGAGTCTTAATACAAAGGTGGCTATTACCGAAAGGTTTACCGGATTGTTCAGCTTGAACCCAGAAAATACAGGGGTCTGTGTATCTGAGTGGCCCACCAAGATGGTTGCCCCCTTCCTGATCTCTCTGTTTCCTGAGGAGATCACTGTGACATACGCCATGCTGCTCATACACCTGAAGGCTCCTAGGAAAACAGATTGATGTGACAGTCATAGATGGTTACGTCCTTCATTTAAAGAGGACAATTATCAGCCATTGTGTTAGAATGAAAAATCAGACCTCATGCATATCGGTGGTGTGGTATATGTGTCCATCCACACAAATATCCCCCCCCCCCTCCCCATCCCCCATTATATAAATATTGTCAAAAGAATTTAAAATGAAATATGAGTTCTCTGCAAACTGCCAAATTTGCAAATTAAATTTGGGTAGCTGAAGCATAATAATGGGATGCTGCTAGTTTCTTGTGGTGCCTTCCAAGTCAAGCTGAAAAGCTGAATTATTTATAGCCTCTTCTTATTAACTACATGTAGTACTTTGTTTCCACTTAAATTAAAATGGTATTAAACTGGCAAAACTTGAACAGCGCCACCTTACAGTAACCGCCAAATTGAGGTTATAATTTGAAAATTGATTGCATTTTATTTTGAATTTCGACAAACAGCTGTTTGGAAAATAGGCACATTTTGTATTTCAAACTATTATTTTTGACGTTGCACATGTGGAAAATGGCCTACAGATACATTCTAAGCTTCTACAAACTAGAATGGGGCATGATGGGAAAATTAGAGGCACAGACACTTATCAAATCCTGTCGAAAGATGGCGCCATTAGGGGCTTCAATTTACTGTCACTTTAAAATGTATCGTTAAAAGCAACAACAAACTCCACACCCATGTGAAGTAAATGGATACCAGGTAGAAAGAAATTTCTTGAATGCTTGAGCACCTTATCCTGGTGGCTCAGACAAAGCTGGTGTAATACTAATATGACTGCAGTGCCCTCAGGGAGAAGGGTATTAACACCAATGAGATTACCCTGGGTTAACAAGACATATTATTAATATCACGTGTAGTGAAATCCGTCTATTAAGACCACTCAAGGGAGACAAGAAAAGCAATCTTTAAGAGCAGGTGGTCTTTATGGACAGGTTCCTCTAATACATGTTTCAATGAGAAATGCTTTTCAAGGAAAACAAAAATTGTGGTCTTTATAGACAAGTGGTCTTTCTATACAGGTGGTCATTAAAGCAGGTTTGTCTGTACTATTTTCATTATCATTATTATTATTACTATTATTATTATTATTATTATTACTATTATTATTATTATTACTATTATTATTATTATTATTATTATTACTATTACTATTACTATTATTATTATTATTATTATTATTATTATTATTATTATAAACTGTGCACAGAATGGATTCAACACAATAAATTCACAAACCAAATATGCTGATTGGTAGCCTCCCCATGAACTCACCTGATTATTTTCCTTCTGTCATTGGGGTGTAATTTACTAGCCATCTGAGGATCAATCTCTTGAAGGAGACCATGAAGGTCACTAGTCTCCATGTTGTTGATTTCCACATCAATAACTTCAGCATTTGCATCTTTAGAACCACTCTCATTATGATGCAGAGTTCGGATACAGGTAGATGGAATTTCATTCACAGCCTCCGATGACTGTGAATGAAATTCAGCCGAGTTGCTATATGGTGCCAGGAGATTATGTGATTGGTCAGTTCTCATGTCAACTTGTTTTGATCTAAATTCTGATTGGTGTGACATCACCTCTGTCCTGCCTTGTGATTGGGTACCATTTATGGCTTTCTTCACCTCCATCTCTGATTGGTCAGATCCATCACATTCATGATGAAGCACATGTTCTGATTGGTTGGCTGTCATAATGGTCTCATTTGCGTGAAGCCTATCAACCTCTACATTTCTATGAAACTCTAAGATTGTTTTAGAAAACTCAGAAGTAGAACTTCCAGGATGACAAGTTTTGTGTGGGTTCTTGTGTGAGAGCCTGGCTGGTATGTTCTTGCATCTTAGTCTCAATCTCTCAACTTCACCTTTAGCTTCAAACATAAGACCTAGAGAACTGCTACTGTCCTACAGATATTAAATTAAGACAGAAACAAGATTGAACAAAAAATTAATTACGTTTGTCCTTTAACATATTCCAGTTTCATTGGGTATATTATTGTTAGTTTGTGACAATGGTTTCATGTGGTATTTCGTCTCATCTAATTGTGAGAGAAATAACAGCTTTAAAATCCGTGAAAAAATATTTGTTCAATTAATTTTTGTTTTTCCATACACTTAGGAGGCTCAAAACATCTTGGAAAATTCGCTACACTTATGATAATTAAAACTTAATTATCACACTAATAATATAGCTGGAACTAGTAATCTAAAATTTTCTGGACAGTTCTTTATTTTGTAGCTTCAAAAAAAATTACAAAAGAATCTGGACGGAATAATGAAATGGGCTGGAAACTATCATGTTTCTTGTTGAATTTGTTCACATGTCTTATAAATTGAGCATTATATGTACTAAGTGTACTAATTTAATTTCAACATTTTACCTCATTTGTTAGCAAGACTTTCCATAGCAAGGCTTCGATGTAGTAATTGGTCCCACCGACGATTATGGGTATTCTTCCCCTGCTGAGCAACCCATCTATGAATGGAATCACCCTATTCCTGAAGTCAACTACGGTGAAGCGCTGTAGGGGGTGGACCATTCCAATTGCATGGTGGGGACACTGTTCTTGTTCCTCTGCTGTTACTTTATTTGTTATGATGTCCAGGCCTTTATATACCTGAAATGTACGTACCAAACATGAAATTTTATATTAAAGGGTACCAATCATCAAAAAATATTTCGCTCTGTATGTTAGAGGTTCCATGTTGTATGGGCTTCAAATATTACTTCTATAAAGAGATATTACAAGTTTAATTACACTCTCTATAAGCATAAAAGTGACTTGGGATAAACTGCCTTGTTGTTGGTGTTGTTTCTTTTATCCTTTTGTAAGCTAAGCTAAGTCTCCAATATGAGAGACAATCTCCCAAATGGGAGAGTCTCTGATATCGGCCGTGCGCCTCTGCTGACCGAGGTTGTCCCTGCCACATCTGTAAACTCTTTTAACATGTTTAAAGCCAGGCTAGACAAGTTCTAGTCAACAGTATGCACATCCTTGGGCAGATTAGACCACACCTGTTTTAAGTAATGTACCTCTGACACACTGACACTGTCACACTGCAATGTCATCAGGAACTCACTAATAATTGTACGAGAAGACATGTAGGCCTACTGGATGACAGACTTCTGCATATTTCCAGTACATCCGGTACTAATAAGGTAAATCTCCATTGAGTTTGTAGATGGGGCCGCAAACCAGAGCAGGTATGCTGCTAGACCAAAAGCTTCAGTCTCTCTGTATCGTCTTTTGTTCC
The DNA here is from genome assembly GCA_025618425.1 of Heliocidaris tuberculata. Classification (NCBI taxonomy): domain Eukaryota; kingdom Metazoa; phylum Echinodermata; class Echinoidea; order Camarodonta; family Echinometridae; genus Heliocidaris; species Heliocidaris tuberculata. The sequence continues at coordinate 29,692,199 of CM046841.1, forward strand.
GCTGAGACTGCGTCTGGCTCCACTAGACCTCCGTACATAGAGACTGAAAGACCGTACTAGTTAGCCGTAGTATGTGGCCAATCTCTGTATTCCAATACACAGATTGTGTGTGTGTGTCGGTGTGTATTGCCAGTGTATGTCGATATGCACTGTGCAGTGGATCGGACGTATGGTATCAAAAACTACAGCTATACCAGCTCGGTAAGTCATAATATTTGAACTTTTTATACCTCTGACATTTTATTTCTGTCATTTTAAATGGTCCATATTATGTATAGTTCTAACTATAGTATATAAATAGAGGGGAAATGGAGAAAAAACAGTAGATCTAGGGTGGTTACAAAACGGCAGCCGTGCAGACCGGCTGATCGTACCCTTGCTGTGTACATAACGTCTTGCCGTCTGTCTATGGGGAAGGTTGATAAATGTCAGAAATATTAAAGATTTCCCCATAACAGACAGCTATTTCTGTCTAGTAATAGTAGTATGCTGCAAACTGACTCCAAAACTGGGAAAATTATAAAATGAATATTTTAATCATGGCAACTCTTAATTTTTTTCGGGATTAGACCTACATGTATATTTTTGCTCAAACAGTAATAATATGAACTTCCACACTTATACATGTACAAGCTTATCTGAAGATAACCTTGTACTCAAGACTAGCTTTTACAGGTGAATAGGCTTCAAAAGTTCAATAGCTTTTGTGTGTATCAGCGGGCCTTTTTCCAGTCTAGATCATTCATACATGAGAGGAAAATAATTATTTAAAATTTAACTTTCAATTCTGAATCCCCAAATTTGTGGCACAGAAAGAGTTGAAGAGTCCCTGAATCAGGTAATCTAGAAAATTTAAGTAAATTAAATCCTGCTTAGACTTAGAGCAATTTTGATTTTTGTTGTCTGCTTTTGACTGCTGCAACAGTGAATGTTGGACACAGTCTTCCATTAGATCTTTTTGGGTAAAACGTGAAAATAATTCTGGAATAAAGAGTTCTAAAAGTGGATTTTGTCTTCCACAGCATCGACTCTATGTGTATGAGTGGCGACGGCGGCGCTCCCTGGAGTTGGAGACGAGTCGAGTGGCTGCAGCCGCGCAGTGATGTTGCCGGAGAAACCACACAAAGTTTTGAACGTGTGGGACTACACTACAAAAAAAAAAATCCACGAGATCTACCTGCATCGAGTCAGCACTGATAATTTCCCCATTAAATCGAATTCCTAGTTCCAGGGCGAGTTTTGATTTTCCAGCCCCTGTAGCTCCAAGCACTACTACAACTGGATTTCGTAAAGCTTGCATTTTCTCGTTGGAAATATTGTTGTTGAAGGATTTTTCGGTGTAAGGAGGAGGGTACGGTATCCTTGATATACCAAATTAAGAGAAAAATTATTGTAGACGTAATGTTCCATGATTTTGGATTATTGAATTAAATTAATTTGATAAAGCAAATATCAGTCCTCATCGGCCCTCCTCAAAAAAAATAAACCATATCTTTTTATATATTGTTCTGTTTTCCTCCTGCTCCTCTTAAAGGTCTAAGCAAGTATTTTTTTAAAAAATTATATGCGGAAAGTTAGTTCGACGCTCTGGGGTCGTTTCATCAAACCGTCATAACGACAAGATCAGCGACATCTCGACACTGTCGCTCAACTTGTCCGCTAAGTGTTTCGCAAAGCCGTCTTTGCGAAGATCAGCGACATCTTCTCTGAGCTGACAAGTGACTTGTCGGTACTCCAGACCTGTCATATCTTGTTAGAACGCCATCACAAGCCAGCTTTTTTTTTTTTTTGTATTTTTGTTTTTATTGAAAAAGAACACAAGAATTTACAATGTATTTACAATGATATCGTATGCACAAACTATTAAAAGACATAAAGCAACTCAAGACAAGACAAAACAAAACCCAAGACACGCCACAACACAAGACAAGACAAGGCATACGGACAAACAAGAGATACATGACATGACAATGCACAACACCACAGGTAACAATACAACACAACACAACAAAAATGTCTCTCTGAAGATAAAGACAGCAGAGACCCACCATAACCATGGTAACCGGGACCATAAAAAAGACTAATTCCCATTATACTGATGGCATAATAAACTGCAAATGAAAAGTGCTCAAGTTTCATCAATAATACATCTAAATCACAAGACAGCTTTTAGTTAGTCTATGGGCTGTGAAATTGTCAAATCAGTGAAATCATATGAGCACTGGTCATATCTTAGATGAATGTATTTATGAATATTTTCTTTAGAGAAAATGGAAAATAATGATTTTGGGGTCCAGCTGGGTCGTTTCATCAAACCGTCATAACGACAATATCAGCGACATCTCGACGCTGTCGCCCAACTCTTCCGCTAACTGTTTCACAAAGCCGTCTTTGCGAAGATCAGCGACAACTTCTCTGACAAGTGACTTGTCGATCGATACTCCAGACCTGTCATATCTTGTTAGAACGCCATCACAAGCCAGCTTTTAGTTAGTCTATGGGCTGCGAAGAAAATAAATGTAAATTAAGAGAACATTTATTTCGTGATCTCCAAGCACTATCCTTTATCATTCCTTTATCAAATAGTATTACTAATGTTCGTATTGTAATATTGCACAAGCGGACAATATGTTCTTATGGCTTCTTGACCCCCCCCCCCCCAACAAGTAAATGAAATTAATATCAAAAATACCCACATTCGTCTACCATAGAATCAGCATCGAAAACGGAACAGTCTGTATATACAGACCCATGTGAACGACGACAATTTATCATGTATGTATGTATTTTCCCTATTCTTTCCCTTTTCACGCAGTGCTTTGATATGAATAATATTATATGCATCTTTTAATGAATAAATATTAAAAATATGGCCATAAAATATCTTAATTTAATCATTTCCTCTAAAGTGAACACGATTTGGGTCTTCCCATAATTAGTCAATTACGGTGTATGTCCTCTTACTTACAAATCTAGTACATCACAAAAGCCTCCTCGAGTTTTCTTAATTTTATAAATTCTAAGATGCCATAAGTAACACATCTTTCCATGTAAACGGGATGTTGTATCACCATCATTCATCTTCGCTGCCATTTTTGACATTTTGGAATAGTTTGGGAAAAACTGAGCCTCAAAATCTGTTTGGGTAATTGACGATAATTCCAATGGACTGTGTTATAGACTATGTTTTTTCGCCGATGAGATCAGGAAATAAATTTTCTCTTAATTTACATTTATTATTTTCTTCGCAGCCCATAGACTAACTAAAAGCTGGCTTGTGATGGCGTTCAAAAAAGATATGACGGGTTTGGAGTACCGACAAGTCACTTGTCAGAGAAGTTGTCGCTGATCTTCGGAAAGACGGCTTTGTGAAACAGTTAGCGTAAGAGTTGAGCGACACTGCGACAGCGTCGAGATGTCGCTGATCTTGTCGTTATGACGGTTTGATGAAACGACCCCCTGAGCTGGACCCCAAAATCATTAGTTTCCATTTTCTCTAAAGAAAATATTCATTAATACATGCATCTAAGATATGACCATTGCTCATATGATTTCACTGATTTGAAAATTTAATTTTTCGCCGAGAGCACTGATACAGAAAGTGCCCTTAAAGTTTGGAACCTAAAAAATGACATTCACATTTTCAGTTCCCAACTCAGTGGCGGATCTACGGGGGGGGGGGGTTAGGGGGTTTAACCCCCCCCCCCCCCTTGGGCTGCCAAATAAACATTTATTTGGGCAAAAGAGAGAAAAAATAGAGCATGCAAGTATGCTTAATTAAAATCGCAAGCTAGCAACCCTAAAAATGAAAAATCTCCCTACTGTGGGAGGGGGGATACCCCCCTCCCACACCCCCCCTCGCTCGCTTCGCTCGCTTCCAAGTAAACATTAATTATTTGGGCAAAAAAGAGAAAAAATAGAGCATGCAAGTATGCTTAAAATCGCAAGCTAGCAACCCTAAAAATGTAAAATCTCCCTACTGTGGGAGGGGGGATACCCCCTCCCACACCCTCCCCCCTCGCTCCCTTCCAAGTAAACATTTATTTGGGCAAAAAAGAGAAAAAATAGAGCATACAAGTATGCTTAAAATCGCAAGCTAGCAACCCTAAAAATGAAAAATCTCCCTACTGTGGGAGGGGGGATACCCCCCTCCCACACCCTCCCCTCTCGTTCCCTTCCAAGTAAACATTTATTTGGGCAAAAAAGAGAAAAAATAGAGCATGCAAGTATGCTTAAAATCGCAAGCTAGCAACCCTAAAAATGAAAAATCTCCCTACTGTGGGAGGGGGGATACCCCCCTCCCACACCCTCCCCTCTCGTTCCCTTCCAAGTAAACATTTATTTGGGCAAAAAAGAGAAAAAAATAGAGCATGCAAGTATGCTTAAAATCGCAAGCTAGCAACCCTAAAAATGAAAAATCTCCCTACTGTGGAAGGGATACCCCCTCCCACACCCTCCCCCCTCGCTCGCTTCGCTCGCTCGGGCTCGGTCTCTACGCTCCCTCGCAATACCCAGCTCAGCCCCTCAAACCCCTCCCTTGGAAAAAAGCTAGATCCGCCCCTGCAACTCGCTCTTAGAACACTCGCACAAACAACACATTTTGTCAAGTTATGAACGGATTTCCTTCCTTTTTTCCACGTACATGTAGACATGTTCGTGTTGTTGTTCTGGTTTGTTTGTTGTGTTTACATAATTCAGACAATATTTTTTGGCTACTTTTGAGAAATCTATACTTTTTTCACAATTTAATAGCTTATTAATGAAATGACCAATTGACAACAAATTGCACCTCAAGAAAATGTTTATACTCAAAACTACATCATGTAAATTTTAGTTGAATTGAATAAAACACTTTTTAGTTATCATAGTCAGAAGGTAAGAAAATGGTTTTCCTTTACATACAGAGCAATTTTTTTTTGGGGGGGGGCAAAGCGTTGTCAAAGGGCACTTTGGATTTTCATTCCAGGGGGTCTGACACCCCCTTCCAGATGGATAATTTTATGAGTTTTTATATTTTTGGAATGTACATCCATAGCTCTTCCTTTTGACAAAATTTGGCCCATGGGCTTCAAGGGGAAAAGTTTACCTCAACTTTAAAGGGCCGTCTGACAGCCAATCCCTACAGAATAACGGGTCAGTTTTTGTGTGTTTGTAATGTCCAGTCATACTACTTTCTACTGACAAAGTTTGGTGCTTGGGGAGATGGGGTGAAATCGACCCGACTTTGGGGTCTCTTTGGGGGGCTCTGGGGGCTCTGGGGGGTCATTTTCAGACAAAATGTGCCACCCAAGCGCGTCCACAGACTTCAAAAATGGACCCTAAATGGCGTAATGCACGAAGTCTAATTTCCACCCCTATACGTCGTCACATCAGAAAAAACAAACCCCTAATCATGCTAATGGCGTCAATAGGGTCATCACGCCACCCAAATATACCCTAAGTGGCGTATGAATTATTATTTTGCTAACTATTGGTTTATGTAATCAATTTTACGGGGCTAACCTCGATTAGCATATGCTATTTGTTAGCTCCCTTTACCAAGATGTTATTGTGATTTTTACCAAGATGTATGTATCATTGTGATTTGGTAATAAACTCATTCATGGTACCAAATACAATACCCCTAATTGCGTTTAAAATAAATAACCCCTATTAAGCAGGAAAACAGCAAAATAACGCTTTTCGAGTACAAACATATAAACTTTTAGGGGGATTGAGTGAGCTCGAAATGGCATGAATCATTATTTGAGAGTCAATCTTCACTGATGAAATGAAAATGGTAGGAAGAAAAATGAGAATTAACCATCGTAGAAACAGATGAAAAGCAGAATTTAGATATTATGATAACATGCAATTTATACCCTAAATGTCGAAGACCGACTTTGTTATTTAGTACTCTAAATGGCGACTGAAGCTGAAAAACACTGATCCTTTTTAAAGGAAAACAGACCCCCTTTCGACGCTTTTTGTGGACGCATTTGCGTAGCACGTAATGTGGTGAGTGACCCTCCCCCCCCCCCCCCCCCCAGGATGGGGACTAAACCCGACGGCTACGGTCAGGCTGACAACCTTTTAGTCAATGACTTAAATGGTCCAAGTAACTTTACGGGGTCAAAATGGGTGACTATTTCGGGACAGGCTCCTGGTCTAAAAACAAAACAAAACTCAGCAGAGGCATATAATGTCAAGACAAAGTTGAACAAAAGTAATGTAGTTATCATGGGCGTCGCCAGGGGGGTGCGGAGGGTGCGAACGCACCCCCCTCCAGACCAAAAAAAAAAAAAAAAAAAAAAAAAAGGATTTTTTTTTTGGGGGGGGGGCGTCGCCGGGTGGGGGGGGGGGTTCTTTTGAAAAGGGCGACATGTTCTTATTGTGTAGTGTCGAACAGCTCATATCTGCGCCACCAGCACTACTGCCTGACATTGGAGTTGGTAAGTTTTGTCTTTTTTTTTTCCAAAAGGCACACCCCCCCCCCCCCTTGAAAAAAGCTGGTGACGGCACTGGTTATCCTTAGCAACAGAACAAATTATCATATAGCAGCATATTAAATAGAAACAAAGCTTTGACAAAACGTAGGAAAATTGTATGAGAACCAAATGTGGGATTATACTCTACGGAAAGTAATGTTTGCTATCCTTAGAAAACACAACACGCGCACAAAAAAAAAAAAAAAAAAAAAAAAAAAAAAAAAAAATATATATATATATATATATATATATATATATATATATATATATATATATATATATATATATATATATATATATATATATATATATAAAGAATAACGGAATGATGAATAGAAGCAAAACCTCAAGGAAACAAAGGTAAATTATATCAAAACAAAGTTGTATGTATCGTGTTACTATATACTGAAAGAAATGTTGCTATCATTTAAAACAAAGAAAAAAAGCAGCATGTTGAAAATGAACAAAGTCTCAACAATACAAAGCCAAACTATATCAAAACAATATAAAGGGTTTCACTATAAGTAAAACAGAGCGGATGTGAAAGCGAAATCAACTACATATGTATGCGAAGCACTATTCTTTATCATTCCTTTATCAAATAGTGTTACTAATGTTCGTATTATAATATTGTACAGACGGACGATATGTTTATGGCTTCTTGACCCCCCAAAACAAGTGAATGAGATTAATATCAAAGATACCCACAACGGTCTACCATAGAAAAAGCGTCGAAAATGGAACAGTCTATATATAGAGACCAATTTAAACGACGACAATTTATCATGAATGTATTTTCCATAATTTCACTCAATGCTTTGATATGAAATGATATCAAATGTATTTTTTTATAAATGAATGTTAAGAATTGGGTTATAAAATAGCTTAATATAATCATTTTCTCTAAAGTGTGTACACGATTTGGGTCTTCTTTCCATAATTAGTCAATTACGGTATCCTCTTATTTACAAATCTAGATTCGTACATCGCAAAAGCATCCTCGAGTTTTCTCAATTTTATAAATTCTTAGATGCCATAAAGTAACACATCTTTCCAGGTAAACGGGATGTTTGTATCATCAGTATTAATTTTCGCTGTCATTTTTTACATTTTGGAACAGTTTGGGGGGAAACTGAGCCTCGAAGTCTGTTTGAGTAATTGACGATAAATTCAATGGACTGTGTTATAGACTATGTTTTTTAGCCGATGAGTATCGATATCACTGATTTGTCGTTCATCATGTCTTCGTGAAACAGTTTGTCAAGTCTATGACATTTCCGTAGATCGCCGACAAAATTATGACTGCCATGGAGTTGATTTGATGAAACGACCCCCAGAGGACAGATGGGAAAGGAGCTCGCAAGATACGTCACGTAGTTGCCAATTTGCGTTTGATTGATTACAACTTCAAAAATTCATAACTTTCTTATCTTTCATTTATTTATTTATTATTACTATTTTATCTTTTTTTTTTTTTTTTTGTATTTTGCTCAAAACTTCACTGATCTGGGGGTCGTTTCATCAAATCAACTCCATGACAGTCATAACTGTTGTCGGTGATCTACGGAAATGTCATGGACCTGAAAAACTGTTTCACGAAGACATGATAAACGACAACTCAGTGATATCGATACTCATCGGCGAAAAAAACATAGTCTATATCACAGTCCATTGGAATTATAGTCAATTACCCAAACAGATTTTGAGGCTCAGTTTTTCCCAGACTATTCCAAAATGTCAAAAATGGCAGCGAAAATTAATGCTGGTGATACAAACATCCAGTTTACATTAAAAAATGTGTTACTTATGGCATCTTAGAATTTATAAAATTGAGAAAACTCGAGGAGGCTTTTGCGATGAAAGAATCTAGATTTGTACGTAAGAGGATACCGTAATTGACTAATTATGGAAAGAAGACCCAGATCGTGTTCACTTTAGAGAAAATGATTAAATTAAGATATTTTATGGCCATATTTTTAATATTTATGCATTAAAAGATACATATAATATTATTCATATCAAAGCACTGCGTGAAAAGAGAAAATATAGGGAAAATACACATGATAAATCGTCGTCTTTCACATGGGTCTGTATATACAGACTGTTCCGTTTTCGATGCTGATTCTATAATGGTAGACGAATGTGGGTATTTTTAATATTAATCTCATTTACTTGTTGGGGGGGTCAAGAAGCCATAAGAACATATTGTCCGTCTGTACAATATTACAATACGAACATTAGTAACACTATTTGATAAAGGAATGATAAAGGATAGTGCTTGGAGATCAGGAAATAAATGTTCTCTTAATTTACATTTCTTATTTTTTCGCAGCCCATAGACTAACTAAAAGCTGGCTTGTGATGGCGTTCTAAAAAAGATATGACAGGTCTGGAGTACCGACAAGTCATTTGTCAGGGAAGTTGTCGCTGATCTTCGCAAAGACGGCTTTATGAAACACTTAGCGGACAAGTTGAGCGACAGTGTCGAGATGTCGCTGATCTTGTCGTTATGACGGTTTGATGAAAAGGCCTGTTTCTTTAGTTTTTTGCTTCTTTAAAACCAACTTGTAATCAGGATGGACTTTCCCTTTAAGCATTTTACTTACAGAAAAATTCGCAAGCGAGCACTGCATCGACCGGTATACAGTTTCGAGTTGGGGAAATTGGTAAACGGTCTTCTATTCATTATTATTCCCAAAGGGGGAGGGGCAATTAGAGAAATATAGTCGACGAATTTACCTATGTAACATTAAGTTACAATTTCTTTCGAATGGTATGAACCTTTGAAAATACTGTAAGGTAACATTATTATGACTTGTAAATTTGTCTCCATGATCACTTCACCCTTTTATTTACATTTTCTCTCTATTCATCCTTCAACCTGTTTTCTTGAGGACATTGTTCCACTTACCTACATTCCTTTCTTTTCATCCCTATTCACTCTAAACCTTTTGTTCTGTCCCATGCCTATTGAACCTTGCCTACCATACCATCTACTATGACTCACTGACCATCCAACCCTGACTTACTTATCACATGACCCATTCTATCTTTTCTCATTGGTATATACATCTTGCAGACTTCTGATTGGTTATTTTTGTTTATGTACTTATCAGCCATTTTGAATTTATATTGAAATACATCAGTGCACCTCAAGTCTTCTAGCATACAAGACCTATATATTTTGTAGTGTCTGCTACAACTGGTGGCAGCGGTGTTCCTTCTGCACTCAACTGTTATTGCAACCTACATGTAGAATTTCTGCAGTTTTGTTCAGAGTGGTGAGTTATAGGTGAAAATCTCCCTCCATCTTTAACTGTGAAAGTGAATGTTTGATAGCACGAATTCACCCTTCTTTATACTCATGTACTTCGTACTCTCCCTCCATCGTTACTTGAGACTGAGATAGTGAGTGTTTTGTGAATTCGCCCTCCTTCATAAATTGCTGAGGATTGAGCTTAAAGGGTCTCGAGCCTTGTTTTCATCCTCCATCGTTAATTTGTGAATGAAGACATTTATTTTCTATCAGTGAGTGAGAAGTTTTCACCTTCATGCAGAGCCTGTATTTTTTAGTAACTCGCCACAGTCGACAGCCAGATTATATATGTTAATCTACAGCTGTAGCATCTCGTGAAGGCATTCTGAATTTCAAACTTGCACCCTACACCATATTAAGTAGCAATATAAATAGTTGCAGAAGATACCCTCATCTCCAGTTTTGCCGCTCATAACATGCACTCCAACTAACAAGCTTTATGAAGTTTGTCAACCTACCTTACATCCATTATTAGCCAACATGGCATCCTATCGTATTGAGCTGCCTAAAGTATTTACTGGGGAAGATGGCAAAGGCTTTCATCAATGGCTTAGACGATTTGAAGTGGCTGCAGAAGCATTTTCAGATAGCTCCACCAATCTACACGCCCTCCTTCCCGCAAGACTCGCAGGATCAGCTTTTACCGTCTGGGAAAGCATGACTGCCACTGAGAAGAAGGATTTTACAGTGGTGAAGGGGAAACTCTCCCAAGTCTTTGGTCGCACGCAATTCATTGACACTTTCCAATCTTGCATCACTGCCCGCACTCTCCGATTGGGTGAACCACTAGAAGTGTTTGATGCTGCCATTGCATCGATGGTAGTAGAATCATTCCCCAACTACGACAACCAAGCCAGAGCAGGAGAGAAATTCCGACGATTCATCGCAGGAGTAGATAAAAACCTCCAAATCAAAATCCATGAACTCGGAGGCTCCAACTTTGAAGAGGCCTTGAAGATCGCACTACGAGTTGAAAGAGTCAAACACATCAAGACTTTGGTGTGCAAGGGGCGGCAATGGAACTCCAAACCAAGGACACCACCCCACAGTCGTCAGAAAAGCAGCTAGTCCTACAGAGACTGAATGAATTGGAGCAGAAATTTGAAAAGATGTGCTTGAAACTAGAAACTGAATACAAGACCAAAGTTCATCCCAGACCAAGTACCAGATCTCCACAACGTCATAGCAGCCCACAACCAAAAGTCAATGACAGGTATAGACACTGCATATCCCCATCACCAACCCCTCGTGCTTACCACTCCTCGGAACCAAAGTATAGACACAGGTCTCCAAGTCCACACTCCAGGGACTATTTTCCACGCAATCCAGACAAGCATCGTCAACACAGATCTCCAAGTCCCCATTACTCACGACACAGATCTCCTAGCCCACGATGGAACATTCAGGGAAATGTTCTAGAACCACAACCACCCTACTACCAAGCCTATTCAGGAACTTCACCTTCCACGAAACCTTATCAGTCGGGCTATAATCGGACATCAAGGCGGGATCAACAATTTCGCCCATCCATGACAGGTTACCCATGCAGCTACCGGTAATCCTAGCAGTCAAGCTCCCTATCGTCAAGTAGTACGCTTCGATGATCAACAGCCAGAAAACTTCTACTAGTTGATGAGGCGGGCCATTCGTCAACCACACCCACCAAGGCCAACCAAATACATGTAGACTCCATTTCTCCAGAGAAATCACCCTACATCCCTATTGTTGTTGACAGTGTTTACGCACTAGCCCTCGTGGATAGCGGATCATACATACCACTCTTGAGTGCTGATTTTCTGTCATCTATCCCTGCATCACAAAGGACAACACTTGACAACATTGGAACCGTGGTAACGTCAATACACTTGGGAAACAAGGCTACGCAACACAAATTCTTCGTTGCAAGGAACATCACACACTCCATCATCCTAGGATGGGATTTCATCGACAAGCAGAAGGCAACTATCTCCCCAACATCATTCAACATACCTGGCTCCACCATTCCTTTCCTGGACCGACAACAAATCCAAGCCCCGCTGAAGTGTAAAGTTTCTCTGGTGGGACATTCTCATATTCCCCCTATGTGTGAAGCCCATGTACACGGAAGATTGTCTTCTCCACAGTTCGACATTGTACCAAGTGACTACGATGGCTATTTTGATCCAATGACACAAGATCACATCGCTGTCATCGGTGCCAGATCCTTATTCAAGCCTCAAGGTGGTCTCATTCTTATTCGCCTCATAAACCCCTTCAATGAAGCAGTGGATCTACCTGCAGAAACTTGTCTTGGACATTTCTCCTCAATGACTGGGAATAGCGAGGAAGAATACGAGATTGTCAGTGTAGTAGCCAACACAGAAACACAAGCATCAGTCTCTAACTGCTGGTCTTCTTCCTTCTTCTGAAGTCACAAAACAAGAATATGAGAAAGCCGAGCAACTAATCCAAGCTTACCAAGACATTTTCAGTGCAACGCCTCATGATATTGGTCAGACTGATTTAGTTGAGCACCACATTAACACATCTACAGACATTCCAGTACGACAAAGAGCTTACAGAACCTCCCCAGCAATGAGAGTGGAAATTCAGAAGCAAGTCGACGATCTTCTAGAAAGGGGCATCATCGAAGAGAGCTACAGCCCTTGGGCAAGTCCGATTGTCATGGTGAAAAAGAAGACAACACCTTCCGATTTTGCGTGGACTACAGGAAACTGAACGCAGTGACCGTCAGGGATTCTCACTCTATTCCACGACAAGATGACTCAATTGATTCCCTTTCTTCATCAACATATTTCATTGTCATGGACTTTTCCAGTGGATACTGGCAGGTTAAGCTTCATCCCCAAGACAAGGAGAAGACTGCTTTCACTACAGGCACAGGACTATACCAATTTACCGTCATGCCGTTTGGACTTGTAAACGCTCCTATGACATTTCAATGTATGATGGAAGTCGTTCTCCACGGCCTTCACTGGTCTAGATGCCTGGTATACCTTGATGACTGTATGGTCATGGGCAAAGACTTCAACGATCATCTCAAAAACCTCCAATTAAGAAGTATTCCAATGCTTCCGAGATGCTGGACTTAGACTCAAACCCTCAAAGTGCAGCTTGTTCAGGAAAGAAGTTACCTACCTTGGTTATGTAATCAACACCAGTGGAGTAAGACCAGACACAAACAACGTCGAGAAAGTCCTGGCCTCAGCCAAGAACTCCAACACATGTACGTTCCTTCTCAGGCCTGGCGTCGTTCTACCGACGGTTCATACCCAGTTTTTCCAAGGTTGCATCTATTCTCTAACGACCCTAACACATAAAGGTCAACATTGACCAACCCACCTCTACTCGCCTACCCAGATTTCGACAAGGAGTTCATCCTGTCAACAGACGCATCCCTTGCTGCAATCGGTGCAGTCCTCTCACAGATCCAGAATGGCAAGGAACGGGTTATCTCCTACTTCAGCCAGACTCTCAACTCTACCAAGAAGAAATGGTCTACATATGATAGAGAATTCTGTGCCATCATCTCTGCAGTTCGCCATTTTCGTCACTTTCTCCAATATCAACATTTCACCATTGTGACTGACCACAAACCTCTCCTAGCTCTCCAGAAGTTTCCAATCCAAGATGATGCATGTGGAAGGAGAACACGATAAGTAGTAGAACTCAATTCATACAGATTCAGCCTTACCCATGCACAAGAATGGTCAATCACTCAGGAACGCAGATGCACTATCCAGACGACCTGAAGAGAACCAAGTTACCTCAGCATCCAAGAGACAAACACTGGAATCCATCGTCACCCATGCTAAGTGTAATGCAGTTGAAACTCGTTCACAGAAATCATCACGAGCATTAAGTAAACCTGCAGTCAGTGACTCTTCCACACAATTGGAATCACAATCTCACCAGCCCTATCATGGTATAATTCTCGACAGTGATGTAGATGTCCAACATGAGCAGCAACTCGATGACGACATCAGAACAGTAATAGAGTATATCAGCAATGGTGAACAACTAGGCAAACGACAGATCTGTAAGCACAACCCTCGGATCAAACGCTTTCTATGGGATTCCCCAAAACTCGTCCTCTACAATGGCATCCTGTACAGGAAGAAGAAAGACAAGTTGGGCAACCCCATACTTCAGCTTGTGGTACCAAGCTCACTTGTCCCAAGAGTACTCAAGGAATTACACGGTGATCCATCATCCGGACATTTCAGTGCACACCGAACTCTACAGAGAGTGCTACTGGCATTTTATGAACAAGGAGATTACCAATTTCTGCAACACATGCACAGCCTGTGAGTCGTTCCGTCTACCCAATCCTAGACACCAAGCCCCGTTACATCCGATTTCTACTTCACGCCCTTTGGAGATAGTCTGATATTGCTGAACTTCCTATCACAAGACAAGGCTTCCGCTACATGTAAGTCGTGACCGACCATTTCAGCAAATATGTAAACATTTATCCAATGAAGGATCAAACAGCTCCAACCATCGCCAAGCACCTGTTCGAAGAGTATGTCAAAGAGCATGGTGTACCAGAGACCTTGCACACTGACCAAGGCGGACAAATCGAATCAAGATTGGTTCAAGAGCTATGCACCAAAATCCCAAGTAGCATTAACACGTCGCTTCAACGTTGGACCAACGTTGTCCATTTTTTTTCTCCTGGCGTTGGTCCAATGTTGGGTAGCAACGTTGGACCAGCGTTGTGTTTGCACGCCCATACATCATCGCTCCAACGTTGGATTAATCACCTAAAACAAACATCCAGAATGTATCCAGTGTTGGTCCAACGTTAGCGAGCAACGTTGGACCAACGTTGGATTCACATCACCAACAACATACAGCTAACGTTGGTCCAACGCAGTCTAGCAAACCCGTCTCACTTATTAACAAAAAATAAGAATTACAATATGTCACACTATTTATATCACTATATATTTTTTATCTAATAACCTATATCCTCTCCTATCATATCCTACACCTATAATAATATCCTACTCCTATCCTACTCCTATGTACTGAAAGCTTGTATCCACTTACTTATATAGGGATTATATTATAGTGCGTGTTAAAAATGGTAAAAGATTACAAATTTCTAATTATGATCTAAAAATACCTTCTCATAATAACATGTTTGAACATGTAGACCTACAACATAATATTTAATGTAAATACATTTTGCAGCACAGTTCAAATTGCAATCATTGCATAAATATTTTTAAAAATTAATGTAATTTAGCTATTAATGTCCACAAATTTCAGTCATTTATGATCGTTCATGAATATTCATGAAAACTGAAGGCAATGTCCCAACGTTGATCCAACGTTGATCCAACGTTGTATTTACGTTGGATGTATATCATCTACAACAAACATTCAGCATGTTACCAATGTTGGCCCAACGTTGGATTCAGATCACCTACAACATGCATCCAATATCCATCCAACATTGTCCATTATTTTTCCTGACGTTGGTCCAGTGTTATGTAGCAACGTTGGACCAGCGTTGTGTGTGCACGCCCATACATCGTCACTCCAACGTTAGATTTACATCACTTACAACAAACATCCAGCATGTATCCAATGTTGGATCAACGTCTGCTACCAACAAAGAAGCGTTATTTTGGAAAGACGTTATTCAAACAACCCTTTTCCTACAATGACGTGTTTGACCAACATTGGTCCAACGTTGTTCCAACATTGGATTCCAACGTGTTTCCAACTGAAAAAGGAATTTATATTCAATGTTGGACCAATGGTGGATTAATGTCTGTCTCCAACCAAATGGCGTACTATTGGAAAGACGTTGCACCAACAACTGGATTCCAACATTAGAGTTTGGACCAACGTTGATCCATCCGATTGTTCCAAACATATTGTTCCAAACATTTTTCCAACAAGTTTCCGATGCAAAAAGGAATCTTATTTAATGAACAAGGAGATTACCAATTTCTGCAACACATGCACAGCCTGTGAGTCGTTCCGTCTACCCAATCCTAGACACCAAGCCCCGTTACATCCGATTTCTACTTCACGCCCTTTGGAGATAGTCTGATATTGCTGAACTTCCTATCACAAGACAAGGCTTCCGCTACATGTAAGTCGTGACCGACCATTTCAGCAAATATGTAAACATTTATCCAATGAAGGATCAAACAGCTCCAACCATCGCCAAGCACCTGTTCGAAGAGTATGTCAAAGAGCATGGTGTACCAGAGACCTTGCACACTGACCAAGGCGGACAAATCGAATCAAGATTGGTTCAAGAGCTATGCACCAAAATCCCAAGTAGCATTAACACGTCGCTTCAACGTTGGACCAACGTTGTCCATTTTTTTTCTCCTGGCGTTGGTCCAATGTTGGGTAGCAACGTTGGACCAGCGTTGTGTTTGCACGCCCATACATCATCGCTTCAACGTTGGATTAATCACCTAAAACAAACATCCAGAATGTATCCAGTGTTGGTCCAACGTTAGCGAGCAACGTTGGACCAACGTTGGATTCACATCACCAACAACATACAGCTAACGTTGGTCCAACGCAGTCTAGCAAACCCGTCTCACTTATTAACAAAAAATAAGAATTACAATATGTCACACTATTTATATCACTATATATTTTTTATCTAATAACCTATATCCTCTCCTATCATATCCTACACCTATAATCCTATCCTACTCCTATCCTACTCCTATGTACTGAAAGCTTGTATCCACTTACTTATATAGGGATTATATTATAGTGCGTGTTAAAAATGGTAAAAGATTACAAATTTCTAATTATGATCTAAAAATACCTTCTCATAATAACATGTTTGAACATGTAGACCTACAACATAATATTTAATGTAAATACATTTTGCAGCACAGTTCAAATTGCAATCATTGCATAAATATTTTTAAAAATTAATGTAATTTAGCTATTAATGTCCACAAATTTCAGTCATTTATGATCGTTCATGAATATTCATGAAAACTGAAGGCAATGTCCCAACGTTGATCCAACGTTGATCCAACGTTGTATTTACGTTGGATGTATATCATCTACAACAAACATTCAGCATGTTACCAATGTTGGCCCAACGTTGGATTCAGATCACCTACAACATGCATCCAATATCCATCCAACATTGTCCATTATTTTTCCTGACGTTGGTCCAGTGTTATGTAGCAACGTTGGACCAGCGTTGTGTGTGCAACTGAAAAAGGAATTTATATTCAATGTTGGACCAATGGTGGATTAATGTCTGTCTCCAACCAAATGGCGTACTATTGGAAAGACGTTGCACCAACAACTGGATTCCAACATTAGAGTTTGGACCAACGTTGATCCATCCGATTGTTCCAAACATTTTTCCAACAAGTTTCCGATGCAAAAAGGAATCTTATTTAACGTTAGACCAATGTTGGATCAACGTCTGTCTCCAACCAAATGGCGTACTATTGGAAAGACGTTGCACCAACAACTGGATTCCAACATTAGAGTTTTGACCAACGTTGATCCATCCGATTGTTCCAAACATTTTTCCAACAAGTTTCCGATGCAAAAAGGAATCTTATTTAACGTTAGACCAATGTTGGATCAACGTCTGTCTCCAACCAAATGGCGTACTATTGGAAAGACGTTGCACCAACAACTGGATTCCAACATTAGAGTTTTGACCAACGTTGATCCATCCGATTGTTCCAAACATTTTTCCAACGAGTTTCTGATACAAAAAGAAATTTTTATTCAACGTTGGACCAATGTTGGATCAACGTCTGATTCCAACAAAATGGCGTATTACTGGAAAGACGTGGCACCAGCAACCTAATTCCAACAATACGTGTTTGACTGACGTTGGTCCAACGTTGTTCCAAACACTGGATTCCAACGTGTTTCCAATACGAAAAGGAATTTTTATTCAACGTTGAACCAATGATGGATCAACGTCTTATTCCAACAAAATGGCGTAGTATTGGAAAGACGTTGCACCAACAACTGGATTCCAACATTAGAGTTTTGACCAACATTGCTCCAACGTTGTTCCAAACAGTTTTTCCAACGAGTTTCCATTACAAAAAGAAATTTTTATTCAACGTTGGACCAATGTTGGATTAACGTCTGTTTCCAACAAAATTGCGTTAGATTGGAAAGACGTTAGTCAAACAACCTGATTCCAACAATAATGTGTTTGACTGACGTTGGTCCAACGTATGTACAATGAGTTTGTCCAACGTCCAACGAGTTGCGAGTTTCCAACGTTGGAACGTTCCTCCTCCTTCATCTGGAAGCTCAGTACTTGAATACGTCTCCAACCTGTCTTACGGACTGAAGAAAGCATGGGAGTACACCAGACAGAAAACTCAACAACAGCAACAACGACAAAAACAACATTACGACACAAGAACCATTACAGCCAAGTACGACACAGGCGACCTAGTCTGGTTACATGACCCAACTACCACTGAGCAGGAGCAAACTTGAACCTAACTGGAAAGGTCCCTTCACTGTTACTTCCTCGTCGAATGATGTACTAAATTATGACATCGTAGATACTCATGATGAAAGAATCAAGCGACGTGGTCATCACAATCGCCTGAAACGATATCGACACCATTACCCCTGTCCCCACCCCCTACATCTGAATCACTGCAAGGATGGACGAGAAAACCTCCAACACCTCTAAGACCACGTCCACCAGCACCCCAATCAACAGAAGGGACTAGGAGTATGATCTACTCACACCAGCCATCGTAACTCAGCCTTCATCATGTGGTCACCTAGACCACCAAACAACTTCCTCCATCATGAGCAGTCAAACCATGACCAATAGCCAAGGCCAGGTTTGTCTGTTCGGCAACAAACACCCAACCACTTCCTTCATCATGAGCAGTCAAACCATGACCAACAGCCAAGGCCGGGTTTGTCTGTTCGGCAACAAACTCCAAACTAATCCCCTGGTTCCCGACAGCCGACCAACTCTGACCACCAGCCACGGTCAGACGAATCGGTCCCACACCTGCAGCAGTCGACCAGTCATTCATATGGGTCATCACCTGCTGATCAGACCTAACTCAGGCCGTCATCAGCTTACCAACCACAACTTGGGCCATCATCACCAGCTGACCAACCCCACATCAGGCTGTCATCAGCTTACCAACCACACCTTGAGCCACCACCATCACCGCTGGCTGACCAAACACATTCCAGGCCGTCATCACTGGCAAACCAACCACTATCCAGGCCATCATCGCCAGTTGACCAACCAGACAATCAACCCTCGTCGAGATCAGAGCAACCTCTATGTACCACGTCTACCACGTCTACCAGGACCAGTGGCCAACAACAACAAGACGAACATGTAAATTACAATGAACACTTACCGAGAACTGAAGTTTCCCAAAATAGTCAAGAAGCTCAGCATCGCCAACTCAAGTCATCGTCACCAGCGACTTGCGCTAGCGATCGATCACGATTTTCTCTTTTTTAGGATAGTAAACGGGTTCCATTTTCTCGCATACTTTCACATATCCTTAATTATATATATAGTTAGAGGATTGCACACAATTCACTTGCATTTGAGCTGATTTCACAATTTTTTCACAAAGTTAATCAATCCCTTTAAGGAAATGGAAATTAAAAGTATACTTGATTACTAAATTTGAACAATTCAAGTTAATAATTAGATTATTCAGCAAAATTGTACTTGAAATGACTCTGACTTAAATTTAGCACATGTGTTATATGATAGCTTTAAAGATTTCTTTTTCTGTACGAAATTTCAGTGAAAGTATGGAAAGTGTATCAATTGGTCATTTGTTGCATCTATATTGTGAAGAAGAAAAAAAGACCAAAAAAAAGACACCAGTTTGCCTGTACTCAGTTTGATTTATGGCTATACGAAAAGAACATGTCAAACATTTTATGGAGATTTGTTTTGATCATCCATAGTTATTCATATAGTTTTCCAAAAAAGACATATGTGAATCACTTATGTACAACACACCAAATTGCACCTGAAGAAGATTATTATACTCAAAATTATGTTATGAAAATTTAAAGTGAATTGAATGAAACGCTTTTGAATGATCATAGTCAGAAGGTAAGAAAATGGTTTTTCTTTCCATACAGAGCATTTTGGGGGGCAAATCATTGTCAAAGGGCACTTTGGGGTTTTCATTTCAGGGGATCTGACACCCCCTTCCCGATGGACAATTTTGTCAGTTTTTATATTTTTAGAATGTACATCCATAGCTCTTCCTTCTGACAAAATTTGGTCTCTGGGCTTTAAGGGGAAAAATTTACCCCAATTTTTAGGGGCTGTCTGACACCCCATCCCGACTGAAATTTTTGTCAGTTTTTTGTGTTTTGTAATGTTCAGTCATATTACTTCCTACTGACAAAGTTTGGTGCATGGGTGAGATGGGGTGAAATCGACCCGTCTTTGGGGTCCCTTTTGGGGGCTCTGGGGGCTTAACCCGGCGGCTACGGTCAGGCTGACAACCTTTTTGTAAATGACTTAGATGATCTAAGTAACTTTACGGGGTCAAATCTTATGGGTAAAATGGGGTGACTATTTCGGGACAGGCTCCTTATATTAGGCTCTATTGTGGAGAGAGCTCGAAGCCTTGAATGGCTTGAATACCGCCTGGAATGGCGAGGTGTATACGCGGGTACACTGACGATAAAGGTACCGAGAAAAATGAAAGTATAGGGAGTGGTATAAATAGCACTCTAACTGAGTGGTAAACCATAATAAATCTCTGTACATCCAACGTAACAAAACAGTGTGCTTATTATTTCTGAAATGGAGGTTTAATGTCGTCATTGGTGAAGTATATATCACGGGGCAACACTGTTTTCAAACATCTGTAGATAGATGGATTGTTCCGTCATGGGAATGAAATATTTTTTCATTCATATTACTTTAGAATCACCCGAATAGTATATGGGAGCCCGTGTATTGAATGATTTTGCTGTGAATATGGTGACGGAGCTTTCTTCTTTGGAAAGAAAATTACACAGAAATCACTGGGATATAAGATGATTCATTTAAGCTCCATGTGGAGAGAGCTCGAGGCCTTGTGAATGGCAAGACTACCGTCTGGAACGACGGGCTGTACATTACGTACACTAAAATAATTGAGAAATCTGGCAGTCAGGAATAGTGATCAGAAAGTTATAAAAGCTGTGAAATTTGTGGAAAAGGTTTTTGTAACGCTACTGCATTTCAAAACTGGAATATCCAATGACATATTCGAGAGGAAACATGGAGTGAGCACCACATGGAAGAGTGCATTCGTAAGGATACTTTAAAATATAGAGGTAGCAACAAAAAAAAAACAACAGCAAGAACAACAGCAAGAACAACAGCAACAGAACATTGGAAACTCACATTGGACTGGGAAATCTTTACGAAAGAGATATCGGTGATTAGTGCAAACGCAATTTCACTGAACAAAGTCAGAAATGATCACTGTTTGAATTCATTTTTAAAGGTTGGGGAAGGTAGACTGCAGAAAACTCTGCACTGGAAGTTGTAAGTTTGTGCATTTACCGCAGGATATACGTGTTCATAAATTCAGAAGATATGATTTATATCGATCAATGAAAGAGATATAGGTGGATTGTGCAAATATATTATATTTCACTGAACAAGGTTAAACTTTGTCATAAATTGAATTTATTTCTGAAGGTTAGGAAAGCTATATATTTGCAGAAATATTTTTCTGCAGGGAAAACTCTAAGTTTGTGCATTTACAGAAGGATATTTTTTTCACGAATTCAGACGAACTGCTAATCATTGGCAAGTAAGGATCGAAATATTACTAAAACACTGCTTCGTAGTGCACACTGAATAATCAAGGCAAAGTCATTGTAACTTCCTATAGTATTTCTGCACATTTTTATCGAAACATTACTTTATAGAGTTGAGAGACTGGAGTGTAAATGGGAACGCTTTTTTTTTATAACACCAGATGTGCTGGCTGGGTTTGACATCTTAAGAAAATGTCTCAAAACTAAGCGTAAATCGATATGAATCTGAGATAATTTAACAGTGAATTTAATGCGAGTAAATTGATAATTAAAATGTAAATGATAGTGCCTAAGACAGAAAGTAATTCTCATATCACAGCATCAAGTTCGGAAAGTCTAAACTGACTTAAAAACAAAGAAAGATAAGAAAGAAAGTGATAAAATTAAGCCGAGTTTAACATTTAGGAATTGATGTAGAAATTTTGCCTTTGGGGGGCTGAAAATTTTGGAAAGCAAATTTCATGATTTAGTTAATTTTCTACAAACGATAGAGGCAAAGTTGGATTTTTGTTGGCTTTAATTCAGGTGATATCATGCTTATCGGTTTGAAAGCCAGTTGTTTAGTGATGTGAAGCTCATGTTTAAAAATCATACGATTTAAATAAAATTAATGATCTGATCTGTTCCTTATTGTGCCTTTAAGGATTTTAGAATACAATCCATTTGCTACAAAATGCACGCCTATTTTTGTTATTTTTTCAGGCTGATGTGACAACATGGAGGACATGCAAAGTGCAGTAAACGACACTAGATCTTGCAGGGTCTGACGGGATTTCGTCATAGCACGGAAACCTGAGTCAGATTAGCGAGAATATGAGTATTTTGCAGTATTCATAATCCTCAAAATGCTTGACGGATGTATACCACAAGCCACAGGAGTCCGATCTGACAAGCTCTTCGATATGATGGACGTTCTTAACACAACAATTTCATTGGAGTAAGAATGGACAAGAAAGTATTTGGCAGCACTTTAAACATGAGAATGTTTGAGATTAGTCGAGGGTGGTAAAGCGTTACCAGAGGATCCAAGTTTCATCATTATGTGATAGATACAAGACTTCTTCAGATATTTTGGTCGTGAGATACTTTGGTTACATCGTCTTTTTATTTTTGCATGATTCTTCAAGTGACAAACTTTTCAGTTTTTTGTTAAAATTTTCAGGCATCATTTTTCGCTGTAAATTTGCGTATATAGCTGTATAAATCTGATCAATACCGGAAAGGTAGTACTGTTTTTGAGAAGCCAAGGTAAAAGTAATTGTCCTATAATAGAGTTTTTGTTTTAACATGTCTATTATACTGTGATAAGTGAAAGAGGGGGATTTTTTTTTAAAGAAAGGGAAGCTATTTTAGTCATACCGGGGCCCATCAAAAGATTGTAGTACGTTTGTGAGAGGTATAAGGTACAAGTGGACTTCAGTTCCTTTACAGCTGACGGTGCTACAACCGCTATATCATCTGCACCAGATATGTAACAGGTATATAGATGGATAAGTGAAAAGGCAGAAGATCATTATATAGATGATAGCATCGTTCAAATAATCACTGAAATTTTTGAGGAATCTTAGAAGATAGGCTTGCGTGTTCTAGCTATAGAAATTAATTCATTTAAGAACTAATATTTTAACTATTCATACTAGTAAACCAAAGTTCTTTGACGTAATGTTGTATTTCTGTATTGTAAAATAACATTGTAATACACAAACACACTTAATATGGTGTACACTAAAATAAAATTGTAGTATGAACATATTATAGATGACATAAGAATTATGAAATATTATTGAATATAAAGAAAATACATAACGAATAGTAAAATCCTGATAAGAGGGGAGTGTTATGTTGGATAGACATATCAGTATATGTGAGATACTATTTTTAACTCCTGAGCGTTTTCCTTTTCTCTTGGTTAACGTAATTCATTATATTAACTTAATTAGAAATGCGCGATTAGCATTTTCAGCAGAGTTTTGCACAGTTTGAAACTAGAAATTTGTAGACGAGTCGCTTTTGTTTAGAACCAGACAAAACAAGTTAGATTTTAAAAATTAATAAATAAATAGATAAAAGATTTTTTTAAATGTTTTTCTGTGCATTTATTTTCAAAAAGCAAAATACACAAGATAAAAGAGAAAGATACGCCCTTATTTCACTCAAAAACATAGAAATATCTACATGATCTATGGAGTCATTTCTGTTAGCATAGTGTTACCAAGTATTGTTCTATCATTTTGTGTCAAATTGAGAACATCTGGAACAAAATTCATCAGTGCACAAAATTTGATTATCATTCTTCTCAGCTTTTGCTCCCGTTCTTTGAATTCTAGTCGTCGGGCAAGCTATACCATTATAATATTTGATGGTATACAAGCGTGTTTAATGTGTTTTGTCATGTACTATAAGGAGTTCGGGTATGAGGATTTAGGAAGGTTAAATTGAGATATTTTGCAGGAATTATAGAAAAGACTATTATTTGCCTGCGTTACGTTTGTATAGCAGGTAAATGTTGTTTGTCTCGTTAATGTATGCATACTTATGCTTGGTACGGGTTGTCATGGTTGTTGTCCAAGAGTAAGAAGTGATTATGCATAAGAATGTTTTTCGCAGATGGTGCGAGGCACGAGCATTAGGGTGTGGTAGAAGATGTTTGAGGAGTCATTCTAGCTTGTGTTTTCATCACGACAAATTTCAAATTTGTTTTTATTCTGAAAATTTATGAAACGTTTATTGTGCAAAAGTGGATCCGAAGGTTTTCCAGAGTTTTTGCTCATTGAGTTTTATCTCTGCTTTTTTTTTTTTTTTTTCCCCTGGGCCTACTTGTCGCAGAATAACTGTTAGGCCTTTTAGATTGTGGTCATAACAATTGTGTATACATGTACAAAACTGTTTCGAATGTCATTCGTAATCGCATCGATATCGTAATAAACGAGCGGCTCCTAGTCGTCGGGCAAGCTATACCCATTATAATATTTGATGGTATACAAGCGTGTTTAATGTGTTTTTTCATGTACTCAGGAGTTCGGGTATGAGGATTAGGAAGGTTGAATTGAGATATTTTGCAGGAATTATAGAAAAGACTTATATATTGGGGGGACGCAATATTTAAAAAAAGAGACTGATGAATAAAAATTGGGGAAAAAAGCAATGAGAGTAACATTTTTTTCTTCAGTTTTTAACCTTAAAATGCTGTTTATAAAAAATAAGAGATCCTGGAGCAATGCATGCGAAGGAGCAAAGCGACCGAGCTTTAAAATTGTTCATATTTTGAACCTAAGAAAAACTCCATTTCTAATGCACTTTACCCTATGGATTTGGGGCGAATAATTAATAAAGCAAAAGTTTCTTCCCTTTCTCTCTTATGCGTTTTTGCGCCCCTGCGGACTGACTGTTTAAGTACCGCCTGCAGGGCAAGTGCCCCCATATAAAAATCCCAGCATCTTCAGCCTTCTATAAGGGGGTGCTGCGCATCCCCATTATATCCAGGGGTGCTGCATCATCCCCAACATCCCTGGCTTCCTGGGGCCTGGTGTAGAGGCCCTACATCCGAAAAAAAGAAAGAAAATGGAGGCCCTTCTTTCCAATAAGTCCGGGATGGGGCCACACCTCTCAACTGTAGACTTTTTTTATTTCTGTATTTTAGGTCAAAAAGATTATCGTCTGTCATAATTTCAGGCCCACATATTGCGATTCAACTTGTAACGATTATCCTGAGCCACGCTTATAGTTTTCAGTTGACTTGTTTGAAGATGTTTATTTATTTATTTCCGTTTTATTTACACAGGGTAGCCCTTTCAGTTGTGAAACTGATTTACAAAGGGGCCCTGTAACACAATAGAAACAATACATTTTACATAGAAATATAAATATAAAATATTGAAAACAAAAAGTACAAGCACATTATACGAAAAGTAAATTATACGGAAATGAACAATACAAAAAAGGGGGTGAAAGAGACAAAGTCTATATAGAGAGGTTAAAATTAATTAAAATCTAAAATATAAAAGACGATAGCCTAAACCGGAGGTTTAGGAATAAAATGATTAGTATAGTTAATAGAATTATACATTTCGTCTTAAGCAATTGAAGGATGTTGTATTTAGAAGACTAATGGGAAGTTTGTTCCATAATGACGGTCCATGGTACTTAAAGGACTTTTTCATGTACTCGGATTTGGGTTTGGGTATATAGAGAGGAGAGTTTAAAGCATATCTCGTTTTTATCTGTGGGGTTCTAAAAAATATTAATTCTTTTAGATATTCAGGTGCAAGCCCATTTATTACCTTAAACATAATAAACAAAATTGGTAATCGACTCTTTGTGAGAAAGACTGCCAATTTAACTCTTATAGTAATGTTGTGTGACTGATCAGCATTTAAAATTAAACGTGCATATCTATTCTGAAGGCATTGTAATTTAGTAGTAAAACACAGGCAAGATTTTCCCTATATAACCAAACCATAATCAATATGTAGAAGAATGAGACCATTGTATAGCATAATGAGAAACTTTTTAGGTAAGTATTGTTTAATTTGCCGTATAAATCCAATGGTCCTCGGAATTTTGTTACATGTTTTATCAATATGTTTATCAAATTTGAGTAAGTTAATCAAATATAATTCCAACTGAAGGTATTTATAGTTTTTCACCTGTTCAGTGACCTGACTTTCATATTGAATAAAGATTTTTTTTCCCCCTCACTTTTTTGCGTGTACCAAACAACATTATTTTACACTTATTTGTATTTAACTTTACATCATTCATCTGTACCCATTGTATTATTTTTTTAAAATTCTAATTGCAGACTGGTCTGAACAGAATTGGCATCCCTACCTTTACAAAAATGAGCCGTATCATTTGCATAAAGGCATAATTATAAAGGCCTTATTGTAGGTGCTCTTTTTATTGATTTACGACGCGCTTTTGATACTGCATGATGTTAATACTGAAATGTTATTGAATACATTGAAGAAAATAGGTTTGAGTAATTTGTCCTTGGCATGGTTTGATTCTTATTTAAATGATAGATACAGAATGCTAAGTCTAGTGATCGAATATTTTCTATTGGTGTTCCACAAGGGTCTATTTTAGGTCCTTTGCTTTTCTTGATATATATTGATGATATGTTAGATGTTTTGAAACATGGAAAATTGTAATGTACGCTGATGACACTACCCTTTTGTAAGTGGAGGCACCTTTTTAGAAGTACAGACAAAACTTCAGAGTGATTTTAATGCTATAGGTAGATGGATAAATTGTAATAAGCTATATCTGAATGTCGATAAAACAAAATTTATGATTATTGGGAGTAAACAAAGACTGAATATTAGCAAAAATGACTCCATTTCTATAAAGTATGAAAATATATGTATTGAACAATGCATGAGTTTTAAATGTCTGGGTATTTTTATTGATGACAAACTATTATGGTCTAATCATGTAGATTATTTATGTAGAAAAGTATTCGCAGGTCTTGCCATGCTCAGGAGAGTAAAACCATATGTTGATGAAACTTCAATGAAATTATTATATACATGTCTTATTCAATAACAAATTGATTACTGTTGTGAAATTTGGGGGAATAGATCTTTAAGTCATATAGAAAAGATAACGAAATTAGAAAGCTGCCAGATTGATATTAAATTGTAATATATATACTCCATCTAATGAATTATTTGGTCGCATGAAATGGATGCCTTTTAAGGAACGGGTTAAATATTTTAGATGTATATTTGTTTTTAAATGTCTTAATGATTTGTCTGCTGATGTTTACAAAAGTATTTTTAAAGAAGTCTCAACGAAACACAATGTTAACACTCGGCAATGTGCTAATCATGACCTTATATCTGGTAAATGTCATACAGAATATTATAAGCATGCAATATGTAATGACGGTGCAACTCCATATGGAATAATTTTCCTATAAATATCAAGCAAACAAGTAATTTAAACAATTTTAAATTTTCCTTGAAGAAGCATTTTCTGAATCTGAGTTAAGATATTGTCACTGTTTGGAATCAACATTATTTTGTTTTTTCTGTTCCCAAGGTTTCCCTTTCTCTGTCTCTCATTCTTTATATTTTCATTGTTTATCCTTACATCAGTAAGTTTAATAGTTATGATTATTGACACTGATTATTTATTGTGGTTTAGTTTTGGTACAGTTTTATTTAATTCGTTTATAATTATTCATATTACTTCTTATTTGACATATGTATGCTCATCTGATTGTATTTCAAATCATTTTCAATTGTATATAGTTGTTTTTTTTTGTATATTCAGCTGTTCAGGGCCCCATGGAAGATCAACTTTTGTTGAATGGGCTACCCTGATGAAATATTCAATCAATAAATAAAATAAATAAATAATTTTGTGTTTTTCTTGAAGATTCAATTGACATATGTCATTTATAAAAAGTAACAAAAAGCAGGGGTCCTAGAATGTTATATGCGGTATTCTTCTTCTTATTCTTTATTTTGTTCAACAGTACTATGAGGTAGGCCTAAAACTGTGCTTTTAAGTTAGTACTTTTTAGGCTGTAACCCTCTCGGTCCTGATCCTGAGCCACTTTGTGTTTCTTCATAATAAAGATAATGGGCCCTGCTTGGTTCCTGGCCCCTGCCATGCCCCCGTAGTTTAATTCTTGAAATAGGTGTAAAGTTTGTTTGTTTTAATAAAAACATCATAGGCCAGCGGGTCAAGCCAGGGAAGCAAAATTTCTGGTATTTTCCCCGGAGATCGAAATCAAATCACAGACACAAATAATCAGTAACAGACAATTATGGATCAAAATCACTTAAGCGAGCATTAAGTAAGTGAGCAAGTCTGTTGTACAACCCCATCAGAATCAGATATTATCTCATGCATTATCTTGGAGGTACATAAATTAATCTGATAAGCCTCGAAATAGACTAGACAAAATAAACTTTTGATGCGGAAGTGAGTTGAGTTTGTCGTCCAACCAACAGAGAATCCACCTGTGGGTTTTTTTGCAGTGCTAGATCTAGAACGAACATCCAAGTCATCACAGCTGCTAGTACATGTATCTTCCATTCACACAGTACAGCACGGTGGAGTGGGCTAGCTGTTGCTGGTGTCATTACCGTTGTCATCTTCAAGGAATCAAGGGACTAAT
Source organism: Heliocidaris tuberculata (assembly GCA_025618425.1). Lineage (NCBI taxonomy): Eukaryota > Metazoa > Echinodermata > Echinoidea > Camarodonta > Echinometridae > Heliocidaris > Heliocidaris tuberculata. Next base: position 29,720,928 of record CM046841.1, read on the forward strand.
TTAATTACCAGAGTCTGATACTTTACCGTATTGACACTGTTCAATTAATTGTTTGAACTCCAAGTACCACCACTGGCCAGACATCTCTTATTACGGAATAGAACTCATCAGAAGCAAATTAGCATAGCGCTGCCAGATGATCAGGTAACAAACCCGATTCAACTCTCACTTCTCACTATCTCAGTCTCAGTCTCAACTTCTCAAGAAGACAAGAGTCAAGACTAATGTAATGACAGTTAGTAACTTTTTCACTTCAACGTGCTCATCTGTTTCAGTTTAGTGTATTGTGATCAACTGATGATCAGTGATTTTGCAAAACTAGAGGTCTATGGAAGTTACAAAAGTAAACCATATTCTACATGATTCTACATGTATGTACCTGTAGTTTGTACTACTGTATATTTTATAGACTTTTCCAAAACCAGTATAATGAAATAAATGTCATGTAAACCTGAGCAGTCATAACATGTTTTTTAATTTGATTTTGATGAAAAAAATGTGATGATTTTGTACTAGATCTAAATTGTTTTTTTGCCCTTGCAGGGCTACCAAAGATCACACTTCAGGCCATAAACCCAGGGGTTCTGGAGATTACAGTGAACCCCTCAAAGAAATGAATTTTATTTCACTTTTTTTTTCCCAATGAAACATTGTGAATTTAATTTGTACTAGATAGATAGGATCAGTAATTAAATCATTAAAAACAAACATGTACATGTAAGGGAGGTAGTCAGTCTACCTATAAATTGACGTGCACTTATAGTATACATGTACATGTACAAGCTTATCAGAAGATATAAACCTTGTACTCCAGACTTGCTTTTACGGGTGAATAGGCTTCAATAGCTTTTGTGTGTATCAGCGGGCCTTTTTCCAGTCTAGATCATTCATACATGAGAGGAAAATAATTATTTAAAATTTCACTTTCAATTGTGAATCCCCATATTTGTGGTACAGTAAGAGTTGAAGAGTTCCTGAATCAGGTAATCTAGCAAATTAAGGAAATTAAAGCTTGCTTAGAGCAATTTTGTTGTCTGTTTTTGACTGCTGCAACAGTGAATGTTGGACACAGTCCCACATACATGCACATGTAGGCAAGGGCCTATGAGTGATTGACATGTAACTTGGTGTAAGACGACATGTAAGAAGACAATATTTCAAGTTTGTGGCTCAAATGCATAGCAAGGATTGTGTACGACATGTTACAGGAAAGAAAAGAAAGGGAAAAGGAAGTTGTAGAAGAAGAGAATGAGACGGAGAATGAGAGACAAAAGGAGATAACAGAGCAGGAGGAAATTAGAAGATCTAGACAAGAATGTAAAAGATGATGATAAAGAGGTAGAAGGAGGAGGAGGAAGAAGTCCAGAGTGGGAAAGATGAGGAAAAGGAGACGAGACAAGACAAGAGTTGATGAAGAAGGAGAAAAGAAGAAGAAAAAGAAGTGACAATACAGATATTTCCTTATTCAATACTGTAGATCTATGCAAGAGAGATGAAGAAGAGATCACCTTTTTGTACAAATTACATTTCAATATGAGACAGTGTATGTTCCTTTAGCTTTGGAATCTCCTTTTCGCTACCATTTACTACAATATTATCTTTCACCTCACACTTGGTGTGCTTGTGGTTTTATTGAAGATATTGGTTTTCAAAATAGTCTGATACGTGTGGAAGTAGTCATCATTAGCTTCCATAATTACTTCCGATTTGTGGCACTGCTTTAGCAAATAGACATGTTATATGTGTGTACTCCTAACTTGTAATTCAGATTCATGATACTGAGCTTCATAAATCATGATTTAAAAAAAAATGCAATTTCAGGACTTTTGATTACAAATTATGCACCTGTACATGAACAAAAGATGAAAAGAATTTAAAAGAGATGACACAGGTCCCTGCCCTATCCTACATGTAGGTAAAACCTGTATCTAATTTTGAAAGTCAACTGCAACTATTTTCTAGTACTAAGGCACAGTAGCAGCCAGAGTTTCATAATAAACTCAAAATCAATTACTCACAAATAACCAATCAAAATGTGATAAGAACATTTTGTAACCTGCTTTTTAAATGAAAAAAAGAAGTCAAATATTTCTTGAGTTTTATTAAAAATTGTTGGGGAGAACATACATGTAATACATAACATTTTTTTGGATTAGTATATTGTCAGCAGCTACATGTACATGTACATGTAGATCCCATGAACTCTATTGTTTATGAATGTTGACTGAGAAATTGGGATCCAGGGGCCTGTTTCTCGAAACCGTCATATGTCTAAGTTCTTGACTAAGTCAGCGCTAGTTCTCTAGTTGTCCGCTACGTGTTTCACGAAGCCGTCTTTACCAAGATGCGCGACAACTTCCTGACTATAGGACTTATGACGCCTCCAAACCTGTCATATCTTTTTTAGTCGACGTACAGCGCCATCACATGTTATTTATTGGGTAGATTATGGTCGGCAAAAAGGGAAACTACATACTTCTATGCAACTCTTTCTACGCACTCACTTTATCTGGAATTTATCCATGTTTATATTATGAAAATTATATGAAAATACATAGTGTTTTTGTTCAAGGCTTGTCTCCACTTAACTCCAGTGAATCAACACTCTTTCCACATTCTAATGGATAAAAATACAAAAACAACAATAGTCTAATTGAGGTCATTTCAATATGAAAGGAACTTTTTTTTTTCAAATGAAAGAGAAAACCATAATAAAAACGATAACAATAATAGACTGACAGGAGATAGGCCTGCATTAATATGTGGTGGGATTAAAAAAAAAGAAAGTTAAACCAAAACTTGTCAAATTAATCCCATCATTGGAAACTGGAGAAAAAAAAAACTATTGACAAATAAACATTGGGCAAGAAAAAAATACAAGCCTTATTGATAAGCAATGGGAAGTATTATAATCTAAAAATATATATAAATTCATAACTGTTGCCAGGTATGTTTTATGTCAAAATGAATTTAGTAAGTCTCTTAACTTCTGATTGCAAAGCTATTTTACGATATGGGTCCTTTATATCTGATCAATTAGCATGAAAAATTACGTGCTACCATAATAAACTTGAAAATCACATGTTACTTCTTATATAATAATTACAAGAGTGCTTTTTGTATGAAAACAAATAATTGGGCAATCTTCGTAAATGATTTCTATAAAAGATTTCTTTGGTGAACTAAAATCCGACGAGGGAACTGTAATAATACACCGTAGGCCAGCCATAGTCAACGGCATATTCTCTGGTTTTCAGACCCATATCAGTGTAAACATAGATTATATCGACGATTTTTAAAATGAATACTTTGAAATATACGTGTTTAAACTTATAACATGAATATTTTTGTAATTTCCATATCATACTCAAGCCCCAAAACATTATGTAAAACATTCAAAGCATATTATTATTACAATGAAAATATATGGGTTTATTTTGATAAACTATCAAATGACGACATCCGGGGGTACCTATCCAACGTAAAACTGGCTCACCGATCGTGAAATCAATCACTCATATTTTTCATTTTACAAGCGAATCCATCATGTAATTTACATAATTTAAAAAGTGCTTGGCATCTATTATACCCTTCCACATTTTCTATTTTCTTTTATTCCATAGTTCATTCAAATATTTGCAGTTGAGTTAAATTTAGCTTTTAAAAATATAGTGTAATTGCAACCAAGGCTATGTGTCGGCTCCTACTCTCGCCGATAGTATCGATATCACGAGATGTCTAGCTAGTAAGCTCTTCGTGAAACAGTTTAGGAAGATCATGGACATCTCCGTAGTTGGCGGATAAAGTTATGACTGTCTTGTCGTTGGTTTCGAGAAACAGGCCCCAGGGTATTACAGTGAATACAAATACAAACATTTTGATGTACCCTACAGGTCCATGCATGTATGTAGGCTAAGTGCTTTACAAATGGCATGAAATCAAGTCGAAAAAAAAAGAAAAAAGGGGAAAGAAATATGTACCGCATGAACAGTACCCCCAAACGTTATTATGAGAGAGACTTGTAATGTCCGGAGTTCCGATTACGTTTGTGGTTATATTTCCTCCTGTGCAGTATATCCTTTTACAAACATTATTCCTGCCCAAACGTGATAGGAAAGGAAGAGATAATGAATCATTAAAGTGAAGCCATTTGGCCACCAATAAATTTATTCTGTATTAGGATGATGACCTACATGTCTGTCCAGTGTACACATACATGTACTACTGTATATAAGCCCTAATGGAAGAATATATATATATACAAAAGAACAATGTGTGTTTTCTCTCATTTGCAGACTAAGTAAATGTAAATGTATTTTTGTAAGCTGGCATAGGCAATAAAAGTATTTTTCCACATGCATTTTACATAAAATGTCAGTTACAATGTTTAATATTTAAAAAAAAACATTATTACATTGAATTACACTGTATGTCTCTCAAGACATAATACCATGTAGTCATTGAAGCGTTACAAGTGTATTGAAAATGTCTTTTATCAATGATAATAGCAGTACTTTGGAAACTAGAGTGAAATTGTAGTTTTATATAGTATTTGTAAGCTTAATATTATTGTAAGCACTACTGTGTCCATGTACATGTATGTATTGTGTTTACAACATTGATGTACATGTAGATAAGAAAACAGAGAACAACACACATAGCAGTTCAGACTTTAGAGTTTTACCTCCTCAAATTGGCAACACTTATATTCTTATTTTTCACTCCTACATGTACATGTACATACATGTACATGTAGCTTATTAAATGAACAAATGTGAATGAAAATTGCAAAATTTAACAGAAAAATTGCCAATTTGTGTAATGTATGCGAATATACATTAATGATGATCTATTTTACACCACCAATTTAGGGACTTTTCTGATTGGTTACAATTAAATCGCTCGTATTCGTGAACGACGCAATGTACTGCATTGGAAATAGACTACAAAATTTCAGTGTTTTTTTTTTTTCTCTCTTTCTGCTCATGTATGATGAATAAAAATATGATGCAAAAACATCACTAAATGGAGACGCTGAAACTTTGCACAGTTTTTAGTAGTGTATTTTATTTAAATGAATGGTTCAATCACTTTCATTTTCATCTGAGTGTATCAGGAAACATTGATAATCTATTTCCTGTCTTTATGACTCCCAAATCTCGTAATGTATAATGTACATGTACACCATGTACTAAGGCTTACTGTATGAAAGGACTCTCAGGCATATTGATGAATTATGTTGAATGTGATCATATATTAGTAAATTTTCCTAATATTTTATTTGTATTTCGGATGCAGCAAATGTTTAAAAGTTCATTTACTTAATTCATTAACCTGTTGAATGAGTGAACTGTAATTCATTTATCATATTACATTATGTACATGTATGTAAACAAAAGTGTAATATTTGGTTACAAAGCCCCAACATTGTCTGGATTTGACTTGTTAACTTTTTTCTCTCATCCTTACAGGCCCTACTGGCATTGCAGTTCAACTGAAGACCCCCTCCGGTACTACATGTACTATAATCTAGGATGCCATGATTTCTTCCTGGAATGTTAACCATGTAGCAACCTCCAAAAATGACCTTTGATATGGAATGACCTTTGACCTCCAAAATTGGAACTTTTTATTTAGCATGCATGCATTCATGACTATTTGTGAGCTGAAAGAGGACAATCAGAATCTCGGTAAACCAGAGTGAACATTATTACTTCACAGGACAGCCAGAAACTGTTAAAATGGGAAACGCCTTGAGAAAATTGTTCCGTTTAGGAGGATCGCCCACTCAAAATCAGTCCAACCCTTCACACCCAATACCAAGAAAAGGGCCTGAGAACCCAGAGCAATCAGCACCCCGTAAGTTTGAGTGCATTAACCCTTTCAGGACAGGAATTATTTAAGGGCTAAAATTGATCACATTTTGTTCTTCAAATTGGCAATAATGATATTTTTCTTTTAGTGCTACATGGTTCTAATAAGGTGTGATGTTTTTTAAAACTATATTTATGGTTAAAAATTTTGTTGAAAAGTTGAAAAATTGCCAATTTTGATGAAAAACAATGATTTTAAACCTCTCAATGTGTTGCCAATTTAAGGATTTTAAAGCTTATTCTTGTTTTAAAAATTCCTGGCATCAAACGCAATGTGGTCATGAAAAAAAAAATACATAAGTGTGTGCAGAAATTTTTGCTCTTTCTACTCATGCATCTGGTATATTTTTTAGAGCTCTGAATCAAAAGTTATTGAGCCAAACCACAAAATGTGGTCAATTGTCTTGAAAGGGTTAACAATTATAGTTGTGATACTAGTATGTAAATGTAGGATATGCTCTCAGCAAATCAGATTCAAGGCTTTCAGTAGCTTGTAACAATAACTGTAACTTTTTATTGATAACAAGTTTTATGAAACAGGGGCCCTGGCCTAAAGACTAAAGATCATCAGCTCATAGGCTTTTACAGATGTGGACAAGTCCAAGCTACATGTACAATGCATTTTGTTTGGTGACTGTATCAAGCTTATAGCCCTCCTACAGGTCAGATCAGACAAAGTATCAAGTGGAATAATATTTTCATACAGTCAATACAATTCTAAATACTTGGTAACGTACATATGCGACCTTCCTTGGACTTGCCCATGAGCAAAAGGGAATTTGTAATTATCAATTTTCATAGCTCTAGGTAACAAACTGCATGTACATTGTACAATGTATAACATCTTTCGCAAAATAACGATTACTGTCCATGGTTTTGGAACTAGACAGATATCAAGAGAGAAATACATGTACTTGAGGACTCTTTAAAAAAAATGATGTGCCAAAGGTTGAATGCCTCTCATGTGGAAAGAACAATAAGTAAACAGATAAAGAAGAGCGGAAATCAAAGGGGAATGCCCAGTCAGTTAATATGCTATTTTAAGGATATTTGTGCAGCCTAATGAGAACTCATGGGGAAATGAAATCGTGCGGAATTTGCAAAAGGCTCTTTACTTGTACACATAGCACGCCCGTTGTGCGAGGCCGTCGGACTAAGGTCATAAATAATCGGACGGCACGAAGTGACCGAACTGGAGCTCGGCGAATACTTCGGGTTTAACCAGTCCGGGCTCTTAGTCTTGTAACTGGTTGTAACCTCGTTCCCCCAAACAAGTTTAGTGTAATGCTGAAATATTTCCAAATACAAACACGGTTAACTTCTGGTTGATTAGTCTAGCCATCGCTTCTGCACTGCCCTGCCGCGACTCGTTGTCGCCACGATTACGTAACTAATCCCAGGCTCTACCAGAGAGCTGGCTCTGTAATTACTTTTCCATATGTTTGATTACTTTCCCACCGCGCGAAATTTAAAACACAAGCCAGTCTTATCTCAGAGGTGGTCCAATATGAATCACATGTTTTAGCACGTGCGATGGAAGTCCTTGTATCGAAGTGACACGAACTCCGAGTATATTTTCCTCTCTCATCGGAAATCGCCCATGCAGGCCTACCAAAGTATCCCTTTAAGCATATTTGTGCACACTAATGTGTTAGCATTAGAATTTAGAATACATGTACACATTACAGAGAATTTTCTTTGATTGTTGACTCATTTATGTATCTACTTGTGTACATACTGTAATTGTACATGTACATACATGTACTACATAGTACCACTCAAGCATGACCTATTTTTCTGTTTGATCCCATAGAGATAACTTCTGAAAAGAAAAAAATGGTCCTCAAGACTTTGTAGCTTCAAAGTCACCCTGTACAAAGTTTCCCCCAAAATTGTGTAACAGATATTAAAGGGAAATCCAACCTTAATGGCAAGTTGCCCTGAAAGAAAGATGAAAAATCAGAGAAGCAGACAGGTGAAAGTTTGAACGAAATGGGACTTATGCAATGAGGAAGTTACAGTGTATGAATTTTTGAAAGTTGTAATTAGCACTCTACCTATGGGAGTTTCAAATTGGCTGAATAGTTTATGTCACTGTGATGTACATGTAGTGGCGCACAACTCCCCCATTTGCTCCAACACACAAAATGACTAAAATGTCATTTTTCCCAAAATGTATTACACAGTACGATCTTCTTCTTTCATGGGGACTTACATTTTGAGTAGCTGCCCAGAGGGTAAAGGCACGTCATAGAAAACTGCAAATTAATGATATTTTTGTGTAAAACAAACGGGAGAGTTGCCTGCAAGTATGTCACAATCGACTCACCAAATTGCCAATTTGAGATTCGCATAGACATAGTGATCTCATTTTCAAACATCTATAACTTTCTTATTCCTTGTCCGATTTCTTTCAAACTTTTATCTATCCTGTTTCACTTATTTTTCTGCTTTCACACAAATCATCTTATTACATGTACATGTACCAAGGTTGGATTGCCCTTTAAGTCAGGGTAAGTTTTGTAGTGCTTACGTAGATTTTTGGGGTAAATGTTAAATTCTTCATGATTCATGATTCATTAATCTGGCTAGTTTATTCAAGATGTAGAAGAACAAAATTGTGTATTCACAGATTCAGATTTAAAGAGAAGGTTGCGTTTTGGGAAAGGTGAAAAATAATTTGTGAGGTTTGTTTCTCATTCCTTTTATGTCATTTTGGAAGAATATCATAGTAAAAATGGCCCCTCGAAAGGATTGCTTTTCAGATGCCCTCATATTTGAAATATGACGAGAAATAGCTGAAGTGTTTGGGCCGAACATTCATGCCACAAATGTGTGCAGTCCCATATACCCATTTCTGTGTGCAGTGCATATGTACATGTACTATACTTTTTGGCAAAATTGGGTCAATTTCTTATCATTTTGATGTTCCAAAACCTCACACTATACACCATTTCTTATGTAGACATGATCAACCTTTCCCAATTGCTTTGAGACTGTTTCTTTCACAATGTTATCGCTGCTTATCGCATGACCAGAACTCAACTTTATCTTTAAGCTGCAATCCAAGTCACATCACATGTTCATGCCCTATATGGATATCAGGCTTTCAAGCGCTCCTACTCTGTACATGATTGTACTTTTCCTACTTTTTCCTACTTTTTTGACAATCCTCCTACTTCTCGTACATTTTCCCCAATTATCCTACTTTATCCTACCTTTTTTCAATTTCTCTTTTTTTTTACATGTAGCTTAGTTATTGCAGGTTCTAACCAAGTAGTTTGCATATATTGAGCCTTCATCACCAGTAAGACCCCTGTTTCACTGACAAAATGGGTCTAGGGCCAGCCTTGGGCCTGGGCCCACTGGGTGTAAATGGACAATGGGTCTAAGGCCCCCCCCCCCCCCCCCCCCCCCCGAAACCAAATGTTTGCCTCTTCCTTTAATATGTATTTCTATTTTTTACCCTTTTTGTCATCTTCTCTTTGTATCATTGTTGGGTTTTTCTGTTTCTGTCTGCTTTTCTTCCTCAATTTCATCATGTATTTCTTTGTATTTCTCTTTCCATGCATATATCCTTATTTATTCCTCAGTTTTCACTTGTCTCGCTTTGTCTATCTTTCCCTATTTTCTTTGTTTTCCCCATCCTTTATATCTTCCATTTCTATTCCTTCTAAGTTCTTATGCATTTCTTTGTTTTTCTGTTTAAATATTCTCTACTCATTCTATATTCCGTATATGCATTACTTTTTTTTTCTTCTATCATTTTAGATTTCTATCTTTACTTTTGTATTCTTTTGTTCTAATTCTTTTTGATCTATCCTTATGTATTTGTTTTCTTTCTCTTGTTTTCTAATGTATATAGTGCCTTATTTTTTTTCCACCTTTTTTCTTTATTTTCTTTCTAATCTTATGCATTTCTTTGTTTCTGTTTATCTGTTATCTACTCATTTAGTATTTATCTTTCCACCTCTCTTTCAAAATTCCCTATACATTTCTGTGTTTTTGTTTTTTCCTTCCTTGCCTTTTTCCCTCCATGTGTATTCTCTTTCTATTTTCCTCATATATTTCTTTGTTTTTCCTTCTTTCATCTTTTGTTTCTATCTTTGACTTTGTATTTCTTTGCTTTAATTCTCTTTCCATCTGTCCTTATGTTTTTTCACTCTTGTTTTCATTCTCTCGTTTTCTATCTTTCCTTATGTAGTTCTTTGTTTTCCCTTTTTAAAAATCTTCTTATTCTATTCATCCTGATTCCTTTTTATCATATTTCTATTGTTTTCTCTTTCTGTATTTCCTTTAATTATGTATTTGCTTTTTTTCCTCTCATTTTCCATCTTTCTGTATATACATGTATATGTATTCCTTTTCTTTCTATCTTTTCTTATGTAGTTTACTGTTTTTCCCCCAAGTCTTTAACCCTTTCTTACTATTCTTCTTTGTATTTTATTTTATTTTTTCTTTTGTCTTCTGTCTATATTTCCTTATGTATATGTTTTTATTTCTATCTTTCATTATGTAGTTCTATGTGTTTACCTTTCTTTAACATTCTCTTCCTATTCTTCCTTCTGTATTGCTTAATTTTTATTTTTCTGTTGTCTTCTCTTTCCATTTCTCTGTGTATTTTTTATTTTTTGTTTTGCTTTCTCTTATTTTTCTAACTTGCCTTGTTTATGCAAAGCTATAACCCCTGAATTGTGTCAGGGGTCACCTTTCATACTGTGGTGTGTGTGTGTGTGTGTGGGGGGGGGGGGTATTAAAAATAAGGGCTTGCTTTTTGTGACTTATTACGACCCAGCCCCAGAAGAGGCCCCTTCTCACACACTATTTTTAGAGGTTTGATACAGGGGTCTTACCACAAGATCTACCACAAGATGGAAGTGCAATCATATCCATCTAAAGTATCCCTTTGAGCTTGGACCTGAAATGGGTACAGTCGATCAGGGCAATAAATACTAAAAATCTAGTCAGAACACTGGGCAGTTATGTATCAACATGGGGGAAAAAATCTGGAGAACTTGCAAATATCCTACTTTCTGTCTCCTACATGTACATGTACATGTAAATCCTGCTTTCCTCCTACTTTTTCCGAAATTTTGATCCTACTTTTCTCCTACTTTTTTCCTTTAGTGTGCTTGAAAGCCTGGGATATTATACCAATGGAATGATTTGTTTATCCATCTCTTCATCCTGATTTACAAATCTTTTGTATCTGAAAAGGAATGAAGCATAGAAGATTACACTTTAAAATACTGCTTGAACCAAAGTCATTTATCAGTTACTCCATTGGCTACATGTACGTCTTTAATATGATGCAAATAATTCAAAGTACAGACTACATCATGTACATGTGGCTTGTAGGGCTTTGAGATGTTGCATGTAAGGTCCTTGTTTCTGTGCTAAGAAAAATTAGCAGTTTTTAAAAAAATCAATATTTTTGATTTATGTTCCAATTATGTGATTACCAAGAATTTTACAATAAATTTAGAAAATAGGTAATTGTAAGAGGAATTTGATCCCATAGGAAATTAAGTGTTTATATGTACAGGCTAATGGTATTGTAATGACCAAATAATTAATTTTCCTTGTAATTTATTGAACACAGGGAATACTTCATATTATCAAAGTTATGTGGTTATGACTTGAGGATAATAATTCAAGTAATTTTTTTAAAGTGGTAAAATAAGGTTAAAAACTTTGATTTTGTAAATTGAAAGTCTGATACAATTTACATGTACCCATGTACATGCTTTCATATATATCGAAATAGCACTCTAAAGTATCAGCAATCAGGGTCGAGACAGCTTGACCCTGGATAACCCGACCACCTACCCTGGACAGCTCATCGGTGCTTCTTTACATTACAAGCGAGAACTAGTATAAATTTATATTCCCAGTGAAACCCTCAAAAAGTCTTCAGTTGTCCCCTATCATAAATATCCCTTTATTCATGATCTAAGGTTTTAATAGCGATTCAGGGTAAAATAAGTGAATTTAGTTCCTAAATTCATGAGGAAAAAAAGGTTGGTCGAGCTGTCCGGAGAGGCACCCCACCCTGGATAACTCAACCGGGTTGAGCTGTCCAGGGTACATTTTTGTAGAAGGTCGGGCTGTCTGTTGGTCAGGCGATCTAGGAACCCAACAATTGATCAAAAGTGAGTGTTAACCCTGTCATTAACCTGGCAATCTTGCATGCAGCTCTTCTTTTGTGTTGTAATTAAAAGGCTTTTGTAAAAAGTTTGTGTCTGATAATTAGGGTGCAGGTACATGTATGATGAAATAATTTCATTGGAGCATAAATGAAAATGTATGAAAAATGCGACCCTGTGATTTTGGGTGTCACCCCTCCCCCCCCCCCCCCCCCCTCCCTTCACCCTGTTCAACAAGCCTGGCTATGCCAGTAATGGTAAGGATTAATTGTATGATCTTATAAATTCACATTCTAGCTGTACCATGGAGGCCTCCAGAGCTGAGTTACATTGCACTCTATTCATTCCAAGGGAGAAATGACGGCGATCTGTCTTTTGAGAAAGGAGAAGTACTCAAAGTATTCGACCAATCGTAAGTTGTTGTTTTTTTTAATTTTCACTCCTTCTTGTATTTGCAGAATAATACCATCACTGCTTTCGCGAACTGACGTATGCGCATAGGCTTAAGTACAGGAGATATGTCGGTTTGCGAAACCAGCGACGATATGATTTGTTTGTATCACCATATATGCAGATAATGGGACTATTACCAATGTACATGTACATGTACATTTTAGCTTACTATTAGCTTAAAGGGAAGGTTGAGTTCTGGAAAGGTAAAAAAATAATTTATGAGCTTTCTCATTCTATTTATGTTAGTTTGGAAGATTATCATAGTAGATAGGTCCCCTGAAAAGGATTGCTCTTCAAATGCTCTCACATTCAAAATATGACAAGAAACATGAAATGTTCGGGCTGAACATTTGTGTGCAGTGCCTGTGACTGTCATCAGGAGGATTGAGTCAATTTCTTATCCCCCATTTTAGCGATTCCAAAACCTTACAGCGTACACCAATTCTTATGTGTTATGTAATCAACCTTTCCCAATTGCCTTGATTGCTCTGAGACAGTTTCTTTCACAATAATTCATTCTCATGACCAGAACTCAACTTTATCTTTAATTTATATGTACTGTTTTGGATTATTAATGCAATGTGTCTGAACAAGCTTACAAGTTACACCTGTAATGACATTTAAATAGACCAGGGAAATTATTTACACTTCCCTGAATAGACCATCAATTCAATCATCTTCAATGCACCATTAATCTCATTAAAATGTACATTATATGCTAATGACACCATTTATATTGTAAAATGAATTGAATCTGTAGTACTGACATGTATTACTCTAGAGTATTTAAGAGTGTTAATTTCCCATAAATTTCCACTGAAGTAAGAGTTTCAAGGGGCTAACTCACTTTGAGGAAACCTACATTGTACTTTCACATTGAAAGGTAAATGATCATGTTTAAAGATAAAGCTGAGTTCTTGTCATGAGATTGAATTGTGAAAGAAACTGTCTCAAAGCAGTTTGGAAGGTTGTTCATGTCTACATAGGAATTGGTGTATACTGTGAGGTTTTAGAATCATCAAAATATGAAATTGATCCAGTCTCGCTGAAAAGCACATGCAATGCACACAGATACATGTATTGCATGAATGTTCGGCCTGAACATGTCAGCTGCTATTTCTCGTCATATTTCCAATATGAGGGCATTTGAATTGCAATCCTTTTCAGAGGACATTTCTACTTTGATTTTCTTGCAAACTGACACATTTGAAAGGAAAGAGGAAGCTCACAAATTATTTTTCACCTTTGCCAGAACTCAACCTTCTATTTACATGTAATAGTGTCCAAAAATTATAAATCATTTTAAAACTATATTTTTGTGCTTTTTTGATTACCTGTGTGCTTTGAAAATACATGTATTCCTATTGTAGTATGGAATGTACATGTAGTTCTCTATCAATGTACATGTAATTGCTTAAAAATATATTCAAATTGGCAATAGAAACACTTTGTTATAAATAATAATAATATTGATAATAATAATAATCAAAATCAAATTGGTGCTGTACAAACAGAATATTGAAGAGCATGTATTTTATTCATATATTTTTCCAGAACTGATATGGTACCATTTAGACATAATGTGTCCATGTAATAAGAAATGTGAAATCAACAAGTGCAAATACTTTCAGCAAATTTTCCAGTATAAATTGGAAAGTTTATCATTACTCTTACAATGTAACAGCCCCATTTAATTCACTAAGCATGTATACATGAATAAATTCAATTACAAGACTTTTCAAATCTGAACAGGACTGTAAATTGCCATGAGTAGCTCTGGAACTTGTGAAACTAAAAGTCCCATTATTACTGAGAATGTTGATTATAAATGAAGGCCATTCTTTGTTGAGTGAAACAAACATTTACACAGTCACATGACCATCAGAATTTGCCTTATTGCCGGAAAATCAGATTACATGTTATTGATTTTTTAAATATCATTTTCTACATGAAAAAGATGTTCCTTTCTTTGACAAGAAAAAAAAATTCTAAACCATAATGTTTTTGCAGAGACATTTAAAAATGCCTTCTTTGAGTGGTCACACACGTATCCGACCCAATTTTCAATTCTAACAAAAAAAATGTTCACTTATTTATGGAAAATTGCTTTCAAAATGTTAAAAGCAATCCCATCATACAGCAATGTAAAGTATAAACTTGCGCTCCGAGGGAAATATGAGAAAAATAGGTTTGACTACCAACGAGTTAGACCCCTTTTCCCACCTTACCTTATTTTGACCTCCGAAAGAAAATGATGTACTCTCATTTAAAATAATTACCCTCCGTCTGTTGGGGGTAAGACTGTTATTTAAAATTCCAAAATGAGAGACTTCCGCTACAAGATGAATACTGTAAAATTAGGTTTAAATCAACTATTTTCAGGATTTTGGTCACATACATGAGAATGGCCCATTATCTCATCAATAATTGATCCAAACCATATGGTACACACTTGTACAACTTTAATTAGACAATTTAAATAAATTGTGTAATTGATTGGACATTTACATGTATAACTGTGTGTGAATTGTCCAGAAGTGGTTAACCACATGCTTCGATTATTATTTTCTTCGCATGATTTGATAATGTGATGCTCTGTTGTTTAAAATGATCAATTGGTTTTAAAGACTTTCATTTAAGAAACAAAAATGTTTTCCATATATTCATAATCTTCAAGTACCTTTAGCTGATTGTGAAACATGAATCATTGTCTCTCTCTCTTCTTCCCCTCTCCCTCTCTCCCCCCCCCCCCCCCTCTCTCTCTCCCCCCCTCTCTCTCTCTCTCTCCCCCCCTCTTTCTCTCTCTCTCTCTCTTCCAGTGGTGATTGGTGGGTAGCATCGTCAACCCGAACCCAAAACCAGGGTTATATTCCTTGCAACTATGTAGCACCTGTCAACTCACTAGAGGTAGAAGAGTAAGTATTTTATTGTTTACAGTTCATCAATACTGTATTAAAATCCAGACTTTTTTGTGTGAACGAAACTTGTGAATTTTGCGAATGGTTGAGATTTACAGATTTTTCATGACGTGAAATAATCATATCAAAATAAACCGCTTTGGTAATGTATGCAAACTTTATACATACCTTTCAAACAAAGGTTGTTCTTGAAAACCTGAAAGCTTGCCGGAGGCTTGCCGGACATAGTAACAAGTAATGTATGCAAACTGGATTCCAAGCATTGAGGCCCATTTATAAAAAGCAGGTTAATGGAATATCTCATCACTACGTGCTCAGAGAAGAAGTGTGCATAAATTTGTATACATTACAGAACCGGTCTATTGAAACAGCATTGAATTATTGCAATTTACGAAAGTTTCTTGCTGCAAAATTGGCTGACATTAGCAATTTGTGAAAGGTTTTTGTCGCGAAAGTTTCTAGTTTGACAGTACATTAAGAAGGAAACTACATGTATGGTAACCATCCCCAAAAAGATGATTCAAAAGAGTAAACCTCCTGACTTAAAAAAAAAAATTATTTATTTATTCATTGATACTTCATCAGGGTAGCCCATTCAAGAAAAATTGATCTTCGATGGGGTCCTGAAAATTCAACAAAACTATCTACATGTATGATTAAAAGGATATGAAATACAATCAGAGGAGCATACATATAGCAAAAAAAAGCAATAACACGAGTCAGTATAAACAATTTCAATAAAATTGTAGCAAAGCTAAACCACAATAAATAATCTGTGTCAGTAATCATAACATTTACAATGTAAACTTGCTAATGTGGGTAAGGATAAACAAGGAAAACATAAAGAATGAGAGACAGAGAGAAGAAAAAAAGAAAGAAAGAAAGAAAGAAGAAAAAGGCGTATAGAGATAGAGAGAGAGGAAGCTTTGGAAGGAAAGGGCAAGTAAGGGAGAAGAGAGAGGGAAGAGAGAGAAAAACTTGGGAGTAGAAATATAGCGTTGCTTCCAAATAGTGACTTATTTCACATTACACACAAAAAATGGTTTTTAGATTGTACACATGCATGGATAGTCTATAACACGTCACCATTGTGTCAGTGTTCGTAAAATGAAAGACTTTACACAGCGAATATTGTATGGGACTGTAATGTTTACACATCCTGTCTGTGTTTAGAGGAAAGAATGGTTAAGAGTTCATGCCAACCATGGATTGTTCATTCATTATTTCCAGATCACTCCAGACATACAAAGAAATATAAACCAATCATGCATGATACATATATGTCGAGCATTATTCAGGGATTAAAGCTTAGTATGAAGTTCTGGTTATGGAAATCTATTTTAAAAGAAACTGACTCGTAGTGATTCTGAAATTTTATCATGCCATTGTTGGGTTGTTTAGAACCACTTAAGGCGAAATAAAAATTATTCCTGATTTCTCGTCCCCACCCGCTTTTTTTTATTGTACCCACCTCCTTTCTTTTGTTATTTGATATTTTTGTACAAAAAAAACAAACAAACCCAAAACACAACATTTTGCTGCTGACCACTAAAATTAAAACTCGATGCCTTTTCGGGGGGGGGGGGGGGGGGGGGTAAAAAGGGACATCAGAAGAATATGAATATAACAGTAAGCAGTGCCTAATAGCATTTGTATGTGCCGCAACCATCTTGGTAAATATCAAATATCAAATACCATGGTACCCCCTCCTCCTCATTTTCGAAAAATCCGGACGAGAAACTAGGAATCAATTTTACTTGGCCTAATACATGTATAAGTAAAATGTTCAATGACTCGTTGAAAATCACATAGTATAAATGTCCATGTACATGTACTCTAAAAGCACTACACATACTTTATTGTTTAGGATACCATGATGCAGAATGACTTGCTATTCTTTCTTTTTATTTTTTGTTGATACATCAGCTATTTCATATTTTCTACTCATATCATTTGGGAGATAAGTAATTTATTAAAATAATAATAATAATAATAATAATTGGATTTATATAGCGCCTTTTCCAAAGGATACAAGGCGCTGTCACCTAAAGTCTATTCAAGTAAATTAAGAATTGTAAAAGTAAGTTTTTAGATGTTTCTTGAAGATGTCAAGTGATGTGCTATTACGGAGAGATGCGGGGAGTCTGTTCCAAAGTTGTGGAGCAAGTGACTGAAAGGACTTGAAGCCAGCCTGTTTTCGGGATTTTGGAATGACATAGGAAGGAGCAGAGGTAGAACGAAGAGAATATGATGTTCTCTGTTGCTGAAAGAGTGAGGAGATGTATTGAGGAAGTGTGGTTGACAGTGATTTGTAAGTCTGAACCAGTATACGGTATTGTATTCTCTTAGAAACGGGAAGCCAGTGAAGTTCATTGAGTAATGGAGTGACGTGGGACCATTTTGGTTTTTGACATATTAGACGAGCACACTTATTCTGAAGACGTTGAAGTCTGCCCAGGTCCTGTTTACTGATGACCCCAAGCAAACATCCACCATAGTCAAGCCTGGATAGCACAAGTGCTCTAACAACATTATGACAGGTGTCTTTATTTAAGTACCCCCTGATGCGATTGAGGTTGTAAATTTGCCAATTGAGGGTACGACACAAGTTTGTTACATGGTCAGACATTTTCATTTCCTTATCAAAGACAACACCCAGATCCTTGATTGTTGAAGACATTGGGATGTCTAGATCATCAATAGAAAATGAAAGGTCATTGAACCGATTCAAGTCGGTGGATGATGCAGCAATGAAGAATTCAGTTTTACCGGAATTCAACTTCAATTTATTACTGACAAGCCATGATTGTATGTCTTCTAAGCACTTCGAGATACGGTAGTATGCGCAAGCTGCATCTCCAGGCTTGGTAGGATCAAAAATGGTAAACATCTGGATGTCATCAGCATACACATGGTATTGAACTGAATGCTGGCTGATGATGTTACCAATACACCTAATGTAATATGTAAATAACTGTGGCCCAACAATTGACCCTTGCGGTATCCCAAATTCCAACCTTTTGTCACTGGAGAATGATCCATTGACATGGACTCTACAAGACCTGTTGCTAAGATACGATTTGAACCAGGAAAGGACATTATCTCGTAGACCGAAGTCATCGGCCAGCCTATGAGAAAGAATTGTGTGGTCCACCGTATCAAAGGCGGATGAGAGGTCCAGCATTAATAAGAAAACAGCTTGCCTGTTGTCGATTGCACAAAGTATGTCATTCTGCAGTCGAATGAGTGCAGTCTCAGTACTATGTGCCACGCGATATGCAGACTGCATAGGATCAAGCAAATCATTACGGTTGACAAAGTCGGACACCTGTTTAGAAACAGCCTTTTCGATTAATTTGCCTAAAAATGGTATGTTGGAAACAGGTCTGTAACTACCTAAATCATTTTTGTCCAGAGAGGACTTCTTCAATACTGGTGTAATGATAGACGATCTAAGTCTCTCTGGGAAAACACCGGTGACATTCAATGTCAGTTTGTTTTGATTATCAAAACCTTATCAAGTTGTTCTGACAGAAAAGGGAAAAATCAGAGCAGCAGATTGGAACGAAAAATTGGACAAGCAATAAGAAAGTTATGAATTTTTGAAAGTTGTAATCACTATACATACATGTATGGGAATTTCAAATTGGTCAAATCGGTAATGTCACTGTGATTTAGTGGCAAACAACTCCCCCCATTTGCTCCAAAACACAAAATGATTCAAAAGTCATTTTTTCCCCCAAAAGGTATTGCTCAATATACGTGGGATCTTTTTCTTTTATGAGGACCTGTAACAATATGCTATCAATTTGAGATTCTCAAAGATTTATTGATCTCATTTTCAAACATCCATAACTTTCTTATTCCTTGTCTAATTCTTTCAAACTTCCACCATCCTGTTTTTCTTTTTCTGCATTTACACAAATAATTTTAGTACCAAGGTTGGCTTGCCCTTTAAGGTGAGCAGTAACTGCCATTGATTATGAATGTGTGTTCCTTGCTTGGACTTTGAATATTTGCAGTAGGTACATGTTAATTTGACTCAAACACATTGTGCTGATCATATAGAGGGAATAATTTTTATCTCTAGGAATGATTGTCATCAAGCAAAGGCCCCGATGGAGGAAGACATGTTTTTGGAAATATACATACACATCATAATTTACATTCAAAGTGCATTGTACATGGACAAGACCAGGAAATAGTGGGGAAAATATGTAATCTGCTGTCAATGTTCATGCATTATCATTGTTTAATGAAGTTATGTATTTTTCATCATTTTTTTTTTCTCTCTTATTTTCTTTTCTTGTGCACTGTTCTCTTCTATTTTCTATTCTTTTCTTTCCACATGTTTGTTCCTATTTCTTTCCATGTTCTATCTGTTCTGTTCTGTTAACTACTTTTTCATTTCTCTCTCTCTCTCCTTTACCCCCCTCTCTCTCTGTCTCTCTCCTATTTCTCTCCTTTACCCCTCTCTCTCTGTCTCTCTCTCTCTCCTATTTCTCTCCTTTACCCCTCTCTCTCTCTCTCTCTTTGTCTCTCTCTGTCTCTGTCTCTTTCCCTCTTCTCTCAATCCCCTCATACATGTATCTCCACCCTCTCTATCTCCTCTTTACCCCTCTTCCCATATTTCTCTATTCATTTCTGCCCCATGATTCTCTATCCCCCCTATCCCCAACCATCTTCACTCCCATCTGCTACCCCCTCTTTCTCTCCATCCTATCTTTCTCTCCTATCCCCTGCTCCTCTATCCCCCTCTCTCCCCCTCTCTTTCTTATACTGTCTCTCCATCTCACCTTTCCCCTCTTCCCCCCCCCTCTCTCTCTCTCTCTATATATATATCTCTCCCCTCTCCCTCTTTCCCTCTCCCTCTCCCTCTCCCTCTCCCTCCCCCCTGTCCCCTTTTCATCTTTCTTTCTTTCCCCTCTCCATCTCAGTTGGTTCTTTGGTTCCTGTACGAGGAGTGAAGCCATCATGAGATTACAAGCTAGTAATCTACCCAAGGGGACCTTCCTTGTAAGAGAAAGTGAAACAAGACCAGGTACGTAGGAATATAGAGGTTTTGTGGTCCAGGGGTTAAGTCTCTGGACTGTGAATCACAGGGTTCGAAACCCCAGCCTGGCACTAATGTCCTTTGGCAAGACATTAATCTACATTTGCCACTTTCCACCCAGGTGTTAACACTTACTGTGCCAAGGGGTTTAGCTCTCTTCAAAATTTTACCAAAGTGTGATCAATGCTCACTTTTCAAATGTCTGTACTTCATAAACAATCTATTATTTCACAAAATATTGTGTACAAAATTTGTAGGAAATTTATTACCATTTATGATACCAAACATTATTACTTTACCCAACTTTATGCATAAGAATTATTGAAAAATACATTTGAGTTTCTTTTTTGTCCATTATTTTGGGGTTTCTCATTTGTTAACTATTGTTTAATGTTGAAATAAGGTAAAATCTTTTTAAAAATCTTCAATTTTCTCAGACAATTTCTGTAGTAGCATATAATTATAATCATATATTTAGAATGCTTGATTTATGCTCAAAACTTTGATATACATTGACCAGCATATACCTTTTCTGTGGTCGAGCGATTGGTGAATGAAAATGACCAGTCTATCTGTCACGTGACATCGGCACTGAAAGAGTTAATGGGTACCTGAGCGCTAGTGACATGTACATGTACATGCACGTGTATATCATGTTTACCAAGCAGTGTATATGTGAGAGAAATATTCACATTGTTGTAAAACATACATACATGTAGTAATATAACCCTGAATAGTTATTGGCATAGTATACTCTTATCTACATGTTTGCACTTGATAATACATGATAGATTCTTGTTGCTATTGTCTCAAGAATACTTGTACATACTTACTTACATGTAGAGTGAGAGACAGTGATTAATATTTCATTGTCTTTCAGTGCCATCAATTATCTTACATGCACATATACCCGGTATGTACTCTACATTTATACACACTCGAGGTATATGTTAGAAATATCAAATCAAAGTTATCATTTTTTTTATTATCCTTGGTGCATTACTAATATACAAGTAAGGTTTGAAAAATTACATTGGCACCTAGCTCGCTACTCAAATATGAGGTGTTGGGTGCCCAGGCTTCTCGGCAGATAATAGTTCACATATGGTTCAAATTGACAGAAGTACATGTATGGCCTTACTGAACCTCATGGGGTGATCTGAAAGGACCAAAGCAATTTTACAGGTTGAAAGTATGCACTGACACATTTATTGGTCCAAATTGAGTGAAATATGGCCTTATGACATCCCAGGCAGGTGGTTTGGGAGGACCAAAACAACTTTGGTGATTGACAGATTTATTACCCTTGTCAGTACCCTTGTTGGGAGAGTCTACACATGGTTTTTACTTTCGGAAAGTCCTCACCCTTGGTATACATATGCAAGTATTCACTATTAACCCGCTGCCTGAAGTTACCGGGCAATCCCTGTTAGAAGCCTATGAATATGAAAATTCAGTACTCAACCTGTTAAAGAGGTTCCTTTTTATATCATTGTCTTTTTATATCTCAGGTACATATGCACTCACAGTGAGAGAGACCGATGATGGTCGCCCACCGACAATCAAGAACTATAGGATAGACAAGACCAAAGATGGTAGTGAACTCTTCTTCATTAATCCTCAGAGGAAATTCAACACTGTTGTAGATGTCGTCAAATTTCATTCTAGTGAGTTCAACCCTTGGCAGTTTATTCTCGTCATCATGGGTGCAAATCCAGGGGGGGGGGGGGACAGGGGGACATGTCCCCCCCCCCCCCCCCCACCTTTTAGAAGATAGGCAAATGTCCCCCCCCCCCCCCACCTTTTTGAATAACCTTTCCTTTTTTTTTTGCTTGACACAGAATTTTGTCAGAGGTGAATGTCTCCCCCCCCCCAAATTTCAAAATAGATTTGCGCCACTGCTGGTCATTGCAAATAAAGCTGCTTATATATATTTTGGTAGCCTACCCAGGCTTTTGGGGAGGAAATTGTTTACGCTTGGTCTAAATTGAGTACAATATGGTTTTGCAGGATCCCAGGGAATGATTTAAGAGGACCAAACTAATTTCGCAAGTTGAATATATTGGTTATTGATCCAAATTAAGTGAAATATGACCTCATGGCATCCCCGGGGAGGGGGTTTACCAAGATCAAAGAAATTTTAAGGTAGAAAGTTTGAATTGACATATTTATTAACCTTGTGGGTACCCTTATCAGGGGGACTTTGCCCTTGGTATTTTTTTCTCCAAATTCACCCAAGCTTGGTAATAGCACCAAGGGTTTTAAGCTCCAGCAAACGGCAAAAATCCTTAGCCTACCTAGGATGACAGTGTAAAACTGCTAATTGTCATTTCGGCATGCTCTTGAAAGTAGTTGAATTGTTTCCTAATTTGGCTAAGAATGTGATACAAAAAACATCCCTGAAAGTTTTCTGAAAAATGATAAGTTTTCGGAATGGAAATTAATGTTCATTTTAAATGATAATGATAATAATAATAATAATAATAATAATAATAATAATAATAATAATAATAGGACTGCTATTCCTACTGCATGTTATTGATATTATCATAAGATACTACAGCATTGAAAAATAGTGTTTAATAGAGGCATACTGAAGCTTTTCATCTTGCACTTGTCAGAGTAAATCACAAGAATGAACAGAAAAGAACAGTTGAAATAGGACAATATAAATGGAACAAAGCATGCAATGACCATCCAACTGTGTCTGTATTCAATGATATAAAATCCAAATGAGTAACTGAAGGCAAACATTTTGAATTTGAAGCAAATTTATAGTGATGCAGTTTGGCTTGAGAAGGTAAGTTCGCTCGTTCTGTAGAGCGTCTGCCTGTTGAACCAAAGATTGTCAGTTTGAATCCAGCCCCAGCGGATGACTCAAGCATCATATCTTTCTGACATATTTCTGGAGTTAACTTAAATTCCAATTAAGAAATTAACTGAACATAACGTAACACAACATTTAATTTTTTTCTAATACAGATCAAGCGGGAGGTCTATGCTCCAAGTTACTCCATCCCTGCCCCAAACAGACCCCCAACACACGCACTCTAGGACATCAGATATGGGAGCTTCCTCGCTCCTCTCTCAAACTCCTCACTAAGCTGGGCCAGGGACAGTTTGGATCTGTATGGAAAGGTGATTAATACTCTAGTCTGATTTTCACTCTCAGTCCAATGTATGCATGTATGTGTTGTGTTCATTTCTTATGAATACATCCTTCTATTAGTTTGGGTGTGAAGGTTATGACACTATCCATATTACATGCTTAGTTTTATCCACAAATTCTTCATTGAACCCCATGTGCATGCGTGTTTACTGGGAAGCCAGAAACTTTTGTGTCTGTAGAGTTCTCTCAAACTGTTTATAACACCCATATTCATGGCAAGAAACTTTTGTGGATTGTAAACCTAATAGAGTCTATTTCATAGCATGAAATCTATGGGAATGTATACCCCTCAAAATGTGAAAGTTTCAGGCACAAAAGGTTATTGGTTTTATGGCATTTATACTTTTGCTATCCTCCCAATGTAAATGAAAATGAAATATTTGTAAGTCATTAAAGATGTAACCCGATGGATTTATGCATACTCATATGCACAATTTTCAAAACATTCTTGTAGTCCAATATATTCATATTTTTGTATTTTACCTTAGGTATCTATGATGGCAAGGTAGAGGTTGCTGTAAAGACGTTACGAGCAGGTACAATGTCACCAGAAGCATTTCTAGCTGAAGCAAACTTGATGAAGCAGCTGAGGCATGACAAACTGGTTAACCTGTATGGTATCTGTTCTGATGAGGTAAGTAACACGGCTCTCATTTAGGCCCCTAAAGGTTTGTCATTTTTATGTTGACATTTGAACACTATTTAAATGATTTAAACGTGCCCAAGACCTCCAAGAATTATTCATATGTGACCCGGCACCACAAAACCACCAAAAAGTCGCAAGCCGTGATTTTGTGTAAACAGCTGAAATGGAAATTTGGGTTGGAAAATTTGATTTTGGGATTTTTGTTTTTTCTGAAAGATCGTTCTTTTCTGTACCTTATATCAAAATCTGGAAGCTGAAAACGCAGTAGAAGATGAGTTTTTAACAGTTTTTCTAGACCAGTTTTTTTCCGCACAGCTCCGGTTTCTTCTAATTCTTCGCCTTTCCGTATGATTTTTTTTTACTCGGTACCGTTCACCCTCGTAAAATCACTGCAATCTCACGGGCGTTAAATTACCTATTCCCTAATGATTTTTATACTGTTAGAAAGAATAAACTCTCAGCAATCTCATCATACTGATATTACAGTTCATCAATAGTCGCGAAAGCAAATTACAGAGCAGTTTTAAGTTTCATTTCGATGACGAAACAGAGTCTGAAAAAGGATTTCGTTGCTAACGGACGATCGGTTTATTCATGTGAGCAAGGAAAGAGTATGTAAGTTCTATGTAAAACAAATTACATAGGTTAATCATTGTGAAAAAGAAAAAGAGTAGGTCCTATTTAAGTTAATTATAGGCTAAATTACAAGTTCAATGTATGATATCAGAAGGACTACAAGGTAACAAACCAGTATTATGTAACAGGAAACAAAGAAAGACACCCAAATGGAGTGAATAGGCATTGTCTAGTGCAGGTGTCAGGCCACCGAGGTGCCCTTAATCTCCCATTAGAACACTCTCATTTGCATCATAATAACTTTCTAATGACTAAAGTTCACAGTTTGAAGCCTTGGCAATAGAATGAATAAACTATGTTGAACACTCCTACCAAATTATCAACCTAATCCGACAATTCATTCATAGTGGGTGCTATGGCCTTTTGACTCGTTCTCTATTGATTTTGTCTCTTGTTTTCTTACTCCGCACGCTTGAATAGGCCTCAACTTTAGAGCTCATTTCCTCCCTATTTGATATCAGCAAACCTCTCTTACAGCTCCTTTCATTCGCTGAATTAAAAGGGTTAGAAAGTTTCAATTATAATGAGTCACGTATCATTTCGAAGCTGAGACTTTGTTCTATCCAAATATGATAAAATCAGAAAAATTATTTTTTGCGACTTTTTGGTGGTTTTGTGGTGCCGGGTCACATATGGTAACTCTCTTCTATGTGCATGCTTTGCACACAATATAAACAAAACAGCATATCGAGTAGTAGTAGAGAACATAAAGTTGTGCAGTTTGAAAGCATTTGAATCAGCCTTAGTAATTAATTTGTGTGCTTTCTGAAAAGTACATGCTATGAAATGAATGATACTGTAAGATTGCACTCAATAATTTGCCAATATTGCTGTTATAATGGATGGCTTCAAGAGATATTAAAGTTTACAGTCTTGAGTCATATATCATTTTGGTAATGCAACAATGCATGCTACATGTACATGTTTCTCTATAAGCTTTAACATGCAGGGTTCTTAGCAATAAATTATTGAGTGAATTGAAGTTGTAGTATCTTGTGGGGAATGGTCTGATTGGACAGAAGCATATTTGCACCTTGACATTATGAATTGATTCATGTTTATCTTTTGTTCATGTTGATCATACTACGTGTTACATAATCTCAGACATATTAGAAAATATTTTGATCAGGATAGTATGAAAACAATTGCTCATGCATGCATCACTAGCAAGTTAGATTATTGTAATGAGTTATTGTATGGACTCCCTGACTCTCAAATAGCACGACTGCAGCGGGTCCAAAACCTCTGTGTAAGACTGATTTGTGGATGCTCCAAATTCTCAAGGATCACCCCTGTTTTGAGAGATCTGCACTGGCTACCAGTGCGATAAAGAATATCTTTTAAAATCCTGTTGATTGTCTATAAAGCTCTAATTGGTCAAGCCCCTAAATATATATTAGAACTGTTGCAACTCAAAGCTCGCAAACATACCCACAACCTGCGCAGTTCTCAAGATACTTTACTACTGCAAACCCCATCATATAAAACAAAAATAACCTTAGGAGATCGAGCGTTTGTCTGCGCAGCCCCTAAACTGTGGAACAACTTACCGTTAGAAATCAGGAAATCACCAACTGTAAATACTTTCAAATCAAAACTAAAAGCATATCTTTTCATTTATGTACTCACCATAGTTATAAGCACATCAGGAGCTCTTGCAGTGCAGTAGAATATACATGTGTGTATATATATATACATAGTTTCTGTGCTTTATAAATCAATATTATGCCATTGTCCAAGAGAATTTACCCTTTGTAAATCACTTCCCCCCCCCCCCCCCTCTTTCAATATCTCTTGATCTCTCTCATAATTCCTCTCTCTCTCTGTCACTCCCTCCATATTTCTTTCTATTAACTTCATGTCAATATACAGGAGCCCATCTATATTATCACAGAGTTAATGATCAATGGTAGCTTACTGGGTTATTTGAGAGATGGAGATGGGCGTTTCCTTGGATTGAGGGAGCTTGTAGATATTGCAGCACAGGTATGCACACAACTCATTTCACGTATTCTTTAATTCCTCAAGATTTTTCTGGCAGTGCCTGTAACCATTTACTGACAATTTTCACTAACCATATTAGTGTTGTTGGATCAAACTTTGATGACTTTGTCTATGACACTTCGGGATAGAGAAAGATTGTTCTTTCTTCTTGAAATGAGAAAAAAGAGTCTTATGAATTAAGATCTTAGATATTGTGGAACAATATTTTGTATTTAAATGAACAATGAAATAAGGCCAAGTCACCAAAAAAGTTTTGCCCAAAATTTGATTTGTGAGACACGCAAACTTTATATTGAAAGGTTAACTTTGAACATTTTGCATAATTGGAACTTGGTTTCATTGTCAAGTTGGGCATGAAATACAATTTGTGGGAATAAATTCTGTGCTATAGCAGGAAGAGAAAGATATCTATTTTATTCCTAAAAATACCAGTTACATGTACATGTTTCAAAGAATATTTTTAAATTAAGTTAATGCTGTGTTTGCACAAACAGAATGATTAGTAAATGAAGAAGCTTAGTGGGAGGAATTTAATTTTGTAAACAAATTTTTAGGCATTACTCCCAGTGTTAAAGATGGTATGCTCAATCTGTAATGAAAATCACAAGTCAGAAAAAATTGGAACCAGCGGGATTCGAACCTGTCATCTACTGCTTGCCGGGCAGCGACTTAACCACCAGGCTTTCCTGGTTCACGGCCAAGTCACGATGAACTGGAATCATATCGCTGCTCAGCAAGCAGTAGATGACAGGTTAGAATCCCGCTGGTTCCAATTTTTTCTGACTTGTGATTTTCATTACAGATCGAGAATACGATCTTTAACACTGGGAGTAATTCCTAAAATTTTGTTTACAAAAACAGAATGTTATTTATAACTCCTTTAGTTTTGTACGCTTTCCTTTGTACTTTTACCTAATTTTTGTTGAAATGTCGTGCATTTTAAAATAATGATGTAATGTTGTGAAAAGATGAGTCAGTTTGTTATTTCTTCTGTGTTGTGTACCAGATTGCCAGCGGTATGCACTATCTAGAGACAAAGGGTTATGTCCATAGAGACTTAGCAGCTAGGAATGTGCTGATTGGTGAAAATAATGAAGCTAAGGTAGCTGACTTCGGATTGGCCAAGCTGGTTCAAGATGATAACTATGTAGCTAGAAGAGGTGAGCTGATTGGTCGGTTCTTTGTTGATGATATGAAGTATAGAGAATAAATTTGTAATTATCTTTAAGTATTGAAATATTTTCATTCATAAATATAGCATTCAGAATTATAAGAACTTGTATAGAACTTAAGATTGTGACCATTTGACATTGCTAGTACACAAGTATATGAGAAACACCCTACATGTACGTGTATCTACACTGGGTAGAAAGTAGCAAATATACATGTACATGTTGATTAACGGTTTGCCAGAGGATGTCAGTGCAAGGCTGGAATTAAAAATGAATTATATTTGGGTTTTTTTATGCTAAAAAATTTCCACATCAAGACCAATTAATTAAAGTCCTTGGAGACATCATTCATGTACATGTATTACATGTACATGTAGGTGCTATATTAATCCAGAATATTGTTATTGTTATTGAGGTTTTGTTTTTCTTTTTTTTTTCTTGAACAGGAACTAAATTCCCAGTAAAATGGACAGCTCCAGAGGCTGCCCTCTTTGGGACGTTCAGTATAAAGTCTGACGTGTGGTCGTTTGGTATTCTCCTGTCTGAGATTGCTACTAAGGGGAAGACTCCCTATCCAGGTATTTGGAAGAAAAAAAATTGTGATACTGTATCTCCGACTTTAATGGCGTTTAATTACCCTGTTTATGCCCAGCATTTGTAGGGATTATCCTATCTGCACTTTCTTTCCCCTTATTATATTATTGATAATTGTTAAACTCCTGTTCATTAGAATTGATTTCATAATGTGTTTCCAATGGGTTTCCAATGGGTTTCCTTTGGTTTTTCCATTGGGATTTCCATTGGGATTTCCAATGGGTTTCCAGTGTGTTTTCAATGGATTTCCAGTGGGTTTCTTTTGTGTTTTTTTCCAATGGGATTTCTATTGGGATTTCCAATGGGTTTCCAGTGGGTTTCCTTTCGTTTTTCCAGTGGGATTGCAACTTGGGATTTCCAATGGGTTTCCAATGGATTTCCTTTGGTTTTTCCAATGGGATTTCTATTGGGATTTCCAATGGGATTTCTATTGGGATTTCCAGTGGGATTTCCAATGGGTATCCAGTGTGTTTCCAGTGTTTCTGATGGGTTTCCTGTGGGGTTTTTTTTCCAATGGGATTTCTATTGGGATTTCCAATGGGATTTCTATTGGGATTTCCAATGGGTTTTTCAGTGGTTTCCAATGCTTTCCAATGGGTTCCTTTGGTTTTTTTCAGTTGGGATTTCCATTCGGATTTTCAATGGGTTTCAAATGAGTTTTCCAATAGGTTTTCCAGTGGGTGTCCCAATTGGTTTCCAAGAGGTTTCCTATTGGTTTTCATTTTTTTTCCCTCTCTACCCTTCAGGTTTGGACAATCAGGCAGCCCTTCAGGAAGTGAAGACTGGTTACCGCATGCCCAAGCCAATGTACTGCCCTGACTCTCTCTATGACATCATGATGAAATGTTGGAATGAGTCACCTCAGAGGAGACCCACCTTTGAGACTCTCTACAACTTCCTTGATGACTACTTTGTGTCGACGGAACCGGAGTATCATGATCCAGAAGGATTTTAATTGTGAATTTGGATATAATTGTATGTTTCAGTGGCAAGGAAAAGATATCTCTGTGTGCCCACCAGAGGAGAGAGATGTAGAAGGACCGCCCTTCCAGATTGTCTTCCTGGATGATTTCTATGGGGCAACAAGAGACCTACAATGTCCTTGAAGAATACTTTGTGTCAGCAGAACCATAGTACCATGATCCATTTCATAGGATTGTAATTGTGGCTTTAAAAATGCTTGTAGTTGTCTGTTGCCAGGAAAAAGCTGATTACCTGCTCCAGGAAAGAGATTTTAGACCTTGAAAAACTAATCTTCCAAATTCTGGATTACAAGAGAAGACACCTTTCCAAATGACCAGTCTGTATCTACAGAACCACCATGATATCAAGAGATTATTGATGTGACTATGAATGTCCATAGTCCATTTCAAAGAATTTGATATCTTTAAAATGTTCATAGTCCATTTCAAAGAAATTGATATCTTTGAATGCCTTCACAGGAGAGAGGAACATCGTAAGACCTTAACCGACCAAACTTTTGGACTTTCTCCTGGATAATATTTCTCTTTGTAGCAACATGACACTCCAAAAAAGGATTTTGAGCCTTGAATTAAACTGGAGCCTGGATGTACTGTATGTAGGTTCAGATGTAATAGAAATGGATGTGAAGATGAAACCTTGTTGATTTGGATTAAACCTTCATTGTAAGTGAGTACAAGAATCAGAATTAAAGCACTTGAGGAATAAGTCCTAGTAAAACCCACCTTAAAGAATTTGTTCCACTTCTATGATGGGAAGTATGTTTGGAGTGGAAGATGGCTGTTACAGGGAAAACTGTGTTAGAATCATCACAGACTCGCTACGGTCTCACTTCTGTGAAAAGATTATCATTTTAAATGGGTTCAACAAGGCTGTTGAATAAATCCAACGGTTTGGGAGGTTTGTTTAAATACATGTACTTACTAGCATTAAGGTGATTGGTCACCGTTACTTTGCATTTGGATAGGAATATATCATGAGAAGTACTCTGTAACAAATAATTTATAGATAATTATGTTGTGAATTTACCATTGTAGATATTCCATAACTTATGGAAAACATTAAGCATTGACAAACTTGTAGTACTGTATGTACCTGGTAACATGTACATATTAATGTATTATCCAGGGTAAATTTGCACTGCCCAGGAAAATGATGATCACAGACAAGATTTTTAATAATTGTAGTTATAAACCTGTCTACAATTCCATGAATAAAACTTTTGTTAGATCTTTTTATACATGTACATGTAGATATAATCAACATGATAAAAGTAGAAACTACACTCATCTCAGCCTTGATTAAAGCTACCAATACAAATTCATGGTTGTATACTCTTTTTGATTCATCTGAGGAATATGCATTGTTTCCTAATATTTTATTTTTTTCTGGGTTGTAATATGATGTAATTATTATATTTTGATGATCACTACTCCTCTTTCAAGTCGAGGAGAACAGGAAATTTGAATTGAATCACATTCCTATTATCTTAGATAATTGAAAATCACTTGTTTTGTTTCCTTTTGAATTTGTATAAGTAGTAAGTGATACTTGATATCCGGGAATGGTACTTAAAAATCGTTCAACTCTTAAATATTGATAAAATATCACAATGATTATCTTGCCATAACAATTAAAAGCTAATATGCTGCTCTGAAAATAAAGGCTGAAATACATGTAAATTCTCTTTTCCTAGATTTCTGCACCAATAGTAAAAATGAAAGTTACATGTAATATACGCATGTACATGTATGTAGAAATATACTACACTGTGCAAAAAAAAAATGCAATTGACAAAGTTTTGGAAGAATTGTAAACAAAGCTTTTTAGGGTTCTCACTAATAAAATCAAAAAGAAAATTTAAATTGTCTAGGGATCATAAGGGGTCATATTTTGTGGGAATTGTTCTTGACAGTATGTAAAATAGGGAGTCATTTTGGACTCCGCTAACAATCTTGTGTTACACCTTTGAATATAAAGTGTCACCACAGGGGTCCTGGCAGCGATATTTGTTTCCGTCAGGACTTGCTCCATCGACAAGAGGGGGCAGTATTTGATCGTCAAGAGGGGTGACAGTACGGTTTATTCCGTCAAGACTAGTCAGCATGAATATTCATGAAAAACAAATTGCAGGGATATAATAAAATGAGCGAACCAAGCTCGCAGTTCCTTGTGTGGCGCATTGAGATCTACGTTGTGCTTTTCATGAAGATATCGTTATGGTTAGAATTTAGGAATTTATCTTTGACAAAATTTTCTTTTGCTGAAATAAAAATAAGGTGAAACTTTGAGAAAATACAACTCTTAAAGTTGTAGTCTCTCTCAGAGTCTTCCAAACGGGGCCTCTTGACGCTCAAATACTGCCCTCTCTTGTCGGTGGCGCAAGTCCTGACAGAAAAAAAAAGACGTATCCTGGCGAACCTAATATGTGAACAAAAGGATGACAAGAGGCAATTGTATGGGGTTAAAAATTTGTAAAAGTGTGCAACAATAACCCCTTCACATACATGTATTTTCAATTCTGTGTGATGGAAGATAAAGAAATGTGAAGCATACTATGGTTGTCTCCTTTCATTTTGATGCAGCGGTTTTGAAAGGTTTTTGTTGTTTAACCTCATTGTCCGAGAGAGAGGGCCGTAAGTGCCTAACAAGGTGTGAGCTCATTTATAGTGTTAGGTTGCGTGCTCTTTTGCCTTTGTACAAGTGTTTTTAACAAGTCCATGTACTAGAAGATGAAATGTAATGATGGATTGAAGTAGATTGATTTGTAAAAGATGAAAGTGCTTGAAGTGCCTGGGTGTCGTTTTCCTGCAGTTTATGTATAATAATTGTTTATAAAATTTAGGCTGATTTATTCTGACTCACACTGATTTGTTCTGAAGCTTTTAGTGGTTTCATAACATGGTCAAATGCTCTAAATGTATTGCCCAGTCTTTGTCCTTATAGTGAAAATTAAGGTACATCTTTCACACTGCCTTTTATAAAGCAATACATCTGGCTTATCAATAATTGTCTTCACCCTATCCTGGAGGGCGTTTCTTAAAGCTGTTTGTAAAGTTACGCATGACTTTACAAACGACTTTAATGTGAAGTGCCAGATAGGATGCCCAAAGTTTTTCCTGATGTTTAACAAAGTGTGACTGTATTTCCAATAACCTCAATTAAATTATGGCAAAAAATATACTTTGCATTGAAAATGTAAGTTATAATAAGAATGTTAATCTACATCTGCACAGTTCAACTTCACTTGATGCAGTTAAAAATGATTGAGCATCCCATCTGGCTTGTCATATTTAAGTCATGCGTAAAGTCATGCGTAACTTTACGAACATCTTTATGAAACACCCCCCTGGACCCACATGTTCAGTAACTAACCGGGGTTAGCACGTATGCCGTGGTCTCAGAATACCGCTTCGGGTGCACAACTGCCGTGTCCGGGCTCGTTAGATTCAATAGGGGGAAAAATGATTGTTAAATGACCAGATGCATGTACATGTATGTTCCTTTTCTTGAACAGCTGGATGAAAGCAGAGTGATTGTTTTTTGTTTTTTTTGGGTTTTTTTAAAGACACCTTTAACACATGTACATATTTGTCAATGTGTATGTCTTGGTACAGTGTAACTTTTCTAGAGAATGTCTTTATACATGTACATGAAGGTTTACACTTTAATAGTGAACATGGCTTTGGGAAGATGTGTTGATTATATGAACTTTTTTTTTTGTCGAAGAAATTTGTGATGACATTCACATTTTCAATCTTTCTTGGTTTAAGTGTAAATCCGAACCTACATGTACATGCCTCTAGTGATTTGTAACATAATCTACGAGAACCTAGCCACTTAGAAATAAATGATCTACTTATTGTTTTGTATTTGTGAATAGGGGAGTAGGATCAAGGGGACATAGTATGGTTTATTGGAATAGATATGACGTCTCTTGTTTTTGTTGGCTGGGTGCAATATAATAATCTTGTGTAATCTTAGAAAGCACTTTTGACTTGAAGATTATGTTGCGTTCTATTAATGAAATATACATTGGAAGAAAATGAAACGAATACAAAATACTAAGTTCTCTGTCAATGAAGTTATTGCTGTGCAAAATATGTTTTCATTCTGTACATATTTTGAGTGTGTAAATGCTAGTTTCATGGTTATAATCATCTGCAATGATCTAGACTGCACAAAAAGCCTGAAATACATGTAGGGCCTGAATTCAAGCTTTTGCCTGAGGACTTGCATCTCTGTATTGAATTCTGTGACAGTCAAAAACATGATCTACAATAGATTTGTGCATTAGAAGACGAATTTCTACTTATGAAGCTAAAGTTGAATAAGGGTTTGTTGAACAAATTTCCACTTTCCTATTGTTTTGAACAATACACAGTACAGTACTCAGTGCTTCCAAAGTTCATGTAATAACTTATGTAATTTTCATGAAAGATTTAATTTGATTTAATTGGCTATGAGGACTAGGTGGTTTCTGAACTAAGCGTATGGGAATGGGATAATTCAGTAGTCAACATGTTAATAACCAATAATCATACAAAGATAAAACATGTGTTAAAGGGAAATTCAACCTTTATGGCAAGGTGTTCAGAAAGAAGGGGGAAAATTAGAGAAGCAGATTGCTGCACGTTTGTACTAAATCCGACAGGCAATAAGAAAGTTATGAAATTTGGAAAGTTGTAATCACTATACATATGGGAATTTCAAATTGGCTGAATCGGTAATGTCACTGTGATGTAGTGGCGGACAACTCCCCCATTTGCCCGAACACACAAATGACTAAAATGACTTCTTTTTTTTCAAAATGTATTACTCAGTAGGATCTTTTTGTTTTATAAGGAGCTAGAACAATATGCTATCTACAATATATTTTGAGTACTGCCCTGGGGGGAAAAAAAATGCACTTAGGAGAAAACAGCAAATTAACAGTATTTTAGTGTGCAAGAAATGGAGGAGTTGACCGCCAATATGTCACAATCAACTTAACCAAAGTGCAAATTTGAGATTCGTACAGATTTAATGATCTATTTTTTTCAAACATCCATAACTTTCTTATTCCTTGCCCAATTCCTTTCAAACCTTCACCTTTCTGTTTTTCTTATTTTTCTGCTTTCACCCAAGGCTGGATTCCCTTTAAAAAAGAAAGAAATTACTCCAATCACTTTCTTTTTCTTAATGTATATAAAAGATTAAGATTTGAGTTTATTCTGCATATAATTGATGTTTCCATTTTTTTCCTGATGAAACGATTGTGATTTACTGTATAAGCCATAAATTTCGCGGCCATAAATTTTCGCGAATAGGACTAACCGGACTATTTCGCGAGTGGTTGAATTCGCGGTCGGAAAATTCTCAAATCTACAAACAGCGGTGATGATGTACTTTTGCAAAGCGAAGTGGTGAATTTCTGACCAGGAGACAACTAATTCAAACGACTTCTTATGTTGGCAATATTTTGGCGTGTTGTTAAATTCGCGACCCACTCGCGATTCGCGAAAATAAAACCCCGCGAAATATATGGCGTATACAGTATTTGAAGTGGTTATACATGTATGTGCATATACATGTATATGGGATAAAGATGTTTGAAATGTAGAGGAACTCATTTGGTGTACAACTTTCCTTTTTTTAACAAAAATCATGCACATGTATGTTAACGTATTATGCAAAAAATTGCAATTTATAAAATGCAGAGTATTTCCACGAGTTGTACGTTTTTCAGAGTTAAAATTGGTTTTTATTGTCAACTTACAGTACATATTGTTTGACTTCTGTGGTCAGAATCATGTGTTAACATACGAGGGTAATAAAACCAGAGACTTCTGCGACATGAAACTTGTTCAGTGAAGATGGGATGCACAGCACATAGCAATAAACTTATTTTGCAGTATGCAACTTTCACAAATCTCAACAACTAGCTTATTAGGGTTAGGGATTGTGGTTTTACCTGAGCAAGCATCAATGATTACCCTAATTCATCTTACAACTTCTCTGTCTACAACTTCATGTATGTACTTATAATCACATGTACATGTACGTGCAAATGGTAAAAAGAAAAACAACTTCAGAGACCAAATGTCATTTTGTATTTGATTTTATTACAGACTGTACAGAGTTTGTATATTTAACATTATGTACAACTTTCCAATTTGCTTACTCAAGTGCACCAGACATTCCTTCCCATATACATGTAGTATAATTCCAAACACCAGGACATTTTCGGTTCAAATCCAACATACAATTGGATACAAATACATGAAGGTTTCACATAGAAAGGTGAAGGCACGGCCACATGTAAAACTATAGCTTTCTGTTTGCTGAAGGTCTAGTTAAACGGGACAAATTTGATCCTTGATATTCAGAATATGAATGAGCACCATTTATTGTTTCAGGTCGTTTTTTATCACAACATTACTCAGATTTTATAACAAATGATAAAACATACAATCTAAATCAATATGGACTATAGAAATTATTTCCTTAATTTATCATGTCAAAAAGTAATCCTAGCCATTTGATTGTTTACAAATACATGCATGTATTTCTGTAGTAAAAATTCAGTGGTAGATTATAGCACCTTTAAGGTTGACAAGTACTCAGAATGTGACTTTATAAAACTACTCTTTGATGAATGCAGCTGTGGTATGGACCACAGCGACATGTATAATTATATATCACGATTGTTTATTTATATTGCCTTTCAAAAACGACTTTCATTCCTTTATAGAATATGACAAATTTCCAGACTGATAATGTACTCATTTTTGTATATTTGTACTTGACGTCTGATAAACGTATAAATGTACATGTACTATTAGCAAAGGATTATCCTTGCTATCATAATTACGAAATGAATGTCATTTATATTGTGTACTCTGTATTTAATGATGAAACAAGGACTGATATTCATGAAAATGATGTGACGATGTCTTCTGGTGCCTGGTAGTACATGTGATGGTTATTTTCATACAATAAATATCCAACAATCTATTCATGTCTGCATGTACCTGCTATCATGATTCATGATTTCCAGAGAGAGAGAGAGAGAGAGAGAGAGAGAGAGAGAACACTATAATATTATCACTCATTGTTCCGTCTTTGGTTGGTGATGATGATTGATGATGATGATGATGGTGATGATAATGATGGTGATGATGATGATGACGATGGTGTTGGTGATGATGATGATGGTGATGATGATGATAATGATATTGATGATGATGCTGATGATGGTAATCATGGTAATGGTGGTCATGATGATGATGATAATCTGTATACAATTGTATCGATGTCAGTGATGGTGTTAGTCAAAAGAGTATTTACTTATTCCACTTATTTGTTTTTCAAGTGTGTGATGTCTAAGAAGAGTATTTACGGAGAAGCTGATTCAGAAAAAGGCGATGTTGTTAGTGATGATAATCACAAATTCATGGTCATAATGATCAGAGCAGAAACCCAGAAGAACATACGATCAATCATCGCTTTGATAGGACCTACAGCCACAGGTCCACTGGAGTTTACAATCGCATACTTACAAGAATAGATCATCGACCATTTTCACTGAGACTACCACATGATGTTACTGAAAGCCTTCAATTGTGAATACTCACCATGGAAAATTACAGAGAACATCTAAACCACATTCTTAGCTTCAAGTTCAGGTAGCTTAGGGAAATGTAGTGGCAAGTAAAGATACACTCATACTTGGTGAAAGTTTTATTACACAGAGGTAAAACCATAATATTAGGATGCAGAGCTACATGTACATGTAGAAGTATATCCCTACTACTAGTACAAGTCTCTTCGTTAAGCCAAATACTGCCTACTTCTCTGCTTCTTATGATGATGATAATGGAACAAAAGTGGTAGATCATTAAAGTTCCTTTTTCTAAAGTCTGTGCTTGTTTCTGAAACTTTATGACTTCTGATGATGATGATGATGATGTATCACACTGTTGTACATTTAGTCTGAGCTCATATAACTTTTCTGCTTCTAGCAATGAGGTCATGATAATGGTAAAATGGCAATTTGGTAGCTCCCTTATCAGTTCCTTTCCATTCTGCTTATGTGAGTGTCTTTCAGTCTGTGTGACCTCCTTCATTTCTTATGGTAGTTATGATGATGACGATGATGATGATGATGGTAAAATCACAAGGTGATAGATCACTAAAGTTCTTTCTCCATTTCTCATACCAAGGGTTATTTCTGCACTTGAGATTATTTCCTCCTTCTTATGTCATAATGACGACTATTAAATCACAAGGTAGTAGATCGCTGAAGTTCTTTCTCAGGTTTTTCATACCTGTGCTTATGCCTGTGCTTATGTTTACTTTTCTTCTTCTTATGATGATGATGGAAGGTCTTACCCGGATCACTAAAGAGAGACGAGCGTGAGTCTTCTCTTTGGAGGCTGGCATGAGATGAGGATGGGGAACCTGGAAAGCTCATCTCCATAGTAACCCCAGAGAAGCTGTCCCGTGAGCTATCATCTACATCACCTGCAAGATAATATAAGAAATATTACAAGGAAAGACACTGTATTGTGACTATTGTATTAGATACATGTATACTGTTGCCGTGCAAATAAAATGCTTTCTTATTCACTGGAGCTCTTATAGGATTTGCCAAACGTAGAAGTGTAGAAGTGAGATTTCCTTGCATTATATTTTATATAAAGGGGAAACTCGATAAAACGAGTTTGTCGAGACCGAAGGATTTTCCTCGTAATAGCCGTTTTCTCGTTATATCAGAACTTACATAAAAATGCACATATGGGACTAGATTCTACATGTACACTAATTATGCACCTAGTTCTGCTGCTGCTGCTGCTTATACAGTCAACTTCGCTTAAGTCGATCTTGACGGGACTGAGTAAAATGCGTCGACTTAGGCAATTTTCGACTTGTGCGAAAGTTGAAGAAAATTCAACTTACGCGTTGTCCCCGCGCCACCCGCCGCGCGCCGTCCCTGGCGCGGCTAGTGGCTTCACTGTCATTACACTACAATTCTTATCCCATGCATGCCGTGGTTTTGTTGTGCAGACATCCAGAAAATGAGAACATCCGAGGCATGAGCCCTTTTCTTTTTTCACTTCAGACGATGCTGATACCGATATCCAATATAAAGAAAATAAAACAAAATGCGTTAAAACTACATTTTCTTTTAAAAAGAGGAAGTATGGTTTCTTATCTGTCATCAAATGGTGTACTTTCCGACGGCCTATTTTCGGGTCGTCGTGAGCGACATGAATTTTAAATTAGTACATTGAGTCTTTTCACTCTAACGACGATGCATATCATCCTGACGCTAGTAAAATAATTCATCAGATGCATGCTCTTATATATTAAATGATGTTTGAAAATCAGTGTTCATAATAAAGGACGGAAAACGTATTGTGATGTGTCTCTGATAAAGTACAATCTTTATAGCTTCTCACGACGAAGCATATCATTCTCTAACGTCGCTGATAAAAATATTGTTACTTGTTGCATGAATAATTAACTTGGTAATTCTGCTATTCAAAATCTCCCGCTAACGATATTCATTGAAATAATGAATCAAAGTCATTTTCTTTGAAGATGGAAAACATACAACGTGCTTTATAAACAATATTCATTTTGTTTTAATTATCATGATGATCCATATCATTCTCTAACGAGGCTGACAATTACTGTACTATCAGGGATAACTCTGCTCTCTAATCTTGTTATTATCTGAAATCACGAATCACATTTTTTGTCAAGGAGAAGAAGGCATTTTACGATGCTCCAGAATAAGTAAAAAAAAAAATCTGATTTCTATGACGATGATGTCTCGATTGTCTAATGGCACAATGATGTTTGTTAGCTGTCAACATTTAAACAAATTAATATAAACAAATACAACAAATGTCAATATGTAAATGTATTTTCAAACGTTTCAAATATTGTACGAAATGTAGTGATTTCAGATAACGAGTATTCAGATTCAAAAAAATATATTTCATACCCACGGGAAGCCTCCCTTCTCACTTGACGCTGTACGATTTATGTCAAGCTAGCCAAAGAACAATGTTCCCTCTAATTTGTAAT
Source organism: Heliocidaris tuberculata (assembly GCA_025618425.1). Lineage (NCBI taxonomy): Eukaryota > Metazoa > Echinodermata > Echinoidea > Camarodonta > Echinometridae > Heliocidaris > Heliocidaris tuberculata. Next base: position 29,760,650 of record CM046841.1, read on the forward strand.
TCCGAGCCTAACTTAGTAACACCAAGCAGCCAGTAATATCACCAACATGAGCCCCTTACGGGACATGGGACTTAATGATATTCAGTTGCTATGCGAAGTTAAACCAATAATCTGAGCCAGCTAGCTAGCACACCGGTGTGCTGTAATGACTGGATTTTTAACCTGCAATTTCTTACAAAATAACAGTATAAATGAAGTCTCATTTTGAAATCAAGAGTTGTTGCAAATCTTATATATCAAGCCACGATCGAAAAGATTTGAGGGGAGATCTTATCGAGGGCCAGGGATAAGGGAGGGAGAGAGAGAGAGAGAGAGAGAGAGCGGGGAGATTATGAATGGAGGAGCACGCGTCGCGCGCTGCGCCAGCAAGTCTGGAGTCGATAAATAAAATTGATCGGTGTTTGTGATGCTTTTGACAGTGCTTGGTTACAACATTCGACTTGAGCGGTGTAAATTGAATGTTTTTCTTTGGAACTGTTCTGAGAATTTGATCGACATAGGCAATTAATCGACTTACAAACATCGACTTATACATAGAATTAACACACGTAAGTCTATGAGGATAAATTGGGACTTTTTTTTTTCATTGACTTAAGCGACTATTCGACACATGCGACGTCGACTTAAGCGAGGTTGACTGTATACTCATATGAAAGCTATGAAGGCATTAATAATGTTAATTCTCAATCTAAATTAGCTAATGAAATATCAGATCATGTCAGAAAATGCGTTAAAAGCATTATTTTCAGGTGCGTATTTACCCACCAAGTCCGTCACATTTCCGCATTGAATATACATATGTATGCACTTTTTTGGAGCTCTCAAAAATGAAATCACTCTCCATGCCAGCATATGTTTTCACTGATCCAGAAAGAAGAAGGAGAAAAAGAGGGTATGAAAGGAGGAGGAGGAGGAGGAAAATAATACAAAGAATTACAATCCTTTATTCTTACATGGCACGACAGGTGATAGTGGAGATTCCTCCTTGATTTCCTCCTTGACCTCAACCTTGACCATCCCAAGATCAGGGGTCAAAGGTCGAGGGTCAGCTTCCTCACTGTCAAGTCTCTCCCTCTGGAAATCAAATGCAACACATACATGTACATAAGGAAGCTGTAAGGACACAAGATCTTAAAACAACTTTATTCTGTCATATCTGCTGACTATCTTGTTAAAGGGAATCAGTAACTTTGTGGAGGCTTGATTTCATAAATTGTTGAATTTTTATATTTGTCTTGTATAATGATGTTCAGAAGGATAAATAAATAGCCAGGCATTGAAAGGTTTTCAAATATACAATGTTATCTATGACTGTATACTGCCATTTATGAAACTGTACAAGGGTATGCTTTAGTCTAACACTGCAGTCTACGGGGGAAATGATTCTGGCATTTCCGGTTACTTGTATATGTTTACTTTTGTGAAGCACTTGATGATTTTGAAGTGCATTTTTTTTTCCTGGGCTTCATTTTCACACCATATTACATACACTGATAGCATGTAAGGCCAGGCAGCTCAGATTTTATCAAGCCTCTACAAAGTTACCAATTCACTTTAACTTTCACTTTCACATTCGGCTTTAGCTGAGCGATCATAAGGAGCTCAAGCATTCAAGGAATTTCTCCCTATTGGGGTACCATTTGCTTCACCTACATGTAGGTGGAGTGTGGCAAATGTAGATAGATTAATGTCTTGCCAAAGGACGGTAGTGCCGTGGCAGGGAATCGAACCCCGTACCTTGTGATCTGCAGTCCGGTGACATATCCACTAGACCACAACACCTCGTGTACATGTACGTGCCTTTTTGTAGCAATACAAGCAAAAATGACACAGATGCTAATTTGAATAGAATGCGGAAATGACGCTAAACTGCTATGGGTTGATATCAAATATTCCTGTCCTTGATGGAAAGTTTTCATTTAGACTGAGAAATACACCTTTGTTGGGAAGACCAGATCGTCATCCTCTTCAACATCCACATGGATCGGTGATGATGACTCCCTCTTTGGTATTCGGGGAGAGGACACGCCTGGTGATAAGCTCCTGGCCACGCCCAATGGATCGCTGTTCATCTCTACAAAAGAATCTTCCTGGTAATCCTGTATATACAAGCATCATGAAAGAATTCAGCATTTTCTTAAGATCTAGATGAAATAGCTTTGCCTCCATAAATTGGCACCAATTATTCTTATCTTTTACTCTATTAAACATGCTTTAACCCTATAAGGGCCTGGGTGGGGGGTTCCCCCCGGTGATGCGCATCGCGATATGTTCGAGGATAATTTTTTTTTGCACTGCAAGCCTTCATGACTCCTTCGCCTAGAGTCTTACATGTACGCATCATTTGATATCAAATTTATAAAATTTCCACCAATGGGTACCAAACAGCGTCAAAAATCGCTGCGCTCATACTTTCACTAAAGCGGCCTAATTATTCATTACATCAACTATCACTCCATCCATCTATCTACCCCTTCATTCATTTTTCCATTGTCATACTTTCACTATGCAAAGCAGCCTTATTATTCATTACATCAACTATCACTCCATCTGTCCATCCATCTATCTACCCCTTCATTCATTCTTCCATTGTCATATTTTCACTATTCAAAGCAGCCTTATTATTCTATCACTCCATCTCTCCACCCATCTCTTCATCCTTTCATATATTCAATATGTATTGATCTACATTACATCTACCATTTCCTTCATCCCTCAACTATCTTACTTACACTATCCATATCATCAATGTCATCATCAGGATCTTCGGGCATGATGGCTGGATTCACGGCTGTTGTTCTCTCTTTCAGATTCACAACAAAGCCAAGCTGCAAGTACAATAACATGCATTTACACATAAGTTCAAATCCCGACTATAAAGAGCTGGTTACAATTGTCCGATAATGATAAGTATACCTTTCTATCGTTGTTGAATCACCCAAGCGTTGTTTATGTGGAAAATGAATAGGAATTTCTTTGTGGTAGGTCAGACTTCTATGATATATGGTAATGAGCCTTCCTCTCCGACTTTGTTGCCTCTGTGGAATCACTCAGCCACCAATTTTTTTCAGGACAGAGCTCACCAATATTTTCTGAAAGCAAATCTCTTTTGCTCTTTTAAGGTGACGTTAGTCCATCGTGTCTGAATTAACGGAACCCCAACGATTTTATCAGTCGGGTGTAATGACTTTTATCATCATCATTACAGGTACATGTACATTTTATTTGCACATACATTATTGTTATTGTTATCGGACAAATGTGACCAGCCATTAATAAATAATAAATGGATTCATAATGTGCCTTTTCTATAGGATACAAGGCATTGCCCCTTAGTTGTATGTTATATGTTTTTAGATGTTATTTTATTAAGTAGTCAAGTAAAAGCTATTTCTTAGAAATGCAGAAGCTTGCTCCAGAGGCATATTAAATCTTACTAAATTTCACCATCCCCAAAAATCATCAACATGTCTTTTCACCATTCTAACTGGAGTGAAATGTATTCTACATTCAGTATTCTAATTCAAGGCTATTGAAGACAGACTCTAGATTGGCATCCGTCTGTCACAAGAGACTACTTTTGGTTGTACCACACATCTTCCAGTGACAATTGCTTGCGATAACTTTGTAAAATAACATAATTCCAGACCTGCCAACCCTGAAACCCAAGAAATAGGGACAAATGACAAGGCAGAGGCTGAAAATCGGGACATTTCTGAGTTTCCTATACATTACTACAGACAGATTTTTGCAAAAATAGGGACACAGTGGTAGGAATGGATCTTTCTTTTACCAAAAATCGGGATCGTCCCTGTTAAATAGGGACAGTTGGCAGGTATGTAATTTAACAAAAGCTACATGATTGTATACCTCATCCTAATCCTAACCCCAAACCAAATAAGCCAGTTTGTAATTAGTACATGGTACAAATGACCCTGAAATGACCCTGAAATGACCCTGAAATGACCCTGAAATGACCCTGAATTGACCCTGAAATGACCCTGAAATGACCCTGAAATGACCCTGAAATGACTCTGAAATGACCCCAATTTGCACACACACGCATATGTTTTGGTGGACACGCTTTTCTCGTTTGACTACTGAAATCATACTGGTGCTCACAAGATGACAGCTTATAAAGGTTAATTGTACAGTACTTGCTACAAATGACCTTTACCTGCCCATGGGCAAATCATAATTACATGTACGACCTGGCTTAATGCAACCCTTCTCCTAACACTATATCTATGATGCAATAAATCCCAGGGGCACTTGTTTCTACAGCATCTGTCGGAGGAGCACCAAACTAAGACATGACTCACACAAACATATCAAACAAAAGTTCTCGTAAACAAGTGCGATTTGATTAGAAGCCGTCACAGCAACAGCTTTGGCACAGAACAGGAATGCTCTGTATTTGGAAGCTTTCTTTTTACATACTAGACTGTGCACTAAAGTTGGCACTGGCTTGGCTACAGGACTGCACAGGGGCATAATTATTACCTCCCCCCCCTCCCTTGAAGAGAAAAGGGGGGGGGGGACAAAAAAGAGGAGAGAAAGAAAGGGAAGCGGAGGATGTGATAAAAAGATGGTATGGACTCTCTTCCACACCTTAAAGCCCACCGCACACTATACGATCGACTACGATCCGATTTGAAAATAAATCGCAATAGCATTAAATATAGGCATTTTAAGTAGTGAAAGCTACCTGATTCAGGATCTGAACAATAATATGAATACCCAAAATATGAATTTTGTGCAATGTCAGCCTTATATTCGGAATAAGGGCCAAATCCGTTTCAAATTGTAGACAATCGCAGGACTGCTCTGATATCACTACGATTCGGAGCCGATTTGGCCTTTCCTCCGACTAGAAGGCTCATAATAGGCTGTAGTTTCAATTTAAGTATCTACACTGTATGTAACTATTCAGAACCTCAATCAAACATAATTTTTCTGTGTTTAACTGTTATTATTTAATGCTATAACATTTCTTTCAAAATCAGATTGTAGACTGATCGTATAGTGTGCGGTGGGCTTTACCTGAATCGGTGGTCTTGTTTATTCGCATTTCATTCACTCCATCCCCCCCCCCCCCCCCCATGATACCAGTGCCCCCTCAATAGCCAGAACCACTTACCATTGGAATAATGATATTATTAATATGTAGCGACCTTTCATTTAACATGGAATCTCACCTCAGGCAGCGGTAGACAAGCAGGTCTGGTTTTACCATAGAGAGCATAAAAGAAATCCACCACGTCACAGCGGAGCCTGGCATCATGAGATGTACCAGAACTGTAACAAGAAATGGAAAGGAAAGTCAATAGAAGGGGTTTCACACAAAGCAAAAATGAATAAGATTTTTAAAAAACTGAAACATGATTACAATATTACTTTTTTGTGATGTGTGAACAACAGAATCTCACTAATACATGTAAGTGATATTCTGATTATGATTAAAATTGCAATAATAGTGCATTTTTTTTTGTGACAAACAAAGACGAGTTGTGGATTGCTCTGGGCTCCAGCCCTATGCTGGATATGCCACTGGCATTTAATTTCAATGCAAGATAAATTTTTCTTCTCAGTACTCACTTCATATACGCCCAGAGTCTCTCCACAAGTTCCTCTGAGCTGAGATTGGACTGTTCCCTGTACTTGAAGGGTGGGTTGGCTATCAGCATCCGTAATAGCTTGTGTCTGGGGAAGAGATCAAAGAGGAAATCAGTGCCACAGACATAATCACAAATTGTTTTAGACAGGTTTTCAATCACAGAGCCTGTTTTATTTGTTCAACTAGATGCAAAAATTGAACCAGGTTATTCAACTTTACAATCCTTGAACACATCTTGCATTTAGAACATAAGCATGTTTTTCTCTGTCCAAAAGCATTAGAGGCAATATCAAAGTTTAGAAAATGAAACCACCTACAATGCTAATAATGATCATCAAGAAATCATTGAATTACTGACAAATAGCCCACTAACGCTTCTTCCCACTAACGCTTTCAAAGAAATAAGTCCCTGTATTTTTCTTCTGAAGGGCATACATTTTCTCTTTCTAGAACAATAATACCTTATGTTAATCAAAGCAAGTATGAAAAGGAGCCTCTACATATTACATGGTTTGCTACAGAGACCCAAACATTGTCGTAGTTTTTTTTTTACTCTACACTGACTATACTTGGCAACTAAGGGTCAGGGAAGCATAACATCTCTCTCTCTCTCTCTCTCTCTCTTTCAATTTTAACATAAGAAGACTCACTAATAATAAGAACAGGGATAGGGACTGTAGACCATGATAATTTGTATGGTACAAGGTACTCACTTGATAACTGGAACAGGGTCTTGCTCTACTATATCCAATAACCATGAGAAGATGTCAGCACTGGCTTCAACTGCAACAAGAAATACAGATAAATAATTTATTTCACCGCATTCTATAACTGAAGTCTACACTTAAAGGGTACCTGAGGCCTGAAAAAATAATTTGTGTATAGTTAGCTTTAATACACAAAATCAACCCCAGAAAACTTAACACGACATTCAACGGTGACAGGATACAGGAGATATTGATTTTTGAAAATAAAATATCCCCCAAAATTAATATAAATAAGACTTGAGCAAAGACTAGTCGATCGATCACGATAGCTCACCTAACGATATATCGATTCAGGAACGTCTTCACTTTCAATTTTCGATTCGATAAATAAATTTTGCGACTTATTTCTAATTTATTTGTTTCATTTGGTCTGTAGATTCTTTGTAATTTATGCGCCAAACCAATTTTCTATTCGATTTAAACGTTTTGCGTTGAATACTTGGTTCTTCTGTTGTTTTGTTTGGGTTGTAGATTCTCCATAAATTACGCGGCAACTGAATTTTCAGTTCGATAAAAACAGTTTGCGTTGTATACTTCATCCATTTGATGTTCTATTTGGGTTGTATATTATTCGTAAGTTACACACCAAATCAATTTTCGATTCGATAAATATATTTTGCGTCTTAGTTCTAATTTATTTGTTCTTTCGCTTGGTCTGTAGATTCTTTGTAATTTATGCGCCGAACCAATTTTCTATTCGATAAAAAACATTTTGCGTTGTATACTTCATTCATTTGATGTTTTATTAGGATTGTATATTATTCCTAAGTTCAGCGCAAAATCAATTTTCGATTCGATAAATGTATTTTGCGTCTTAGTTCTCATTTATTAATTGTTTCGCTTGGTCTGTTGATGCTTTTTAATTTACGTGCCAAATCAATTTCCATCGATAAAAAAACATTTTGCGTTGATCCTTCATTCATTTTATATTTTATTTGGGTTGTATATTATTCCTAAGTTAAGCGCCAAATCAATTTTCGATTCGATAAATATATTTTGCGTCTTAGGTCTAATTTATTTGTTCTTTCGCTTGGTCTGTAGATTCTTTGTAATTTATGCGCCGAACTAATTTTCTATTCGATATTAACATTTTTGGGTTGTATACTTCATTCATTTGTTGTTTTATTTGGGTTGTAGATTATCCATAAGTTCCGCCCCAAATCAATTTTCGAGTGTTTGTCAGCCCCGGCGCTGTACATAGCAGACGACAACGCGATAATGCGATCGCGATAATTCCACTATCGCGTCTTGGCGTTCGCCGAACGTGCACGCATAAAAAAACGCACACGCATAGAAAACTACTCGCGCGGAACTCAACTGGAGTTGAGTTCCGCGTTCGTTCACGCTGTCCTTTATTCTCTTCAAACTCCTTAACCGCTTACCTGTAGAATGCCGGGTAAAGTTATTTGGGGTTAATTTTATACATTCTAACTGTATACAAATTATTTTTTTTGACCTCAGAGACCCTTTTAAATAAGATTGGTTGGCATAAATTTACAAGATATTTTCACTAGTCTAAGGCTGTTAACTCCAACCAATTGAAAAATAGTATTTAATGAGCATTGTGAGTTCTGGTAACAACGGGGGAAAAAAATCAATCAATACAAACTTCGACAAACATCAAGTACAAAGATGACACCTTTGACATAATCCACAAGCACTTCTGCCAGCCTGATCTTGAAGAAGTGTCCATACCAAGCAATGGTCTGTAAGAAAGTTGGCTCACTGGGTACATGGATATCACTGTTCTAGTGATCTATTTTGTAACTTGATGAAAAGTATATTACATGAATTTGAGTTTTTATAGAAACAAAAACATGACATAAATGAAAAAAATTACCTTTGACATAATCCACAAGTGCTTCTAGTGCTGCCAGCCTAACCTTGATGAAGTGTCCATACTGAGCGTAGGTCTGGAAGAGTGTTGGTTCACTGGGTAGATGGCTGTTCTTCTGTAGAAGACGGATGGTCCTCAGGCAGCTGATGGTGACGGTGTGCTGGTAGCAAGGCAGAAGCTTCTCAAGGTTTAGGCATCTCGTCACCTCCTCTAAAACCATCTAGACAGAGACAAAGATTGGATAATAATACTTTCTCTAATTATTTTTTGCTTTCACTATTATCAAATACTTGAACTTTATCATACATAACAGCATGAATTAAATAGTTTCCCTAATTAATATGGCAGTTTGCTGCACAAGTTTTCCAAGAATAGCCATAGTACACAACCCATACAAGGACCTCAGAATGCGGCAAGTTTATCAGGGTAAATCTAATAGATTTACTACCCCATGAACAGAATATACCTTATCATATTTGAAAAGTCGGTTCTAAATCCAAAAAAATTCTTTCAAAGCATATCAGTTCATATTTATATGCAATTTACTTCATACTTTGCATAAAACTGTAACAAAGAAACTTTGGTGAGAAATGCTATTCAGCCACTTTTCAAATGGTCAAACATGATATATTATGTGGTCTTGAATCTGTCTCCCCTGCAGAATGGAGTTCACTGCTGTCCATAAGAGATCTTTGAAGTCTGGAAAAGATTTTAAAATCTCTAGAAAGACATGAGTATCAGGGGTTGATTAGCTTACTGCAGATTCTGTACAAGAGAGTTTAAAATAAGAGAAGGGGAGTACAACTTACTGTTACAACATGTATCATGTTCATAGTAACATACCTTAGTCTCTGGGGAGAGGTTCTCCACACTGGTGTTCACCATAGCAACAGCAGGAGTGATGGTATTAGAGAGTGCATCAATCAAACTGGCCCGGTAGTAACAGTCAGAGAACTAATTTAGGAGAAAACGAGAAGAGAATATAAGCTAGGGAGAAGGGGAGTAACTATCAAGCACATTAAGAAAAAGAATAAATACAAATACAAGTATAAAGCACTCACTATTAAAGGCATCATTGGAACTATAAAGTACATAATGAAATTTGGTGTGGAAAATGTGGCACCTTACATGTACGCATAGGATGTTCTTACTTTGAGAATGGATTCAGGAGAAGACAAAGTTGTAGAGAAAAGACGGTAGCTAGTATTAGAAAGTCACTGGCTAGGTAGAAGCAGTCAGAGAACTGATTCAACAAGGGAAAGGGTACAACACATATAACAGGAGTGATGGTGTTGGTGAGAGCACCAAGAAGACTGGCTTAATAACATACTTGAAAGGAGAAAAACAAGGGAGATATACATGAATGTCACGAGTGACAGTGTTAGAGAGAGAGAGAGAGAGCATCAATGGGACGATCTTGGGAGGAGCAATATGGAAACTTAAGGGTAGCTGAATGACCAGCATTACCGTGTAGGACCTTGAATGCATTACAAGAAATTCCATTAACCCTTTCGAGACAATTGACCACATTTTGTGGTTTAGCTCAATAACTTTTGATTCAGAGCTCTAAAAAATATACCAGCTACATGAGTAGAAAGAGCAAAAATTTCTGTACAAACTATGTCCTTTTTGTTGCAAGACCATTATTGCGTTTGATGCTAGAATTTTAGAAACAAGAATAAGGTTAAAAATCCTTAAATTGGCAACACTTTGAGAGGTTCAAAATCATTGTTTTTTTATCAAAATTGGCAATTTTTTCAACTTTTCGATAAATTCCTAACCATATATTGTTTTCAAGACATATTACACCTTATTAGAAGCATGTAGCACTAAAAGAAATATATTATTATTGCCAATTTGAAGAACAAAATGTGATCAATTTAGCCCTTAAATAATTCCTGTCCTGAAAGAGAGTTGAACAAAACTCGTCAGATATCTTAAAGAGAAGGTTGAGTTCTGGAAAAGGTGTAAAATAATTTGTGAGCTTTCTCATTCATTTTATGTCAGTTTGGAAGAACATCATAGTAGAAATGTCCCCTGAAAAGGATTGCTCTTCAAATGCCCTCATATTCCAAATATGATGAGAAATAGCTGTAGTGTTGGGGCTGAACATTCATGCCATATGTGTATGCAGTCCCATATACCTGTATCTGTGTACAATGCATGTGCTTTTCAGTGAGATTGGGTCAATTTCTTATCATTATGATGATTCCAAAACCTCACAACATACACCAATTCTTATGTGCTATATAATCAACATTTCCAAATTGCTTTGAGACAGTTTCTTTCACTGTGTAATTGCATGATCAGAACTCAACTTTATCTTTAACCAAAGATAAACAGTTTTCACCAAAAAGTGAAATGACTTGGTCCTAAAAGACACTCTCACCTTATTCTTGGCATTGTCATTGTACTTGATGAGGTCTACCAAGAATGCTAAGCTCTCTCTGGGGCACATGGTGTGGATGTTACGGATCAGACCAATAGCTTGAGGTATAGCCTGGGGAAAATTGGGGAAAATCAAATAAATGACAACAGTTATTCCTGATTCCTTGAATAGCATCACATTGTCATACAATCTAGAAAGGGACAAAAGAGCATGAAGGAGCCGCTATAATAGGAGGACCCAGACGAGATACATTATTTTTCAACCTCATTTTATTTGATACTGCTGCTTGATTAAAGTTTTTTTATTAATTTATTTTTTTTGAGATGAAAAGTTATTGTACAGAGCATGTCTTGGGTGGCAAATGCCACCGAAGAATTGTAGTGTCATAAAATATGTCTGGATAAAGAATAGCTACATGTACATGTAATTTTTTTTTTCCTTTTGAAACAAAAAACAGAAACCATAACATGGATTTCAAAGTTTAGTCACATAAAGATATTTGATGACCCAAAAAGGGAAAAATTTGTATCAAGAATTTGACTCATGATCACAGTTATTCTATGGTATCATTTTGTAAACTTGGTGTCACAGAAGAGATTAAGATACATGTAATTTAGTGAAGGAGAAATCTACCTTTTGTATGAAGTAGGCCCTGAAGTCCATGAAGTTATTCCGTCTCACAATGTCCTCTGATGAGAAGGAGCTGAAGAGTTTCTTGAACATGGCAATGAGGGCGGTGTGTCCACTGTAGGTTTCGGCGAGCTCGTTGGATACCTGCAACAAAGAAATGGACTTACTTTCAAAATTTACATGATGATGTTCTTGAGCTACTGAAAATCATGCACCATAGTTATGATAAGCAATTAGTTCTACATGTATATCGATTTTGTAATAAGAGCATTATACATGTACATATATACATCTAAAGCATGAGCAAGAAATTGTAAGTGATGACAAACTTTAAGCTAAAAATAAAGTGACTATGAAATCAATGGTTGAGTTTCTGTTCTTATAAGGTCTGTTTCTTAAATCATGATGGAAAGCATCTAAAGCATACCTATCTAAAATGATTAATTGGTTAATGATACACATCATTCTTCCATGGGCAAAACTGCAGATTTTTTGATTTTTTTTATAAAGGATGATATAACCTTCATCACAAAGTAAAAAACATATGATAACAATTTACATCAAGGTGAATGTTGGAACATTATTGGACAAAAGTATAATCAATTTATGACCCATATGACGACAAAGTGAAATTCCAGGTAAAAAGAAATGAAAATCTAAGAGCAAATGTAAAAGCAGGCGTCAGCATTGCAGCGCCCTCAAGCAACATTTTTCATGATTTGTGAACTAGGAATTAATATCAGTTAAATAAATGAACGATGACCTACCTGGGCATAGCAGAAGGCAGCTTGTGTCCTGACCTTGTAGTAACAGCCAGAATGGAGTATGATGTCACTCAGAGCGTTGGTAGTATCCAAGCTAGCAAACTTCTTAAGATATTCAACAGCCTAAAGAGATAATCAGATTGTACATCATTTATGATTTATCAAACAAATCTACTATTTGTAGGAGGATATAATCCTGCTGAATAAGAAACTTTTTTTATCTTTATCAGTGTATCAAAAATATGTACACCAAATCGAACTGTCACTGAGAGTTATAAAGTAAGAGAAGGTCCTCTCAGAGCAATAAGACACATGTTTTATCTCTGAAATTTTTTGCCATGTTTTTTTCAATTTGTGTCTTTTGGAAGAAATGTTGATTTTTCTGTAAAACAAACAGAATTAGCCTTTGGGCTGCATGTTTTTATGTTATCAAATAATCATGTCAATAAAAACATATTACAAAAATTTATACCAGACAAAGCTTTGATAATCAAGAATCTCCCCCACTCAAGAACAGGGGGAGGGGAATCTTAACTTTATGGCAATAAATTTGACCCCCCCCCCCCCAAAAAAAAAAGTTTCAACAGAATTCTTATAAATTCTGGAAGAAGTTTAGACCATAGACCTGAATAGCACAAGACATCTTTCATCAATTTAGCTTTCCAATGCCGTACTCCTAATGCTTATTTATAATTGCACCATATACATGTACATACATGTACAATGTATTCTGAAATGTTCTGTAATGTCAACAATATTATTATTATTGATGAATAAATCAAATCAAATCAAATCAAATCAAATCATATCACGGTCACCTCAAGTTGTGCTACGATGTCCCTCTCGTATCTGAGCTGACATTGCCATTGGTAATCAGGCTGATCAAAGATCACTTCTCTTAACAGGGTCATCTCTGTGTCGACTCGGATCCATAGAACAGGAGAATCAGGACTACAAAAAACAAAACAAAAAAACCCAAAGTTCGTAGTTAGCACATGGTACAAACAACCCCACACACATACCTGTATACACAGGGTTTTTAAACATGGAGAGGTCCCAATTTCTACATTTTAGAAAAATCACTCCCACAGTGATTGAGTTGCTTCATGAATACTTCGCATGTGTATCACAGAATGCACACTTTGTGAACAAATAACTAATGATTACTTAAAGCCACGTAGTCATGGGTTCTCATGGGGAATTTGACACCATTCTGGTATTTACATGTACCTTATAGGCAGTTCTTATATAGCAGATGTTGTCAATCACTTCATATTTAATGACAGGCAGTTCTTTTGTAATGCTTTGTTCCCTTCTCCTAGTACTACAGTGTAAGGAAATGTCATCATCATAAATCTCCCTAGTTTTGCTGCCTGCCTGAGAGACCTCACACATATTAATTGGTAATTCAACCAAAATCTGGTGTTAGCGAATTATGATACAATGCACATGGACACTGGTGACTCAGTACCTTTAACTTCACATCTAAAAAGATGAGACTCAGTTTTTTAGTTTGGAACTGGGATCTAGTTTGTAGACGGTGAGCTGAAAGTACCATTAGACCAAGTAACATCTACCAAAACCAAACATTATCTGTGCATCCCAATCAGTTATATCCGGTGGAGAGACCTGAGGATTACAGTGAATCAGTTCGCTTTTCCCCTCCCTTGCACAGGTGACACCAAATACTTAATAACAATAATAATAATAATAATAATAATAATAAATACTCACTCCATCTTACTGAGATCCATGTCCACCTCTTCACCATTCTTCAAAGGAATCTTCTTCTTCTTGTGCCTGGCAAAATAACAAATGAAAACATTTCACAATTATACATAAAACTGTAGGTCAGAACCCCAAAAGATCACACAAACTCGCACATGGAGTGTGCACGATCTCTACTCTATAAGAAAGCATTCCAGCCAGTCACCTGTACAGGCACCCACATGCTAATCAAACACAATTTACAGATAACTTATAAACCTGGCTGGAGAGAAGCAATGTAGATTAAAGGCCTTGCTTAAGGCTATAAGAGCCATGGAAGGATCACACCCACGACCTTTGGATCTCTAGTCAAGTTTTTTTTAAACCACTCAACTCAGAGTTGTCTATTCTGCTGATACACATGTACATATATAGTTACCTTCTGCTTTTGGAGTGGCAAGTGATTTCTCCCTTGGTAAGATTATCCTCTACCTGGAGTGTGTGTTCAAATGAGCCATCTAGCTCTTGAATTGTCACCTTCAGAGGACCCTGTAGAAAGAGAAGCATGTTCGCTCAACTTCTGAACAGCCAATGACTCATAAAGCACACTCAGACACAAGGCATAAAATACTTCAAAAATAATAGCAGAAAAATTAAATGAGAAAAGTACTGTTGTGAGTAGCTTTAGTATATATGAATATTTTCCAAAGCTCCTTTTCAAGATGGGCTTTGATTTGAAAGGGCTGAATGGCAATAGCAGGAAAAAGAACTGTAACAAAAAGCACTGAGGACAGTGTCAAATTGTTCTCCTTGTATCTAAAATGTACCTGAACAAGATACTTTCATTTTCCTTCCATAATTTATAATTAATTCTAGTGTACAGTGTAAGTATCAGAAAAGAATGCCAAATTGAGCCAACTGCTAAAAAATAACTCAAGGAACGTCTCCTAGCACAGCAATCGTGCAGTCGTGGGCAAATAGCTGTCCATAAAGCTTTTACACGTTTTGTTTGCACATTGGGAATATAATGTACATGGGCCAGGGAGAGAAATTATTCACTTATTATTTATTTAATTTTCAACTTGAGGAGAGGAGAGAGAGAGAGAGAGAGGGGGGGGGGGGAGAGAGAGAGAGGATAAAAGAGAGAGAGATAGAGAGAGAGAGAGCAATTAACTCCAGCGCCTATAACTCACCACATATTTGATGATACCCGGCCTGCCAGGATCCTGTCTCAGTTCTAGCTCTACAATATTTCTCTTCCTGTTGAAGTGGAAGTTACCTCTGAACTGAGCCATCCCACCCTGACATACCCATCGGTTGATAAACAGCTTCAGGTCCTTACCAGACACCGTAGAGATGGACTTCAAAAACTGATGAGAGTGAGACACAATGACAAAGGGAACATCTTTTCCTCCTTGTATTTTCCCTTATTCTCTTTTTTAAACATTAATTAGTAATTATTTATTGTTTCTGCTCCTTTTCAAGTATGCTGATTGCTTTATCATGTATCTATTCTTTAATTTGTTTATGTATTATTCATGTAAAAAAGGAAATTTCCATTGATAGGGTCAATAAATACATTGAATTGAAATGAATTGAAAATATTGTCAAACCTTTCTTTGTGGCCACTATCTATAAAGACCTGATACATAACATAGTCACATACATTGTCTTCCTTTTAGGGAGAAATATATGCAAGTGCTTCCAGCAGGGATGCCACTTAGAATTGATATGAAAGCCTGAAAATCATCTAGAATGAGCCATTTTGTAAGAAAAAATGTGTTTTCTATGGCCTGAAAATAAGTTGATTGGGCCTGAATTCAGGCTTTTGCTTGAAAAGTGGCATCCCTGTTCCAGAACCTGTCTATAAAGGTTGCCTGTGTAAGGTGGCAACATATTCTGTGTCCCTTGTGTAGCATTAGCCCTAAAGAGATATTATGATCTTGTCACAGAAAATTTGTATTAACTTTGCAAACCATAAATTTACAATAGCTATTTTCAGGACTCTTTTCTTTGAAGTCTCAAGCATCTTATGATACCAAGTTTACTAATATCAGAATTACTGTTGTACAATCACACTATCTTTTAAGCTCTCATTTCAACTTGGCAATGGTGAATTTATGGATTTTGCTAAAAACACATAATATTCAGTAGGGGTATTACCCATGCTGACTATCCACCTATGTGAGCAAAAAAAAAAAAAAAATTAATCAATAGCCTGTTTCCTTGGAAATACCTCATATATCATAGCTTTATAACACATTCAAAAGACCATCTTACCCCTGATGTTGAAATGAGCATGTTACTCCAAGCACAGCTCATGAACTTCTGATGAGATGCTGAAGTTGCTAGGGACAGAAGTTTGTTAAAGACCTGTAGTGATGGGGGAAAAATATAAAGAATAATAATGCAGAAACATAGAAAGGAACCTACCCTACATGCATGACAGACACAGCTTTTTTTATACATTGAAAGAAGTAAATATGCTAAGGAAAAAATATAATGTGTCAATACTTTAATCCTCATCATCATTACTAAATATTCTGAAAGCAAGCAAATTTTCATTGGTAGATACGGCCAAATCGTGACCTCAATGAATGTCATTATTTGACAATTACTATAGTCACTACGTAATTATTTCATGATAATGACAGTCATCATCATAAAAATAATTCTCATCCTCCTATATTATTACCATTAATACTGAATATTGTAAGAGCATGCAAACCTTGAGAGTTATCTTCTGCTCATGAACTCAGTCTCATCTTTAGAGAATTCACTGCGATTATAATGTAATCATACTTTTGATCATCATCGCCATATGACCATCAAAATCATCATCATCATCATCATCATCACCATAATCATCATCATCATCATCATCATCATCATCATCATCTCTATCATCATCATAATCATCATCATCATCATCATCATTGTTACTAAACATTCTAAGGAGATGCAAACCTTGAGGAGTAACTCCTGCCCAATCCTGATCTCAATGAGCCTCATGATGAGATGGGACTTCATCATGATCATCTTCCAATGCCTCCAAGAGACTGAATGGGGCTGGGTGCAGGGGAAATGAAGATTTGCACCCCAAGCCTGGGCCTTGGCCTTAGCCGAGGACTGGGCGGAGCTGGAAGAGGGGATCGTGCTATCACCCCCGGAATCACCTGAAGACTTGGTACCGGTGGAGGGCTCGTCCATGGGATACGGGTGGAGGACCACACCTCCTGTCTCCTGCTCATACTTACAGAGTTCTGTCAGTTCCTATGGGGGGGGGGAACAAATAGATGATTAGCATATATCTAAAGATTGGAGAAAAGAATCTTCTAAATTCAAATTTGTCGCTTAACTAAAACCCAGGAACATAATATCATAACTGATACCAATATAAGCACAATCATTATCACAATCACTATGGTATAATCAAGCACTAACACCCATATCGACATTGTACTTCAATACAGCTTTCTCTATCACTATAAACATAAAGGAACATCTAAACTAAACACAGCCAGATCAAAGGATGCAGCACTTAACACTTGATTAACACAAAATTAGGTCTCACATTATAACTGTACAGATGGCAAAGATCTGGCACCAGTAGTTGTTATTAACAAAAGTCCACTTCAACCATCTTGTAGCAATCTATATAAAAACCAACCCTGCACAGACCAGTCAGATACAACAAAAGCCACCTGTCCAGTTGTACAACACAAGCTCCAGCGACAATTGCTCCACATCAACTCTGTTGAATGCTAAACTTCAACCCTGGACCAAACACTACCTAACACTAACACTAAACCTAACCTAAAACCCAATGGCAACCCTAATCCTAATGCCATAACTTTGACAAAAAATAAGGCCGGAGCAATTGTCTCCAGAGCATGTTAGAGCACCAACTGTCCAACAGTAAATAACAGTGTCACACTACACCTTGAACTTACAGAATAAATCTGGGATCTGTATTCATTGGTTCCAAACATCTTCCTCAAGCAGAGCCCAGTGAGATACTTGGTGATACCCTTCGTTAGCCAAGCATCCGCCCACGTCTCAGGGCAGATGTAACAGCCAAAGAACTGGCTAGCTAAGGCCTCGGCAAGAAGACGCCGTGTCTCAAACGTCTGGTCGATGATACGTGGTAAGTGGAGAAGGTTCGTGCTAGAAAGTGAAGGATAAGCAAAGTTCAAAATGTCTAACAGAACAGTAACATACAGCCCAAATACTAATAATAGCTACACTTACATGTATATTGTGCATATATATCCATCCCAAAGAATGCTAAAAGCACCTACAAAGTACTACATGCATTACCCTGGCTTTAGCTCAGCTGCCCTATAGACATTCAAGAACTTACTTGCTATTAGGTACCCATTTAGTACACCTGGGTTGTAAGCGACAAATAACATTAGAGCATAAAGAGCATTAGTATAGTGGCATGGCAAAGACTTGAACCATAAAATATTCGTTCCACAGTCTGGCAATATATGCACTCGACTACGGCACTTCTACAATACAGTTTTGTTAAGCCTTTAAAAAAACATTTTGTCAGGTTTCTTTGATTTTAGTTGATAAAATAACAGCAATATACTAATAATAAATGAACTTCCAATAGCTTACTAATTTTTTTTTGTAATACTTTCTTTAATTGTTTGAATGGGCATTAAATATCTTCCATGAAATTAAACTTCACATTGGATGTATCTGTTTCCTTTCCTCGTTTCTTTCTCTCCTTCTCCAAGAATACTCCTTTTATACCTCCTCTCTCTCAATATCTCTCCTTCTTTTCTCTTCTTCATTAAATAAGTATTGACTTATATTATCAGATTATAATGTAAATGTATTCAATTGCAATATCCCTATATACATGTGATGTATGTTTTATTATTGTATTGTTACATGAGGGAGCTGAATGCTTGAGGGCAACAGTGATTAGATTCACTTTTTCATCTCCCATCAAACATTGTACCTTTTGTGTTGATTAGTGTTGATTTGACAAATAAAATAATAATTATAATGAAAAGAACATAGCCATACTAAGTCCAACCATGTTGTCCAACCCACAAATTTGTAGGTGGAATTCGCCTCCCGCAGAACTAAAGGGGTTACATTAGTTTTACCTGAAGATTGCCATAGAGGCATATGCCTGGCTGTCGTCATAAGCCTCGTCCACAAAGACCTGCTTGTAACATGTATAGGGGAAACTCGTTCCAACCGTTTCCTCATAGAACTCAATCACCTAGAATAGACAAATCAGACCAAAAAATATATACTCATGAAAAAATCAGTAGTGCTGTAGTTTTCCTGAGGCCATTTAATATATCCATTTCTTGAAGTTAACAGAAATTTATTCAAATAATCCATTTTAATGCAAACAAGTTAGCTTCTTTTCATGTGTATGGGTCTAACACAACAAATAATTTAATGTTTGAATATAATGGTATGATGGTGATTATGATTATGATGATGGTGGTAGTGATGAAGTTGACCATGATGAAGATGAAGATGATAATGCTGATGATGATGGTGATGATGATGGTGGTGATTAGAGAGACCATGATGATGACGAGAATGATGAAAGTGATGCTAATGATGTTGACGATGATGATGGAATTAATGATGAAGACGCGAATGAGGGTGATAATAACAATAATAAGAGATTCAACTTACCTCATGAAAGAACACAGTGGCATGTTCCAGTAATGGCTTGAGCTTGGGTAGACAGAAGTGTGTTATCTCATGCATAGTCGGATCAACTACGACCTCAAATGGTCTAGTGATTCAGAATAAATGAAAAAATCAAAATCTGTTAAAACAGATTCTCTTATGAACTGTAAAAAAGGCCATATATCTTGTTTTATTGTAGGTGGGTCTTCAATGGTAATGGACATGAAAGTCTCCAAGCTGCTCTGTCTACAAGCAGATATTGTACCTGCTTTCAGAGGACAATTAGCAAAATAAGAGTTAAACAATTATCAGTCACTAAATTTCACAACAACCATGCAACAGCCTTTAAAATTGGTGCTTCGATATATATATCGCTCTGGGCTTTATTTCGTCAAATATATAGTCTATAGTCTTACGGTTAAGACTACAATTGGGTTTTAGGTTAGGTTTAGGGCATGGTTTAGGATTAGGTAAAGTGTTTTAGTCTAGGGTTATGGTATAGGGTTAGGTAAAGTGCTTTAGTCTAGGGTTATGGTTTAGGGTTAGGTAAAGTGTTTTAGTTAAGGGTTATGGTTTAGGGTTAGGTAAAGTGTTTTAGTCTAGGGTTATGGTTTAGGGTTGGGTGAAGTATTTTAGTCTAGGGTTGAAGTTAACCATAAAACAGAAGTCAGAATTTTTTTTTTTTAATGATATTTTTTATTATTTTCTCTCAAATCAAATACATGTATGTATTGTACAAATCATTCATTACAAAAGTGTACATATTATTCATAACAAAACTGGAAGCATTATACACTAATATTATACATTGATATTTGGCTTAAACATAAATTGCATTTATAATAAAAGAAAGTACATTTTCATAAACTGTTAAGAATTTTTTTTTCATATAGATGGTCAAAGAATAGTGCTGGAGAGAAAAATTTTGTCTGTTCTCCCATGTCAAATGTACGTTGGACAATAAACAAAAAGAAATTAAATAATACTCAACTCACCCGACAGCCAGGGCAATATTGGATGCAGACGTGGGTACATTTAGGATGTAATGATATGTCTTCTTGGAGAGGTCTGGTGTGTAGACCGTCTCTATCAACTCCCCACTGGACACGGCAAGCATGGCAGATTCCACGGTGAACTCCAGCTTCCAAGTGCAGGGTTCAGAGTAGGAGTCCACACAGGGAAACCATAGACGAGAGGAGTTCTCGTGGCTGTACGTGAACATGTGTGCTGATTTCTAGAGAAGGTAAAGGAAAGTGAAACTGCAAGGGGAATTTTCATGCTAAAATGTTCCTTCTTCGTAGTAACAACTATAATAATATTCTGCTTTTGTTTAGCATAACAGGATGTCATGTATAAGCACTTCCAACAAGCTCTGGAAACTATTACCCTGACTTAAGCTCCTACATGCCCTTATCAGTGTAAAGTGAAGAAGTTCAAGAAATTCTGTCAAATACCCATTTTACACCTGTGATGAGAAAGACAACCAAATGGCTATTTCAAAAGAAGTCTATTTCAAGTTATAAGTCTGTCCATTGCCCACTGGCAGCTATGCTGCAGTTCTGTAAATGTATGAGTGAACAAAATGATTTAAATCTGATTGGCTTACCTCGGCCATAGTTCCTTCTGCATCTGGCACTACAAAGTGGATCCCGCCAGATGGATTCTCTAGGGAGAACTCAATGCTCAGTCTCAGCGTCTTGTAATCTGAGGGTAACATGGAGAATAAAAAATTGAACAAGTGCCACACCGCGGAAGGTTCGCACCTTCTTCAGGGAATGAATTTTTGAAAAGAACAGAATGATAACTGGAGCATTTTAATTTCAATCAATTCCTTGTGTTGTATTTGAGGGAGCTCGACCAGGTTGTCAAATCTTAAATATTCTCTTCTAGTACACAAAAGCACTCACAGATCATAAAATTTGGAGCACTTGGATCAAATAGTAAATTATACTAAAGACTCAACATGAACACAATTTTGACAAAGGTGATAAAACAAGGTAAATAAAATTATGAGGAAACACATAATGTCATGGTTTATCATGTCATACAAAAAAGTATGCGAATGAAACTTTAAGTGCAGTAAGGCTAAATATTTTACCATTGACAAGATGCATGGCTGATTTAGGGATCTTAATGATTAGCTCTCCACATCCTCGATCTGATGAGACGGATCTTACTGCTTCCTGGTGACGGTTAGAGAAGAACACCAGATTCCTCCTGAAAGACAAATATCATTTATCAACTCAATATAATCAAGTCTGCCTTTTCTGAGGGCAATTTCCCAGGAAATACTGGAAATTACAAGGAAAATGGGAAAGACGTAGGAGGCCGACTGGGAAATTTCATCAGTGAAATTCTTTCCCTTTTTAACTCAGATTAGGTTTAGCCACATATTTTCTTCATAATGTTCTTGTCCAGGCCACACAGTGGAAATCTTGGGTTATCTACATTGCAAAGTTTCACAGAGGAACATATCTATACATCATACAACAGAAACATATTCTCAATAAAGTACTGGACAAAAAAAATAGACTTGGAATGTAAGGGTAATAATGTATGTGAATGATAGGCATAAACATGAAGTATTACATTATGACTTACATGTACATGTACAAGACTCCTGTTATCAATTAAAAGTAGATGTAGTCGAATATTCATCGATACCATAGCTACCCTTGTAATTATTTTTATAATTTTCATCGACATTGATACAGTAATGATATCGATGAATTAAGTAGTCATCTAGAGTGATGTATCTCAGTATATGCATTTGTTTTGTTTTGTTTTGTCACCCCCCCCCCCTTTGGTATTTGTGAATATATATCCTGTAGTTTTATAGACACAGGTATTTTGTTTATACTCAATGAACAAATTTTTGTTTTTGCTTTTACTGATGTTGATAGCGAGTGTGTATATATACATACAATGTACTCTTCTTGCCAATATTTACAGTTTTTGACTGATTATTGTAAGACCTTGTTTGTTAGAGTATTTGTATTCTTAAGAAGTACTTAGTGTTTTAATTAGTCTTTAATTATACCACATTTACATAATTTGTCAGGGAACCACATATTCATTAGCCATTTCAGCTATTTTGTGGTCTCTCATTACCATTCACGTTTGCAAATACCTTGTAAATATGTTTCATATATTGTTTCAGAAATGGTAATAAATTCATTCATTCATCTTTTAAAATGTAATAGGTATATTGGGGGTAATGGTAGGATTCATTCTTCCTTTATCCACAAGTTAATTACTCTAAAGCGTAGAACCTTTAATTGACTTACTGTTTCATCTCTTGCTGGCATATCGAGAGGGTTGGGTCATTGTAGCTGATGGTTTTAGTCACATCCCACGAGTCGTTAATTACAACTCTGTAAACCAGTGCTCAGGAAGCCCCCAGGTCAAGGGTTAAAGGTCAAGGATAATTTCCCCACAATAAAATACTCTTTCCCACACAACTTACAACAAAGACACTGTAGGGCCATTTATCTAAAAATACATCAGTAAAAATCACACATGTACTACATATGGATCGAGCAAGAGAGAGAGAGAGGCAACTATTGGCAAAATGCCTTTAAGGATGGATATAAGGGCACTGGACAAGGATTTGAAATCACACCTCTTGGTTGAATGTCATGTAAAGACCAGGCCAGTATCATAAAATGTTGTTTCAGGTAAACGGTGACCTACATCACAGAGTTGCCTGTGATTTCATATTTGTGTTCTCTATCATCTACATACATTTTGAATGTAAAACTACATGAGGCTCCTTTCTGTATTAATCAATAAAATACTATTAGAAGTACAACATAAAAGACTGTTCCAGTGAAAGAAATAAGCGGGGGTTATGGGCAATTAGCCCCCGAAACTCTTGAAAAAGCCACCGTAAATGAGAAAAGAGCCACCGTCAAATAATATTTCTGCCCATGGGTCATAGTGCATTAAAATCTCTGAACACAATAAGTGGATTTCGAAGTAGCCCTCGCGAAAGAAATTTTAATTTTTACACTGGAATGTTCAATCTTTCACAGACAACCTAAGCCTAAAAGTGCCCACTATTTTCTACAGAATTCATTTCTTCAATTAAATATTTTGCTCAGAAGTAACTATGAAGCTAATCTTGCAAATCATACAATTGATTTGTTTCACTGTCCATTTTATGGTTAGTAAATGGCTAATGCTACCTTTAATTGTACTCTGATGTACATATTAATGTTTATTAAAAGGATATTGCATTGTTTACAGTTGATCTTAATCCTGTTCACTCCAGCTCTCAGAGGAAGCAGATGTAGCTCTGTGAAACCCTGAAAAATAGAATGAAAAAAAGAAAAATCTTGTTATTATATGTAGGTAATGAAGCACTGCATGACCATAAAGGTAATCAGCTTTTCCCCCTCATATAACTTTGAGATTGTAACAAATATGAAAATGTCATTACAAAGATTAAGGTTTAACAACAAATGAATTATTGTACAATGCATTAACTCTTTGAAAGTCATAGGCGATCTGAACCATAACAAATTTTGATACCATTTCTAATATTTTTCGAAAAAGAATATCTTGTCTTTCTTCTTAAAACGCATAACAGGTTATTGATGTAAAGTACATACATGTATGTAATATCAGGGAACAAAGATTGTATTAGAATGAGCAATAGAAAAAGGTAAAATTATTGATCAAATGTCTCACAAAAGTTTAAATGAGATACTTGTCTTTAAACTGGTGGTACTGCAAGCCTTTGCAAGGTATTTCATTTTTCATTATAACTTCTTTTTTTTTTCTTTTGCAAATTTCATAAAAAGGGTTGTCCACAATGGGCAAATAATAGTTTATCACACAATACTTGTACAGAAATCTTAATTTCAGGCATGGTTGTTTTTTTATTCAAACAAGTATTTGATAACAAAACACAGGCACAGAGTTTGATTAGTAAGATAATAATAGTAATATTCTGGATTTAGACATGTATATAGCACCTAATACACAACAGAGATCACAAGTCTCTTTTTCTAAAGAAAAAAAAAAAAAGCAGGTTTCTTTTTCAATGATGACACCAAGTGCCATCAACCAAAACCAGAGGCAACACCTGACGGTGTGGGAAAGTGACACCCCCACCCCCCATCCCATTAAATTTTTTATTGTTGGCGGGATTGGAGTAGCAAAAAAATTTTTAACAACCTGCCAGCAAATTTGAACCTTCATACAAAATGGTCTAACGACGCCCCTAACCAAATCTAAGTTCTTTCCAAGAGCTGACCACCGTGACGGAATAGTAGGTCGACCGTAAATGCACTATAACCAACTGGAATACTTACAACTATGGACTTCCTGTTGAAGTTGATTGCGGTGATACATAGTATCTGGTGACTCGTACATAGAAAGAAAAAATAGGTGAAAAGTTAGCATTTGGTTTTGAAACTTTAAAGGGAAATTGGACCCTGATATTATGTTAATCTTGATTAAAACATGAATAATATTTAAATCACCCATTCGAGGGAAGCCTACTTTGATATCAAGCTGGTTTTACAAAAATATCAGAGAAACAGATTAGTGAATGTTATAGGATATCGTGATAAAAAATAAGAAAGTTGTGAATTCTTAAATGTGTAATCAATCAGAAACGTAAATCAGCAACTCTGTGTCATACCATTCAAGCATACTCCTATTTGCTTTATACTGAAAATTTCATATATTTTCATTTCTTGTCTGCTGAAGGAATACAATCATGTAGATCTACTTCATTAAGGGTTCTATAGAAGAAATATGTTTCAGTAAGTACACTGTATACATTGGGTGTAGGGACAATAAAATAGATCTTTTCATCAGAGAAAATTGATAAGTGCAGGGCAAATAAGAGAGGTGCTCACAGGGTAATAAAAGAGCGGCCACTTTGGCCGGAATTCACAAAGGTGGTTTCAATCCAGACCATGGTTTATGCAGATTTCGTGGTAAAAATACACTTGATTTAGCGCGTACACTGAAAAAGATCCAATAATAAACGCGCGCCGGTTGCACATGGTTGGCAAAAGTGCTAAATTTACGCTTGTTGCCATGGTTAAGACCATGGTTTATGTAAATTAATTTAAATAAACCATGGTCTGAACCATGGCAACAAGCGTAAATTTAGCATTTTTGCCTACCACGTGCGACCGGCGCACGTTCATAAGTGTATGCACTAAATCACGCATATTTACATGTATTTTTACCACGAAAATTGCATAAACCGTCGTCTGAATTGAAACCACCTTTGTGAATTCCGGCCTTTGTGTTTGATCAACAGCAAATTTGATACTTCAGAACCTTATTTTAATGTTTTTCCTCAAACTGTCACTGATCTGTTACTCTCATTTTTCTGCTTTTATCAGAAACCAATTTAATATCAGGGTGGATTGACAATTTCAAATGTGATGAAAATAAAAATCAGCAACTTTGCCTCTCTCTCCATTTGGCCCTCTCTCCCTCTCTCTCCTCATTACTTTCTCTCCCTCTCTATCTTCTTTTAATTTTCTTGGCTCCTTCTTAAACCTTTTCTCTTTATCGAAAACACACGTTCACTATCATCTATACACTTTCTGTATAAAACAAAATTTTCCTCTTTTTTTATAATCATCAAATATTTGAAGTACAAATGCATTAAATCAATGTACATGTATGCAACGTTCTTGTTGACAAATGGTATGCTAATATTAAACCACTCACAAAACCATCCCGATGTAGGGCTGTCTCAGTTTCAGCAAGGGTTGACCTCTAAATTGAAGAGGTAAAAAGGCCATCATTATCAGCAAAATTCTGGGAAAATACTTCCTTTACACATTTCAGGATAATAAAAATCTGTTATTTCCAGACTATTCCTTGTATTGGATCACTATCATCCTTATCAAGTGAAATTTTGCAGACTGTTTTTGGCTGGCAATCTTGCTCCTTTGGAGCTCTCACATGAGCTCGAGATCACACACCTGCCTATGGGAGGCATCCAGGCGGTACGAAGGTACAGAGTGTGAGGTTATCTATAAATAACCTCACTTATGTGTAAGAGACTAATGGCAATGTTTCAGGCATTTTGACTGTGCGTCTTCAGCATGCATGCAGTGCTGAAGATGCCCGGTCAGAATGCTCGTAGCAGTCTTGTCTAACGTATGGTGGATCAGAAAATTGCGTGAGTGATTGTATGTCGATGACATTACGGGACACTTCCGGGTCTACAAGCGCAGCGAAGGCTTTTTTGGGGCGTCGTTCAGACAACATTGAACCTACTGGTAACCGTTAAAATTAATATTTCACATTTTATTATTCGATATTTTTTAATTCTAGGATAAAAAATGGGGTTTTAATATTCTAAAGCTATGGTGAAGAGGAGATGAGAGAAGCTAGCTCACGGTAAAGGTGATTTCAGAGGAAGAGAAAGAGAAAGAGAGGAAGAGAAAGAGAAAGAGAGGAAGAGAAAGAGAAAGAGAGGAAGAGAAAGAGAAAGAGAGGAAGAGAAAGAGAAAGAGAGGAAGAGAAAGAGAAAAGAGAGGAAGAGAAAGAGAAAGAGAGGAAGAGAAAGAGAAAGAGAGGAAGAGAAAGAGAAAGAGAGGAAGAGAAAGAGAAAGAGAGGAAGAGAAAGAGAAAGAGAGGAAGAGAAAGAGAAAGAGAGGAAGAGAAAGAGAAAGAGAGGAAGAGAAAGAGAAAGAGAGGAAGAGAGAACCAGTTTAGAAAAATAAAAGACAAATAGAAAGATGAAGGAATAGGAAACAGTGGAGAAAGGGAATAAGAGTAAAATTTTGATTTGGGGGCACTCCACCCTCACCCCTGTCGCTGTACCACACCCTCACAGCGCTAATTGCCTTCAAACAAGAGTCCATCTTTTTAATTTTCCATATACTCTTATTTATTCTTTCTTAACCGTTTCAATCAGCAGTGCTCTTATCAGTGACGTATGATATTTAATAATTTTGATCTTTGAGAAAGTGAAAAATAAAGAGTAAATGTAGCTAGGGAAAGTAGAGAAGAATCAAGTTGCAGCGTCAAGCCATGCAGAGAGATAAGAAATTAAATGATTTTTTAATAAAAGAGGGAAAGGAGAAATATTTTTGTAAAAAAAGGATAACAAGGAGGAATAGAAAAGTAGTAGTGAAAAATAAGATTGAAAATTTGACCGTGGGGCGCCCGGCCAACATCCTTGCTGCCACTCCCCCGCAGTAGATATTTCACCGGCCTGCCTCGCATTGCTCTTAGACTTATCCATCTCTCTTAAATCTCCTTAGCTTACATTAATTACTCTTGATTCTTTCAATCAACACTCACATACTAAATTTTTTTGATACTTCCACTTTTTCACTCACTCAAAATCAAGGGCTCATTCTTTTGAGACATTTCTTTTTCTCTCTTTTCACACTTTGAATCATCTATCCAAACATCTGCTGGACGCTTGTAAGGCCAAGGGCACTTTTCCAGCCCAACTGCATCCAATTTCACTTTATAACGATGCCTTGCATCGTTACACAGCTTTTCTATGTAGTCAATGGACATTTTAAGCTACAAAACTCAGCGAAATTGACGTAATATATAGAAAGAGATAATGAGAGTGTGTACATGTGTGTATCCACTTATCCAATGAACAAGGTTATAATATAATAATGTGTGTATCCAATATATATGCGTTCACCCCACGGCTTGCGATCTGTTTTCACCGTGCTAAAATGGCGGCAACCGTGGAAAAAAACTTGTGACAAAAAGTTGCGTATAGTGATGGTTCCGGGAGTGGGGCAATGCATACATATGTTAATTAGGGCTGGGACTAAAAACCGGGTACCCGAGTCCCGCCCGAGAGCCTCGGGACCCGGGTCAAAATATTAGATAACTGATACCCGAAAATGAGTATTTAATTATCACCTATGTATGTAGACGACAAGGCGGTAGATGAACGTCGAACAGCCATTTACTATTTACATGTAAAAAAAATCCATGTGGCGCTCTAGCGCACCATTGCAGTGATGCGCTTTTGATTCGTTCAACTCACTGTGAAACATAACCTTACACATTCGTATACACAGAGAGCAAAGCTCACTGCCGCTATTCGGAGACTGCTCATTGGTTCATTGAACCCATGACATAAATTTGCATTTAGTGCCCTTCCCCCTTCTTTGCAGTGAACGATAAGTCTATGAGCGATTAACGGGCGTAAAGTTTACAAACTCA
Organism: Heliocidaris tuberculata; assembly: GCA_025618425.1. Classification (NCBI taxonomy): domain Eukaryota; kingdom Metazoa; phylum Echinodermata; class Echinoidea; order Camarodonta; family Echinometridae; genus Heliocidaris; species Heliocidaris tuberculata. Next base: position 29,789,217 of record CM046841.1, read on the forward strand.
TGCATATTCAACAGTCGCTCCACACTCGCACGTGGCATCTCACAACTCGTACACTATTAAACAGGTATTTTTAACATTGACGATCACGATCTGACACTGTCACAATATCCTGAAACTTTAGCAAAGAAGTTACCAATTACTGAAATCAGATTAAGAGTACATGAACGATATATCCAAAATAATATCCTTCATTGTTCATGCGAAAGTGAAAAGCAAGGCTGTGAGAAGCAAAGGATGTCTACAGTGCGCGCGATTAACATTTTCATTCATAAAATTGGGCTTGTGACGTCATTTCATGAGCGCTCCGTTAATAACAAGTCATGACAAGTCATATGCCTGCCAGCCAATGAAGGTATGCGCCTTTTTTTTTTCTTTTTTCTTTTTTCCTTTCATATACCGCGGTGGCATTGGGCGGAAAGGCACTTTGTATAAACAGATCGAATTTCAAAAGGGAACCACATGTGTGTGTTAAAGGATGAAGTTGCAGTCGGACAGAGAAGAAAATGTTGGCTTGATGATATTTTTTGATGAATGATGAGTTTGATGAATGATGATATTTGATGTCTGATGAAGATAATTGTTTTGATGATGTTATTATCTTGATAATGATATGATGATGATGTCTTTGATGATTATGATGATCGTTGATGATATCAATGGTGCTATATGGTTGATCATGATGAATTGATGATTATGTGAATTAATGACGATATGAAATCATGTGATGATGGTATGGTGATATGATAATGATATGATAATGATATGATAATGATATGATGAACTACAAAGTGAGTAAGTGACTCGATCTCTACGATCACGATGTCAAAATTCCCAAGAGCTGCCAGTACAAAATTATTAAGAATCATCATGATCATCGTCTCAAACGAGTTTTTCTTCATAAGACTTCTTTGTATTCCCCTTCCTTTTTTATAAGTACATGTACATTCATGTATTTTGGATAAACATGTGCGAGGGACTGTTGACCGCGCGTGACTACCTAAGGCGCTGGCGCGCTGGCATGATTAGACGGTGGACAATTTCTACAGATTAGATTTAGGCGGCTTATGCCTATCCTGTCTTGCGCCCACGCGATTTCCTCCGCCTGTTTTGTTGTCATGGTTGTTGTTGTTGTTTTTTCCTCGAATGGTTTATTTCAGTTGCCAAACACAAAGGAGTTTTCCCACAGTGTTTGTAGCTTCTTAGGGGTAAATATTGGCTTGTAATTCGTGTTATATCATTTTTGGGTAACCGGGAACCCGCCCGAAAAATAGTCGGGTTCCCGAATTGAAAAAATACCCGAAACTCCCACCCCTAATGTTAATACAATGATTTAGACTTTCAGCAGAGGCGATTCATAAAAAATACATCCTTGTATTACTCATTCTAGCTGCTTAGAAAATTCGCGCCGCTAGAATCAGAACTGTCTGACTCTATTTTCAGACATCGCAAAGCCGCACAACTTATCTTACGTCTGGGACTGAGACAAACATGACAAAGTGAACCAATATCTATCTTAGCCAATAATGCTTGAATATAAAATTAAAAAAGAAAAATATACAAATATTATACTTATAATCTGAATGCCCTTGGAGTCTCATACGATTTGTCGGATTTCCTTGTGTTTTTACTCATTTTTACGGCATATTCAGTACTTCTTAAACATGACACTGTGCCTTCAACCGGACCAGGGGCCCGTTGCACAAAACTTGCGTTTGAACGCAACTCCGGAAAATCAAACGCAACTTTGTTTTCAGCCAATCAGAAGTGCGCATTTAGGACTTGCGTTTGATTTTTAGGAGTTGCGATTAAACGCAAGTTTTGTGCAACGGGCCCCAGTTCAAGCGCTTGATGAAGCTTATGGCATCTGTTAGTTAACCAATGCAAAAAGAAAAAAAAAATGTGTTTCTGAATCAATAGTAGAACTTCGATCTAGATACGTCGAATAGAAAATGAAATAAACATAAAATGAAACAAAAATAATAATACATTTTTTTAATGAATAAAGATAACAGTATGACTGCAAACCTGATGATTTCTCAATAAATAGTATTCATGCATGAATTTGTAGCAGGGGCGGATCCAGGATTTTGTAAAGGGGGGGGGGGGGGGTCACACAATTCAACTTTGGGCAACTGCTTGGAGGGAGAGTCATATTTTTTATCTTCTCACCAGCCCTCGAAAAGAAAATTCGCTTAGTGGAGGGGGGGGGGGGCCAAAAAAAAATTCCCCCAGCCCTCCAAAAGTGGTTCAGTGAGGAGGGTGGGGGTTATCAGATTTTATGGGGGTCCAGTTTTACTCCATAATTCTCTGACAAGAAGAAAAAAAAAAAAAAAAAAAAAAAAAGGTACTCAGTTCTAAAGGGGGGGGGCCACAAAATGTATACTTTTCTTACAGAAGGGGGGTCACGGGCCGGGATTCCCCCCCCCCCGAAATCCGCCACTGATTTCTAGTCACGCTGGGGTGGGGGATGGGGGTGAGCTAGGCCTGCAGCGCAGCCGTCAGATTTTTAAGAGGGTTAGCGGGGGGGGGGCCTCTTGAAAGGGGCGCAAAAACGCAAAAGAGAGAAAGAGAAAGGAGGCAACGTGGGCCTATGCTTGACCATTATTTGCCCCCAATCTGCAGGTTATAAAGTGCATTAGCCTGGGGGGGGGTTCAAATTGCGAGAATATCAATAGTCAGAATGCAAATTGCAATAATTGTATTAAATGTTGCTAAGTCGGACAAAATATTTGTCCGACCTAGCAATGCTTATTGTATAGGCCTACAATGTGCATTTTGCCTACCGAAGTAGGTCTACAATAATGACTTGTAACAGTTGAATGGGATCGCTCGTCGCTAGGCAAACGTGTATATAAAAATTTGAATAGATTTTGGATATTGCCTCTTGAAAATGGTCGCGAACACGAGACAAGAATGGACAAAATCGACCGTGAATTAATGAGCAGAAAATGATCGCATATTTTATCATCAAGTCACGTTTTTCCCCTTTGTTTGGAAATACCAGGTTTGCATGTGTGAAGGACATATCTAAATTATTTCGAACAAAGTTAGTTATTCTTTATCTCAGTATCATGCATGGAAAAGGATAATAGGGCCAGGCAAAAACAAAACAACATTTCTCTAAATAATATGTTATTTAAAAGAGTATAGCCAAAAAGAGCAAAATAACGACTGAGCATATATAGAAGAGATGCAGAGCGACAGGGAAAGAGAGAGAAGGTGATAGAGCAAGAGAGAAAAGAAAGGGGAAAGAGAGAGAGAAAGAAGAGGAGAGGGGAGAATGGTTGAGAGGGAGCGAGAGAGAGGAGATAGGGAGAGAGGTGGACAGATATAGGGAGAATATAGGGAGAGATAGAGATGTAGGAGATATAGAGGAGGAGGGAGAGAGAATGAGAGAGGGAGTGATCGAGGGAGGGAGGAAGAGAGAAAGAGAGTGTGTGTATGTGTGATAGGGAGAGAATGGAGGGGAGAGAGAGAGAGAGAGAGAGAGAGAGAGAGAGAGGATTAGACGAGAGAAAGTGTCATGCGCGCGTGATTGGGTTGATAAAAGATTTGTTCTCATAAATTTTAAACGTTTGGTCAATATGTAAAACCTTGAAAGTTACCATCAGGGGCAGCGGAGCGTTTTTGAAAGTGGGGGAGGGGGCTGATCTAATTTCACTCATTAATGACAATTTTCGAACCTTTTTTCCGAGATCTTATGAAACGTGTCTACTCAAAAGAGTGGGGGGCTGCAGCCCCCAACCCCCAGCCCCCACCCCCCCCCCCCCCGATTCTGCGGCCCATGACCATGGCAACTATTGTCCTTTTCACCGCTTTCTCCTTTGCCATACTGCACTAAAATCAACCAATAACGATAGTGGAAATGATTATACTCATATTGTTTCCATAGCCCTTTAGAGCTCTCCTTATTTTTATATTGCCTAATGATATGCCATCTTTAACATTGGAGCTTCTGGCCTACTCTGTCACTATTATTTACCAATTCGTTTTGAGGTTCCAATCTTGGAATCAGGATGAAGGTAAGCCTAATAATTATTGTGTCAGATAAAATTTAGAGATCCTTTTAATTATGTGACTTTGTAACTGGAATGAAATGACTGTCATTGTGAATATGAATAGTAAATACAGTATAGAAATTGAACCTTAATTTCATGTTAGCTTTAGTTTTGATGATGATACTATTATGTCAGGATTTTATGTCAATGAATCTGAATTGAATTGAATTTATTTGAATTGAGTGAAAGCATGGGTGTCGATCCCGGGGGGGGGGGGGATGGGGGTATACATTAAAAAAAAAACTTGAGGTGGGGGATGGCCTGTATCATCCCCCAATAGTTTGGGATAAAATAAATAAGAATTATGGTACATTAAATTAAAACTAATAATTATCCAAACTCATTATGTTTGTTACATTCTTTAATGATTAGAAGTAAGGAAATAAAAAATGCCATAATTTCAATGCGAAAATATCGAAGAAAATTCGTTCGCTCGCATTGTTATTCTCAATTAAGGGGTTTCCGTCCATTGGCGTAGATAAAATGCAAGATTTATAGACAGATTTTTGAAAAAGTCCCTGGTGTGGGATACCCCCCTCCCACACCCTCCCCCGCTCGGTCGCTTCGCTCCATCGCCGGTCACCCCGGTCACCCCCCCCCCCCCCAATCAGGGGCGGATCCAGGATTTTGTATAAGGGGGGGGGGGGCACACAAATGCAGGATTGTCAACTTTGGGAAACTGCTTGGAGGGAGATTCGTATTTTTTGGTCTCGCCAGCTCTCCAAAAGTCGCTCAGTGGGGGGGGTGGGGGGGGGGGGGGGTTAAGGGGTCCAGTTTCCCCTCCATAATTCTCTGACAAGCAAGCAAAAAAAAAAAAGGAAAAGAAAAGATTTTTCCGTTCTAAAAAGGGGGGTGGCACAATAAAAAAAGAGGCGGCACAATGCATTGTTTTCTTTCAAGGAGGGTGGCACGGGCCGGGATAGCTCTCCCCCCCCCCCCCCCCCAAAAAAAAAAAAAAAAAATCCGCCACTGCCCCCAATCATGTACACGGAAAATTGTGGACAAAGAATAAGTAAGAAGTGCCAATTAAAGTTTAAAAGTTAAGATCACTAATATCTTGAAGAGCCTGCCATAATAATATAGAAAAGATGTGTCATATCTAAACATGGAAGTCTCTATTCTGCTATTCGTTGTGAAATACAATAACTCAAGATATCCCTTGTCTCTTTTCTCTTGACGGAAAAGACATATATTCAAAATAATGAGAAACATAGTTTTTTATGTCTTCCCAATATGTTGAAATGACGTGGCTATTTCATTTTAACCACGTTTGAGGTCACATGGAGTGTCGATGGATTACTTTAATGTTTGAATTATAATCAAAACGACCGCTCAAAAAATAGGTATGTCCACGACGCCTTTTTTTTTTTTTTTTTTTTTTTTGCATGTTAATTAATCACTTCAGTATGATGAGATACAATTCGTTTTATTTCAAGATTTTGAGATCTTCAGGTTTTTCTCATGATCAATTTAGATATGATGTTTCGTCAAATGTGATTTTTTTTTTAAAATCAGAATAAAAAGTACATGATAATTATTTAGCAAAGATCATTTAGTTGTAAGAAAAAGTATTTTCTTATAAACTATTTTTTGTTTATGTATACATCATGCAGTTGGCCACACTTTACATATTTGGCCGCTCGGCTATGACCGCTGGGTAATAATGGTGGAGTGCCCTGAGCTCCCGGGGGGGGGGGGGTACTTCCATATATACGTTATACGGGGATGTGCCGCCAGAATGGGTCGCTTTTTCACAAGAAATCCCTAAACATGGGTTCACATTTTCAACAGAATCCCTAAACCTTGGTGGTATCCCGAAATCCAGTGCCTTGTGTATTTTTTCAATCCATTTTTTGAGGTTTGAGGAAAGAAATGTAAGAAAACTCGCAGAAAATTCAGAAATCTCCGTTCAAAATCTCCACTACGTAAACTACCATTTACGGGGTAGAGATCGATGGGTAGTGAAAACCCGCGAAAATTTTACAATGTCAAGGTCCAGTTTTTATGACAAATCCCTAAACATGGGTCTACGTTTTGCGAGAAATCCCTAAACATGGGTACCCTTTTTCTAAAAATTTGCCCCTAAAGATGGGTTAGTGGTTCAAGGTCCGGGCCTCACACCCCCGTCAAAAAAAAAAAAAAAAAAAAAAAATCCGAGTACCCCCCCCCCCCCGGCCTGAGCTGAGCGTCACGACATGATGGACCTAAGCGCTATACAAGAAGCCATCATCATTATTATTATTATTTTTATTATTATCATCATTATTACTATTATTATTATTATTATTATTATTATTATTCTTATTATTATTATTATTGTTGTTGTTGTTGGTGCTAGTATTATTATTATTATATCATCATCATCATCATTATTATTATTATCATCATCATCATCATCATCATTATTATTATCATTATTGTCATTATTATTATTAACATCATTATTATTGTTATCATTGTTATTATTATTACTGTTATTATTATTATTATTATCATTATTATTATTATTATTATTATTATTATTATTATTATTATTATTATTATTATTATTATTATTATTATCATCATTATTATTATCAATCATGTTAATCATTTTCAAAAGGGTTCATCCTAGCCACCTAGTCATCACGCCTTGTATATCTTACAGCAGGCAGTTCTAGATTTAAAGCCTGCCGACTGTGTAGTGTTATTTGAGATTGATCACGTAATTTTTGTCGATGGGTTGAGTTAGGCGTTTAATTGAGCTTATGATATATTGTTTTAGTCTTTTAAAAATACATTGGTGTATAAGTTCGAGGGAAGGGAGTTCCAGAATGATGGCCTTGGGTATCTAATTAACTATAACATTTATTCTTGATTGAATTGAGCTCTAATAAACTCCGTATTGCTATAGCAATACGGAGTTTATTAGAGCTCATTGTATAACAAGAACGGATACTGTTATTGACAACTGAGATGTTTGCAGTATTATTCTGGTCTTTAGGAAACCAGCAGTCAAAGATCATGTATGTTGGTTTAATTAATTAAGGATCAAATTTCTTAAAATAGTCCAGGCTTACTTTCAGTCTTGCATTGTCCTTTTATAGCGGCATCCCGCTTAATTACAGTTTTATTGTTCACATTCTTATGCGTGCACAATTTGCAAATGCCCTAGTTATTTTTATAATAGTTATTTTTATATTTTTATAATAACAGGTTCATGTTTCTTTCTCTTTCTACAAAAAAGTAGGGACCTACCAATATGAATTACAGTCTTAATCAACCCTGTTTTTAGAGAAGGTTGAATACAATGCATGCACCAATGATGCAGAAAAACATGATGAGTTACAACACGTTTCCAATTACGTTGTATTGCTTTCAATCGTATTCTCCTTCATTATGAAACACTATAGGCCTATATCACTATCGTACCCAAGGGGGGGGGGGGGCCTCTGACAACTTTTGACAGAAATCCCCCCCCCCCTCCCTTTTAGAACTGATTTTTTTTTTTTTTCGCTTGTCAGAGAATTCTGGACCCCATAAAATCTGAACCCCCCCCCCCCCCCCCCTGAGCGACTTTTGGAGGGCTGGGGAAATTTTTTTTTTTTGCCATCCCCCCTTCCGTATAAGAATTATGAAATGTAAGCTACCAAGAGGCGGCCTTATAATTTTTAGTGATGATGATGATAATAATAATAATAATAATAATAATAATAATAATAATAATAATAATAATAATAATAATAATAATAATAATAATAATAATGATAAGAAGAAGATAATGATGATGAAGAAGAAGAAGAAAAAGTAGAACAACAGCTTAAAATGATAACATTATTAATAGCAAGAATAATGATTGCTTTTTAAAGCGCTATTTCCTAAGGATACTAGCATTACCTCTGCAGTACGTACTATCATAACCTTGAATACTTCTATTAATCATTGTTTCGTTTGTACGTTACAGCTGAACTGTCAGGGCAGTTATATCTTTCTGTGGCAAATTCTTCTTGAAACTTCAGGTAGGCTTAACCTTGTCAAAATCTTATAGTCTCTCAGGATAAATCTTCTTGAATCAACAGCAATCCTATATAGGAATCCAACAAGACTCATGAATACGGTTACCGATAGATAGATAGATAGATAGATAGATAGATAGATAGATAGATACGTCCTACAGTTTTGTTTAGGTGCTTTTCTATCTGTTTACTCCTAACCTATATTCTATTCATTTTACTGGCCTCGTTCACATAGATTTTTTTTTTTTTTTGTAGTGGTATGTTATAATAGGTTTATCAATGTTCATTTTTGTTACAAGAAATGTTATAGCAGATGTATTCATGTTATAACAGATGTTTGCATAATTTAATTGAAGGGTTTAAAAGTAACCACTTACGTATCAAAATGGAATCAATATGATGTACAATCTATTGACTTTTTTTGTTTTAAGGGCCACAATATCAAGTTTCTCTCTTCCAACGATATTTTGTCTTTTATTATGGCTAAAAATATTCAAAACCAATTTGTTTGCGCGCCAAAGAATTTTTTTTTTTTTTTTTTTTTTTTTTTGGGGGGGGGGGGGGGTAAAAGGCACCCCAAAATAACCTGTTGACCCCCCCCCCCCCCTTCTTTTTTAAAATTTCACTTGTCGGATGATTTCGAGTACAAACACACCCATGTTTTCCTTTTTAGTAGTCCTTACAATTATCTGTCCATCATGCCGATTGAACTTTAATTCTTGATTCCCACAATTGATACTGTACAAGTTCATTGAACATTATGAGTTTGATGTTGTATTAAAAACATGTAAGAAAATTTGTTTTACTGATGACTGTCGTCACTCAAAGATTACTGTTTGATCATCTTCATTAAAAAATAATAATAATAATATTACAAATATACTAATGTAGGACTTATTCAGCTTTTATGATGATTTTGTTCCCTGTCCCTTTTCACTAAGAGAGGATTTCTCAATCTATCTTAATGCTAGGTTCACACCTTTCACTATCTTTTCAAATGTTGATAGTATTTGCTGTTGGTAAAGACAATCATCCCGACTTGAGGCCACGCTGTCCCTATCTGGCACGAACAAATGATGTTATCCAACTGATCAAGAAGTTCTTACCGTTAGATGCACCGATTCAACTCAAACAACAGTCTGGACTGAAGATACCTCATTATATCAGACAGGAATATTGTTCTCTACCAGGTGAGATGATGAAAAAGTAAAACATTAGGCACAGGGGCACAACCCCCCCCCCCCCCCCCGCATAGCCCAATCTGGCAAAGCATGAGTACACATTAAGTATACAAAAAAGTACCCCCCCCCTCCATCGTGTCCTCCAGCAATTTTAATAAACACAAAGACACCTGAATATACTGAATATATCTTTTCAGACATGTGCCCCCCCCCCCCCCCCCGTCAGACAATCCTCTATCCGCCACCGTCAAAGTCTAATAATAATAATAATACAATTTAAAGATTAGGTAGTGAAGTTTATTCCTACAAAAACTATTGCAGGTTACTATTTTTCGACTCAACTCTTAAAAAAGAATAATGAAAAATGAAATTTTTTTAGTCCTATATGTCTACACAGTATTGGCATTCACAAGGGTGAGCTGCCAATCAATCTGACAATTTTACGCGATCGACCCACTCAAAACCTTGATAACTGGTCCTTGTTGTCCCTGAAGCCGAATGTCCAGAATTTCCTGTTGCCATTCCGCCCAGGGTCCACCCCCGGAATATTTAGGTCTATTACATCGAAGTAAAGGTGTCAGTGTCATCGATAAAACAAGTTGGCAAGGGGTTCGAATCCCTGCCACAACACTAACGTCCTATAATATTGTCAAGATATAAATACACTTTTTTACTCCTCACGCAGGTGAGGTACATGGGTACCACCGAGTAGACTCGGATAGAAATTCCTTGAATGCTGGAGCGTGTTATTATGGTAGCTCGGCTAAAGCCGGTGTGTACGCTTTCTAAATGCAACATTTTTTGCTATTATTGTCTTATTATCATCATTACTAATAGTTATTATTATATCCCTCATAAATGGATAATGCCGATGAGGAAAAATGTGCTATACTGTGACGTCATTCATGGTATAGTGCACTATACCATGAATGTCGTCACAGATATGCGATCGATCAGTCGTTTATCATCGATAACGGCCTCATAGACCACTGTGTAAACCGCGGTACATTTTGTCATTATTTTTTTCAAGATTCGTCGGAGGGATATAAAACAAATATACATGTATCATGCACTTTTTCGAGCCATTAGTGAAAATACGACCCTCAGAAAATAGTGCTATTCCTGCCACCTAGGAATCCATAATTTCAGCTAGAGCCTCTCAGTGCATGGTATATTTGTTTACTATTATTAATATTATTATTATTATTATTATTATTATTATTATTATTATTATTATTATTATTATCATCATCATTATTATTATTATTATTATCATCATTATTATTATTATTATCATCATCATCATCATCATCACTAAAAATTATAAGGCCGACTGTTAGTAGCTTACATTTCGTGATTCTTACACCAGCATGTTTATTGAGTCCCTGTCATAATGGAGGAACGTGCAAGGAGATTAAGGCAGGATTCATCTGCGCATGTCTGGATGGTTACCATGGCGATAAGTGTGAATATGGTAGGTAAAGGATATGCATAACTAGCTCCATCTGATACATCCTTTTCCGTATTGAAAAAGTGAATCCAAACTTGCATCTGTGTTAATGACTGGCATTGGGAGGTAGATAAAAATTAATATAAACGTCTTGAATCTTGTTAGGTAGGTGAGATAGTAAAAAATAATTCATTATCAGTCTTCCAGAATTTGATCCCCTTGATGTTATAACCTACATTCTGCATGACCTTTTTTCTTTCTTTCTTTTTTATTTTATTTTTTTTTTTTTTTGAGGGGGAGGGGGGGGGGGGGAGCTTCAATGAAAATGAACAAGATTATCGAATCGAACGTATTTTCCATATCATGATTATTAGTGGGGCCTGAGTATGCCTTATGCGAATCATCGGTATTTCAGAAAATATTTTTTCTTTATAATTGAAGATATTATCTTTTCAGATATCATTTAAGAGACAAATTATTATGTATGTGGCCAAATGTATTGGTGAAGAGGGGTTTAATTCGAGTATAATAGGCATAGGTGCATTGTGTTTGCAAGAGTCTTAGTGATACTTTGTATATGGAAAAAAAAACATCGTTATATGCGATGTTTTGGTTTATAAAAGGAGAATTTTTGAATAATTATTTCCAACTTGGATTTTGCCTGCATGCTTCTCAAAATTACTGGATCGGCAGACGTAACGGGATTTCCTCAACTGTCTGTGATATTTATGGCCACTGAATACCTATTAAAAAAAAAAGAACTTCTAAAACATTATACTTGCTTAGGTCGAGAAGTAGTATAATGGCATGGAAACACTTCAAAATTACTTTGATTCGTATGATATTATCGCAATAATCATCTTAGCCACAGTTCCTGTCAACAACACTTCTAGCATCACAACGAAGGCTGCAACTATATCATACTCAGTACAGACTACATCAGTCAGAGAAACAACCAGCCCTGCTGAACATACAACGGTACAGAAAATGTCTCAAACTCGTGCATCAGCAAGTACCAGAACACAAGGTTGGTTGAATAATATATTCGGTAGAATATTACTTCATATCATCATGATCATTTGTTTTAATTGAGAATTTTGATACTATATTCTGCATCATTTTTTGTTGTTGCAACAGTTAGTGTAAGCAAGATCACACGCATTACTACCCCAGCTGCAACTACATCACCCACCAGTGGCGTAGCCAGGATTTTTTACAAGGGGGCAAATTTTGTTAATTGTCAAATTCTGCTTGGAGAGAGACCCGTATTTTTTTCTTCTCGCCAGCTCTCCAAAAGTCGCTCAGTGGGGGGGGGGGGGGGGGGGGGGGGGGGGTATCACATGCTTTCCTCCATAATTCTCTAACAAGCAAGCAAAAAAAAAGGGGTTATCATCTCTAAAAGTAAAAGGGAGATCCGTATTTTGTTCTTCTCGCCAGCCCTCCAAAAGTCGCACAGTTGGGGGGGGGGGGGGGGGGGTAGGCAAAACTTTTGTTGTTGTTGACAGCCATTCAAATGTCACTCAGTCGGGGGGGGGGGGTCCTCAGATTTTAAGGGGTTCAGTTTACCTCCATAATTCTCAACAACAAAAACATGAGAAAAAAGTTGTCAGGTTGCCCCCCCCCCAGCTACGCTAGTGTCACCCACAGCAACATTGCTGACCACATCAGCCAGAAAAAACAACTCGCACTGCTGAACTTAGAACAAACCAGAAAACGTCTCTAACTGAGGGAGCAGCGCATACTACCCCCCAAGGTTGATTGAATATTACTTTGTATTACCATTATCATTTGTTTTGAGAATTTGTGTGCTATGTTTTGAATCATTTGTTTTTGCAACAGTTGATGTAAGCGAGACCAGTGGCATTAAAACCCAAGGAACAACTTCATCACCTACAGAGACATTACAGACAACAACAGTCAGAGAAACGACTAGTACTTCTGAACTCGCAACAGAGCTAGATAAGTCTATAACACCGTCATCAGGGCATACTACAATAGAAGGTTAGTAGAATTATGGTTGATACTGCATTTTGCATGCGACTGGTCCTCTCTACCTTAATATAATGATATCATAATATCATATCATTTTTCACAGCTGATGCAAGCAAGACCATTACTACCGATACTGTAACTAGTAGTACAGGAACATTACAGACCTCAAAAGTCAGAGAAACAACCAGCACTTCGGAACTTACAACAGAACAAAAAACGTCTCTAACAGCATCGCAAAGTACAGCACAAGGTTAGTTTGATTATTTTTGGATATAATATTACTCATGTATTCTCTTCTTGTTTTAGGAACTTGATGAAACCGGTCCACTCTTGTCTTTTAATTTCTAATGCTATACGTTTTAATTTTTGCCACAGTTGAAGTCAACAATATCACTACTAACATAAAATCCGAGGCTGCAATTACGTCGCTTACAGAGACATCACAGATCATAACTGTCAGAGAAACAACCAGCCCTTCTGATATTGCAACAAAACTAGAAACGTCTTTAATATTAGTCTCGGAGAGTGCTACAACACAAGGTTAGTTGAATTGTTGTTGATTGAACATAGGCGTAGCAAGGGGGCCCAGGGGCCATGCCCCCCCCCCTATTCAGCCCCTTTAAAAAAAAAAAAGCGAGAGCGAAAAAGCGGGGGAAGTGAGACAAAAAAGGCTAAAAAGGCGCTACAAACCGTTATCTTTCTCTCAGAATTTGCTAAAACGTCGAAGTTTTCGCTCTTCGCGCGGAAAGGGGAATCTCCCTCCCCCCCCCCCCCCCCCTGCACCCACCCGTTACATACAGTGCAGTATTGCGTCCAAATAATTGAAAAGCAGTGCTTCAAACTAACTTTCCGCCTAAAACAGGGTGCTACGAGCCGTTAACTTTCTATCAAATTTGCCATAAAAGAGCTTTCGCGAGGGAAGCGGGAAACTCCCCCCCCCCCCCACTTCCATGCACCCACCCCTGGATACAGTGCAGTATTGCGTCCAAATAATTGAAAAGCAGCCCGGGCGTTGAACTAACTTTCCGCCTAAAAAAGATGCTACGAGCCGTTTCTCTCAAATTTGCTATAAAACGTCAGAGCTTTCACGTTCGCGCGGGAAGGGGGAAACTCCCCCCACCCTTCACCCATCCCTGTTACATACAGTGTATTATTGCGTCCAAATAACTGAAAAGCAGTTCGGACGTCGAACTAACTTTCCGCCTAAAAAAAGGTGCCACGAGCCGTTATATTTCTCTCAAATAAAACGTCAGAGCTTTCGCGCTTCGCGCGGGAGGGGGATAACTTCCCCCTCCCTGCACCCACCCCCTGGGGAGCACGCTTCGTATGCTCATCACCAATTTCGCACGCTTCGCTTTCTCACAACCGCCACCCCTAAAATGAAATCCTAGCTACGTATACGCTGTTGGATCCTTCACGTCTGCCCCCCCCCCCCCCTATTTAAAATCCTGCATGCTACGCAGGATTGAATATCTAACAGACTTGTAACAGTGATTGAATATTACTTTGTATTGGGATTTCAAACAAGTTTTCGTTGGATTGTTTATATTTCGGTGGTCCAGACAACTGGGAATGAATAAACCAAGTTCCTATACATATTTTTAAAAATTCATTTCCAGAACTCAACTTAAAAACCATGGCAGTTCTCCTTTTACAGATGTTTTTGGATGATCTTTTCGATCCAGAATGCTATGAATTACATATTATAGATGAGCAGAAAGAGCGAAAATCACAGAAAAGTTTAGTCCAGTTTTGATACAGTACCCAGGCCCTTTGCCGTTCTTGAATTAGAACAATATTTGAATGTAAAATGGTAACGTAAAATTCATAATCACTGTTTTCATCTACAAATCAGAATTTTTTTTTGAATTTAGTAATTTTTATTCACATTGGTTCATTTGGTATACAATATTATACTTTTTAAACTACATGTATGTAGGAGTTGAAAATAAGAATAATTAGTGCCAATTTTAATAGGGAGGAAGAGATGATATATTCAGACCTTAAGAAAACTCTGAACTGCTATAGCATCGACATAGTTGTGATTCGTTATCATGGATTATTATCTTCATTCCACATCCATTCTTCTGTATATTGACAGCCGCCTTCGACTCATGCGTCGGAAGATGCGGTTTTGACCCGGACAAGACATGCCAGTGCAACAGTCAATGTGAAACGTACGGGGACTGCTGTATAGACTACCAGATTGTATGCCAAGGTAATTAGAAAGTAGTTTGTGAATATAACATCAAGAATATGTTTTTTAAGGGTAAAATCCCATTCATAGTTATGTAAGCCATCAAAACTTTTCGTCATAATAACTTTCATGTGAGTTGATGACATGATAAACTAATATTAAATTCTCTTTTCCCTCTTCAAGTAAAATAGAAAACAATTGAAATATGTAAAAACAAAATAATCCAGGCCATGATGTAATTTCCAACGTGCAGATTGCGAAGGTTGTGGGTTCGAGCCCCGGGTATACGGGATTTTTTTTTTCGCTGCTTCTCAATTTCACATTGACAACAACGATCGCATCCTGTCGGGTAACCAGAGCTACCCGGTATGCATGGTATGAGTGTGATTAGATTCATTAGCAAAAATGGCGACTTGCTAGAATTGATACTCTATTAGAGTGGAGAATGTCACTGTTAAGTGCAGAATCGTAAAGGAATCAATTGACCAGGCAATTAATACACTGTACATAAGCAATTCGGTCAGTTCCTCGCAACTGGTAAGGCGCTATATGTACATTTATGTATGAAATAAAATAAGTTCTGAAAATAGAATATGATAGAGCAGGTCAAGTCTGTCTCTTGAAGTGATGAGGGTGTTTAATTTCATCAAGAGCGCCATATGATATACGCCGGGCGGATTTGGCGACGGTACCAAATTCGCCATGTTCACCATATCTGTCGTCACACCAAGGCCAAAGCCATCCGAAATACTTTTTGAAGCCATAATTATAATCGTATAATATGGGCTATTCAAAAATATTTTAATTACACTGTATATGTTACTTCTCATGTCAGGCTATTAAAACGAAAATGTATGATGTACTTTAAAATGTTTACCTTTGATTTGTTTACTTCAGTATAACTATATTGTATGCTACTTTTAAATCTTTCATAATATTTATCTCTCCTTTGCCGATATCGAAGATGGGTCTGATTCGTGTAGCTCCAGATGTGGTCAAGGCTACGATCCAGTCCACCTCTGTCAATGCAATGATCAGTGTAACACCTACAGCAACTGTTGCTCAGACTACAGCACATTATGTTAAGTCAGGGGCGGATCACGGATTTTGTGAAAGGGGGGCACACAAATCTCCGAAAATTTTTCTAAAAAGCAATTAAAAAAAAAAAAAGGTTATCGGATTTTTTTTTTTTTTTTTTTTTTTTGGGGGGGGGGTCCATTTTGCCTCCATAATTCTCTGACAGTTCAAAAGAGGGGGGGGGGGGGGGAAGCACGAGCCGGAAGTTATGCATCTTTTAATAGTTATTTAATTAACATGTGCTTGGTTGTAACAATATCGTCACTGCCATACTAAGATGTGAGTTTGTCAAGCGGTATATGGTCAGCTTTGGGCAATTCCGGAAAATGTTCCCTTTCTAAACATCACAATTGGCGATAACTCCAGATGAAGTACTTGTTCTATCGTCACAAATTTATTTTCATAAAAAAGAGCTGAACAAGCTCATTATTTTGAGTTGTAAAATGATACGAGTGAAGTTTATTTTGACACGTTTTTCTTCAAAAACTCAATTTTTGGTTATGAATGTGGCAGTAGTTTTGGTCAAAACATCTTATCTTTGGGTCTCATTATTTCAGGCAACAAGCACTTAAAATTTTAATTTTTGGTAGTAAATTGTAATGAATCGTACAAAGATTACATATTAAAAGTTGCATGTTCCAATGAACTTTCTAAAGCAATGCTATATACATGATATAGGGGTTAGAAAAAGTGGACAAAAGTGTCATGTCCGTTATGCTCTAAATTGTGTTATCTGATTGTTATACAGTATGTATTTATGTTTAGAGTATGTTTGAGATTATATTAACATCTAAATTAGATGCACTCAACCCTAAATCTCAAAGACTTTTCAAACTGTTCGCAGGAGAAAAAAAATCCTTGTCCATTTTGTGTCATGTCCGTTACGGTTACAATGAGTCCATAAGTTCTCTTCAACAGACTATTCAGCGATATACTGTGTTATTTTCTTTATATGTCCCTGATTTAGTCAAATGTGTCTGATTCAGGCACTGAAATGTATTATAGGACCCTTGATTTTGCTTTAAACTGTCTTCAGAGGCGACGGAACGTCGGGCTCGGACAATGCAAGTGGGGGGGGGGGGGGGGCTTTGTCCATCAAACTAAACTGCCCCCGCCGCATTTCCATTGTCCGAGCCCGACGTTTCGCCGCCTCTGACTGTATTAAATAACTGACTGTCATGTCCGTTACGCTGGAATTGTCCCTCTCTGTCATGTCTTTCTTCGCCTACAAACCATAGATGTACGGGCACAAGTTTGCCAAGCATTGTTGTCTATTGCCCGAATATCAACTCCCCCATTTAATACTAATGAAGCGAGCGAGAATATTTTTTTAAAGAATTTATATGATCGATGGCAGCCTTTGGTGGTGCATTATTCTGTCAATAATTGATGAGTGGTTTGAATGAATTTCGTCATTTAAGGCAATGTGGCAACAAAACACTCTAAATCAAGGAGTTGGTCCCTTTTTGGAAGAAGAACAGATAGGCCTACCTCTTGATAGGTCTACTTTACACAGGAGAGTGTTCCGGTCAGTGGCGGATCCAGGATTTCTTGAGGGAGGGGGCTCAATCTTTACAAAATTTCTGACAAGCAAAAAAAAAAAAAGAAAGAAAAGGTCCTCAGCATTTTGGGGCCCCTTTTTCATTCAAAAAATCTCTGACAAGCAAAAAAAAAAAAAAAAAAAAAAAGATCCTCAGCATTTTTGGGGCCCCTTTTCGCTCAAAAAAATCTCTGACAAGCAACAACAACAACAACAAAAAAAAAGGTCCTCAGCATTTTGTGGGTCCCTTTTTGGTCCCAGGGGAAGGGGCCCGGGCCCCCCGACCTATGCCCCCGACCCCCCGGATCCGCCACTGGTTCCGGTGCCCCCAAACTTATGCCAATGTGTAACCTCGATCTCTGCTTGCCAGATATTCTTCTTTTTTCTATGGATCTGTGTGTTTAGATAGTGTTCACCTCTGTTATGAATAGTTTTTTTTTTTTTTTTACCTTATTTCATTGTTTGTTGCAATGATGAATTATTTATTTTGTATGGATTGGATGGGATATACAACATATTTTGTTTGGTTTACTTACTTGAATTTTTTTTCTTCAATCTGACATGTAAAAGGGTAATTGAAATAGTGAGCTGAGATTGCATGCTAATGTAGACTGTGTACATGACAATGCAACGAAAAACGGCCACATAATTATGAGACCGTTTTTTGTTGCCATTGTACACAGCGAAATTTCAAAAAAAGTGTACTAAAAATATTGTACACAATAAACCATAAATGGACGTCAATTCGATTTCATTTATATCCATTTATTGTTTAAAACTTATTTAAACTCATTGGCAGAAATCAGCTCTTTTACATCATGGATCTCCATCATAAATTGGATTGACATAATTATAAAATTATTGTTCACAAAATCTAATAGGAACGATTTTTAATGATTTATTCAGTGTACGCTGTAATCAAACCTTCAGGAGTGATAAAATATTCAGGAAAATAATGTTTACGTGGATTTGTAAGAAATTACTTCATTCACTTGGTTATCTTTGTGACTTCCTTCTGGTTATAATATCGCCAATAGAAAGTACAACAGTAAAAAATGGGGAAAATAGCGGGAAACAATATTCATCTGTCAAAATTTGGCCCTTTAAAGTAAATTGTACGTGGTCGACTTGTACATTTTATTGACTGCTTAAAAGCATTAAAAAGGGAGATTATCATTAAAAAGATTTTTTATGTGTTTGAACTGAAACGTGTAGATTATATTTTGTAGTTGTTCATGTAAACACTTTTCTTGCAAATCCCCATATATTTTATATTATGAGAGGAATGATCTCTCTCTAAAAGAAGTGAGTAAACCCTTCGTGAAAATGCAACCTTTCACAAACATGCATTTTGTAGAATGTAGGCCTATAATTCTATAATTTTTGAACCAGCGGCGGATCCTGAATTTGTGAAAGAGGGGGCATAAATCTCAGAAAATTTTCTGACAAGCCCCCCCCCCCAAAAAAAAGGGTCAACAGATTTTTGGGGTCCCATTTCTTCCAAAAAATTCAATTCTCTGACAAGCAACAACAACAAACAACAACAACAACAAATTTGGTTTCAAAGGAGGGGGGGGGGGGCAGCACGGGCCGGAAGGTCAGCCCCCACCCCTTCCAAAAAAAACCACTGTGTGTAACTATAAATACGACGAATTTTCATTGCGTAAAGCAGGACAAGAAATAGATGAACCTTGTGAACTTTATATGAAACATGAAAAAGCTATGATACTCGATCTCGATATGTCGATACATTTATTCATAACAGTCAAGCACACCGTAAGATTTTTGTTTTAATGGACGGCAATAAAAGTTGCTTAAATTGTTTGTGAGTATAAATTGTGTGTATAATTTTATGTTATCAAAACTTTCAGCATTCTGAAAAAAGGGGGAGTTTTTTTTTTCTTCTTTTCTTTTTTTTTTTATAGTAAAAAATCCTCATAATAATTTCGTTTTGATATCCTTGACCTCGAAATTTGTAACGGGTATTTTCATTACCGTATACATTTTCTTTGTTTTCATGTTTATTAGAGGGTTATTTTGCTCAAAACTTTACATATTCGAAAAATTGGGGGTAATTCTTTTCATGAGTTACAACTTTTATGAGTGAACACCCCGGAACCCCCACCCACCCCCTTCTACTCCTTTCGGCCCGATAAACTCGACGATCGTGTCCAAAATCCACCTGGTTAGAGCGCCATCTTGAACTTGACGTCAAGAACGTTAACAACAACAACAATCACCGACTTGTACGAGCTGCATGTGTATTAAACTAGCTAGCTAGCTAGACACAGAGTCGAGTTAGAGCTAGAGTGGACTCACACGATCCAGGTAAATAGGTAAATATTTTTAGAATGATTACAACCCTTGATTTATTAAGCGAATTATTGATTTTGTTCTGTGTGAATTTTCAGCCTTCAGGAAATAACCTACGCTTGTCCCGACTTCGTGTACGGTGTGTAACGGCGTGATCATGTCGTGATGATCGATGCGACACGCGAGCGATCGCGGAGTGTATTGCAGGCCGAAAGTTCACCGTGCAATTACATATTGAATTAGGTCACCAAGTCGTAGACACGCACGAGATACGTGATATCCATTCAAATATGATGCAAGACTGGCATGCAAGAGAAAGATTGCTACATGTGTAGTAGACATTTCATAGTTTAGGGACTGTGTATGGTGATTGTTACTGTTGTCATGGTTGTTCTATTTTGTTGTTGAGCATCACTCACACTTATGCATTAGCTATACGAGCTCTGTGGCTTATCAATCTGCTACTGGCCACAGAGCTATACAGCCCATGCCTATACTGCGTGTGGAGGAAGATATCAACCAAAAAATCTAGATCTAAATATCACCATTTCCCACATACTGTGAGCCATGCAAACCACCCTCGGAGTTTGCTAAAGGGGTTACCTTCCAGGATCAACTAAGATTGTAAAAATTGAATGAATAAAAAAGAAAAAAAGCCACAAAATTGGCAGGTGTGATCAGGTTTTTTTTACCATGCACTTGTAACTTGTATATATGGGACTACACATGCAAGGTAAGATTGGTGTAGTCCCATATATACAAGTTACACAGTGTAACTTGTATATATGGGACTACACCAATCTTACCTTGCATGTGTAGTCCCATATATACAAGTTACAAGTGCATGGTAAAAAAAACCTGATCACACCTGCCAATTTTGTGGCTTTTTTTCTTTTTTATTCATTCAATTTTTACAATCTTAGTTGATCCTGGATGGTTACCCCTTTAGAAAACTCCGAGGGTGGTTTGCATGGCTCACAGTATGTGGGAAATGGTGATATTTAGATCTAGATTTTTTGGTTGATATCTTCCTCCACACGCAGTATAGGCATGGGCTGTATAGCTCTGTGGCCAGTAGCAGATTGATAAGCCACAGAGCTCGTATAGCTACTTATGCATAGATCTAACTAAGTGTGAGTGGATATTGGTTGAGCATTTGACTTTATGAATTTGACCCCTTTCACACTCACTTCGTTAGTGCGGTCTAACTAAGAATGGTTCCTCAGGAGCGGTTCTGAGGTGAGTGTGAATGCTAAAGTGGTCCAGGAACAGAGGCGTTGATTCGTTCGAAACAGACAAAGCATTGGAGGGGCAGAACATTGATCACAAACAATGCTTGCCCTCCAATGCTTTATCTATACCGAACGAATCGACGCCTCTGTCCAGGAAGCGTTCTTCTGGAGCGCTCCAGAAGACCACCTCGGGAGGTGGTCTTGAGAAAAGGTTCTTAGTTAGACCGCTCTAATTAGACCGATGGGATCTGTCTCTTCCTCGGAGAACTTCTCTTTTTCATTACTGACGTTTGTTGGTCAGTTCTCCTCCTTAGAGACAGATATCACCATAGACTCGCCTGTGCGAACATTTTGCACCAATTTGAAGCAAGCAGAGGCGACCAAGTTAAATGCATTTTAACCCTATTTTAACGGGTCTAGTACCCATTTTCATGTAATAAATACAAAATAATAACTTAGAACTACGTTTTGACTTACCCCTTTCTTGAATTGGTCTATTTTGAAGCTTCTTTCAAGCTATTTTCTTCCCTAATCCAACACTTTTCCTCCGTATCGCCAATTTTGAAATGCGTGTCACCTGACTTACGTTAGTGATCGTTTTGTGGTATCGTTTTTATGGTGTCGGCAATGACTGCCGATACCATACAACGAAAGAAGATTTTTTTAAAAACGATACCACAAAACGATCACTAACGTAAGTCAGGTGACACGCATTTCAAAATTGGCGATACGGAGGAAAAGTGTTGGATTAGGGAAGAAAATAGCTTGAAAGAAGCTTCAAAATAGACCAATTCAAGAAAGGGGTAAGTCAAAACGTAGTTCTAAGTTATTATTTTGTATTTATTACATGAAAATGGGTACTAGACCCGTTAAAATAGGGTTAAAATGCATTTAACTTGGTCGCCTCTGCTTGCTTCAAATTGGTGCAAAATGTTCGCACAGGCGAGTCTATGGGTGATATCTGTCTCTAAGGAGGAGAACTGACCAACAAACGTCAGTAATGAAAAAGAGAAGTTCTCGAGGAAGAGACAGATCCCATCGGTCTAAGCTCTAATGTGCAGTGTAGTGTAGTGCAGTGAAAGCAAAAGCGATCCTAAAGCGTACTTCAACCGGAAGTGAGTGTGTGTTGCGCGGGAAATCTCGTGTGATTTTCCTTGATTTTCCTATAAGTGCAGGCCATCGCTGCATGATAGAAAGATGAAAAGAAAGAAACATAAAAGATAGAGGAATTTATAGAATGATAAAAACAAAGAAAAACAAAAGAAAACAAGGAAAGATAGAAAGATAAAATGAAAGAATGATAAAAACAAAGAAAAACATACTAGATATAAATGTAAAGAAAGAAAAGACGATAGTATGATAAAACAAAAGAAAACAAAGAAAAATACGAAACGAAGTGATAGAACGATAAAACAAGGTATAAGGAAAAACTGAAAAAGGCGTAGACGATAGAATGATGAAAACAAAACAAATGATGAAAATTTATTGGTCATGTTGATGGGGGAATCCATCACCTCGGTCTGAGTGGCTTAGCCTTGCCCTTGGCTTGGCCTAGGCCTAGAGTAGATGCTACGAAGTGTGGCCGGTAGCCGGCGTGCGACCAGCCGCACAACGGCTACTGGACGCACTTTGCAGCATCTACTCTAGCCCTATAGCCATACGGGCTTGATGTTTTATGAAATATGACAAGTTCAAAGTCATATTTCATAAAATATCAAGTCTGTATCATTGTATGGCTAGGCTTAGCCTAGGCCCTAGGTCTTTTATTAGCCTTACTACTTAGCTTAGGCAAAACAAAGCGGTGCGTTATCGTGAAATAGACATTTCTAGTCTAAGTTAAGCTAGTCCCCCTCATTCACTCCACACATCATTGCGTGCAATGCTATCAAGATTTCTGTTTATATTGTCGGCACTCATTCATCAGTAGAGGCGCATGGCTAATATTGGAGACTGTTTCCTATTTGGGAGAATGTCTCCCATATTGGAGACTTAGCTTACAAAAGGACAAAAGAAACAAACACCAACAGCCGGCAGTTTCTCTCAGCCAAATTTTTGCCTCACTGAGGTCAGAAGCCCATTTTTGTGTGTACATTAGATCATAACAAAAAATGTTGTGAAAACAAAAATAGATGGCGAATTTTTAAAGTAGACAGTCAAAAGAGGTAATTTTTCATGAGAAATTTGCGTATCACATTTTCATTTTGAGTCGAGGTCAATGTAAACAAAGAAAATTGGTTTCCTAAATGGGTGATTGTCTTCCAAATAGGCTACCAAAAATGTTGACAAAAGTCTCTTGACAATAGAGACAGTCTCGATATCGGCCATGCACCTCTGCTGAATATTTACGGCTTTCACTTTAAATTAATTTAATGCATCTGTGGTGTATGCTCTTTATAAGTTCTGGGGCCCATTGCACAAAACTTGCGTTTAATCGCAACTCCTAAAAATCAAACGCAAGTCCTTAATGCGCTCTTCTGATTGGCTGCAAATAAAGTTGCGTTTGATTTCCCTGAGTTGCGTTCAAACGCAAGTTTTGTGCAACGGGCCCCATAAGTTCTGTACATATTTTGTTCCTCTTTCCACCTTCATAGACTTTACATGCAAGTAGAGGTCTATGTGCTTATTATGCACTAAATGAGAGGGGACTTATTTCATGGTCAATAAAAGGAAGAAAACAATTTAAACGAAACAACAAGGAAAAAAAAAAGAAAGAAAAAGAAAGAAAAAGAGGAGAGAGGTGGAAGAAGAAAAAGAGTGAACAAGAAACTTGTAATTTTTTTACACGTCTACCACCAGTTAGATCTAGATTAACCAATCCCAAAATAATGTACAGTCGTGAAAATTAAATAACTAAAATTTTGACTAATTTTAAATATTTGATTATTTTGATATTTAAAAAATTGTCTGTTTCACTCTTCCCTTTCATGCAGGTCATCATGCGTTCGCTGGTAAGGCTAACTTTTCCTCTGGCAAGACACTACTGCAATCGCAATATCCCCTACAAGACTGATGCCACACACTCGGGCGTCAACCTCACAGAAACCACACCTAGTTACCGTGTAGATCAGTCTACCGCCCTCACAGACACCTCGGTCAAGCACTCTGTTTACAATGAGCAGCGGGTCAGGGTCCAACTGGGGGCTCTTGGAGGCGGCAGTGTTGATCTGGTTAAAGATGACAAGACAGGAATAGCAAGGATAATGCTCAATAATCCTACCAAAGGAAATGCCATGTCAGGTAAAAATAATTGATAAAGGAAGTCCTTTTTGAATGGTCAACAAATTTTGTCCCACATCTTTACCACTGACCTTAGGATCTCAAGAGAGATATTGATGAGAAATTCAGTCCACTGTGTGGACTTATTTCACTAAGGATATTTGCAACTAAGTCACCCCTATGCAAGAATTGATGAGACACATTTTCATGCCTCCGCCCACTGAAGGTGGTGCCAGAGGCATTATGTTTTCGGGTCGTCCATCCATCCGTCCGTCCCGCTTTCTCGTGAAAGTGATATCTCAAGACCCATCTGAGGTATGAACTTGGTGCTAGTATGTATCACCATGGGAAGATGATCTGATTAGATTTTGGGTTATGTAGGTCGAAGGTCAAAGGGCACAGAGGTCAATTTCTGAAATATCAGGTGCTAGACTCATTAACGTTTTCAAGACAATTGACCACATTTTGTGGTTGGGCTCAATAACTTTTGATTCAGAGCCCTGAAAAATATACCAGATACATGAGTAGAAAGAGCAAAAATTTCTGCACATACTGTGTCCATTTTTGTTACATGACCATATTGCGTTTGATCCCAGGAATTTTAAAAAGGAGAATAAGATTTAAAATCCTTAAATTGGCAACACATTGAGAGGTTGAAAATCATTGTTTTTTATCAAAATTGGCAACTTTTTCAACTTTTCGCCAATTCTTTTAACCATGTATATTGTTTTCAAAGACATTACCCCTTATTACAATCTTGTAGTACTAAAAGAAAAATATTATTGTTGCCAATTTGAAGAACAAAATGTGATCAATTTAGCCCTGAAATAATTCCTGTCCTGAATGGGTTAACGTGATATCTCAAGAACCATTTGAGGTATTAACTTCAAACATGGTAATAGTAGCTGGGTCATAGAGGTCATTATGCATGAAATTAAAGATTTGTTCGTTTTGTTATGACCAGGAGGAGATAAAGTGATTGAACTTTTGGTTTGCTAGGTCAAAGGTCAGAGAGGTCAGTTAACATGGTAATGGTAGGCTTCTTATGCTGATTATCACAATAATTCAAGAAAAGTTAGTTTGAGTCGTGAACTTTATTGAATTTTGGCGGAGGCATATATAGGAGACGCATTCATCTTGTTTCTCATAGGAAACAGTCTGATCATAATTTTTGTCCCCGCCGAACGAAGTTCGCGAGGGGACTATGAAACGGGCTCCGTTCGTGTGTGCGTGTGTCCGTCCTTCCGTCCGTCCGTGCGTCCGTCTGTCCGTGTGTTAGAAAATGCTACTTCTCCGTCATTTCTTGGCCGATTTTGATTCTGATTGTTTTATCTGATAGGGCTGGGTGGGGGCTTCCAAACTTCTACACAGAATTTTGAAATTCATTAATTATGCAAATTTATGCAAATTTATTCAAAATTGACGAAAAATGCTACTTCTCCTCTATTTCACATCGGATTTTGATTCCGATTGTTTTATCTGATAGGGCTGGGTGGGGGCTTCCAAACTTCTACACAGAATTTTGAAATTCATTAATTATGCAAATTTATGCAAATTTATTCAAAATTGACGAAAAATGCTACTTCTCCTCTATTTCACATCGGATTTTGATTCCGATTGTTTTATCTGATAGGGCTGGGTGGGGGCTTCCAAACTTCTACACAGAATTTTGAAATTCATTAAATATGCAAATTTATGCAAATTTATTCAAAATTGACGAAAAATGCTACTTCTCCTCTATTTCACATCGGATTTTGATTCCGATTGTTTTATCTGATAGGGCTGGGTGGGGGCTTCCAAACTTCTACACAGAATTTGAAATTCATTAATTATGCAAATTTATGCAAATTTATTCAAAATTGATGAAAAATGCTACTTCTCCTCTATTTCACATCGGATTTTGATTCCGATTGTTTTATCTGATAGGGCTGGGTGGGGGCTTCCAAACTTCTACACAGAATTTTGAAATTCATTATTCATGCAAATTTATGCAAATTTATTCAAAATGGCTGAAGGTTCATAATGTTTTCATGTTTTATATTTCAGTTGTATACATGCATTGTTGGTATTCTCTTCTTTTGCATGCAGTAACATTATTATTTTATTCACTAAAGTTTTTCACTGAAGTTTTAAGGTTCAGGCTAGTTAATTTCCACAGATCTGCACTTCCGGCGGGGACATTTATTACGCATTGCGTAATTTACTCATTCACTTGTTTTATAGATGTCCAAAGTTATTTTGGAGCTTTTCAAAGGTACATTGTCCAATGCTTTGGGGTATTTTTCTTCACAGATCATTGTTGTTGTGTTCTGGGGAGCAGCTCAGGGCTATGCCTTTGACTCATATGACTTAACATAAGAGTTAACAAATATAAAAAGCCCAGTCAGAGCCCAGTACAAAAGGAAGCAAGTGATAAAAGTGACATTTTTTGAAAATGAGCAAAATGTGTCTGTCATTTACATGTGCGTGTATGCAATGTTATGTATTGACCTACAGTGTAAATATCTCTAGATAAGATGAGTTTCTGCTCATACATGTAGCTTGGCCTGTAAGTAAAACGTGCTTAGTACACACTAAAAACATCAGTAACTCAGATTTGAATGGTTTGTCACAAGTTTGCTTCCTTTTGTCAAAGTAGGGCAGAGTGTAGATCCCATTTAATGTGGCAGTGATTTCTTTTTTTTACAGGGAGAATGATGGTAGACCTCTCAGATGCCATCGATGACCTGGAACTGTGGGATCATGGAAAGGGCCTCCTCCTCCATGGTAACGAAGAGAGCGACCATTTCTGCAGCGGTGGTGACTTGTCTGTCTTGTGCGGCTTAAAGAAACCAGAAGATGGTGGTATGATGTGCCTCTTCATGCAGAGCACACTCGGGAGATTGCGACGCCTTCCACTCGTCAGCGTCGCACTCGTTCATGGCCAGGCGATAGGGGGCGGAGCGGAGCTCATGACGGCATGCGACTTGCGTCTTTGGACGGAAGCTACACAGCTCCAGTTCAAGCAGGCCAAGTTGGGACTTTCCACCGGATGGGGTGGCGGTTCGAGGTTGGTACGCATTGTTGGACCACGTAGGGCACTGCAGCTTCTTGCAGGATGTCAGATGGTAACAGCTACAGAAGCGCTGCGGATTGGTCTTGCTGATGACATTTTACCAAGGAGTGGCGACAGTTTACAAGATGCTGTAGAGTGGTTAGGTCAATACACACATGCATCTGTGGACATAGTGAGCGGTATCAAGGAACTTGTGCTTGCTGCATCTCACCTACCCCTTGACAAAGCATTAAAGGTTGAGCGCGAGATCTTCACCAGACGCTGGTCAAGCCCAGAGCATGACGAAAAGTTCAGAAACGTTTTAGAGAAATTACAAGAACAAAAGTGAAGGCTGGTGCCCCTTCCAGTGTATGAGGCAATCCAGGAAATCAAGATTCAACACCAATGGCAATTTTTTGATCTACAAGGTCAATATGGTCATTTTCTGAGTTTATATTGTGGGCTGCATCAAAGAAATATATTTATTTGTTTTTATGTCTTCTTTGTATTGGAACAAAACTCTATTGTAGCAATAGTTTTCTGAAAAGCTAGACTACCAAATAGTAGTTACGCATGGTATTTGAGACAAAAGAAAAGATCTAGTGCTAATCTTGAGCTGTTTGACCAAAGCAAGTAAAATCTACAAGAGGAGAAATCGTGACAAATCTACTGCTCCAAAGTCTATCTCCTATGATTTAAAGGACCTACTACATGTAGTTCAAAACCATCAATGAGTCAGGCACCCATCAACAGAGCAAAGTTTGAAAGAGGATTTTAGTACTTAATTTTCTCTTTTGGTGTATATTAAGGTTATTGTGTTAATCATTCTTTTCTAAAGGCTGGAAATTATAATTTGTCTGAAATATATATGTAATTTTGATGATTAAGATTATACATTCAAGCTATAAAATTTGACACACATCCCTGCTCCTACACTGTAATACCGGTACTTAAAAACATCAATGTAGTGGATAAATTAAGATGTACATCTAAGTGAGCTTTGATGAGTTCACTAGGAAAGCTTTTTATATCGTAATAATGGCTCGTTCACATATGCTGCAGTAAACCACCTTTTTAAAAAAGCCATTTTTTTGTGTGTATTAAATGAATGGCAAGCAGGGATGCATGACGCAAAGCGTCTTATAAGATACAGAAATGTAAGCGCAGTACGCTTAGAAACCCCTGTGTTTTTTTTTTTATGCGGTTTACTGCTTCATATTTGAGCGAACCTTAAAGGTGAAATGCTCTACATGTACATGTACATTGTATTCGTTTGAAAACTTGATTCATGTGGTAAAGAGGTGGCTCAATTTTGAGCATGATATATACATGTACATGTACATGGTGACATGACACAGTATAAGACAGTTCGTAATTAGTAGTGAAACCTTGCTTTAGCAGCCACCTGTATAGAAAGACCACCTGTCTATAAAGACTATAATTTTTGTTTCCCCTGAAAAGTGTTTCTTTGCAATGCCCGTGCATTTGTTTTGGTGGACGCTCTACTTGTTTAACCACTAAAATCATATTGGGTGCGTACATCATGGTGCGTACAAAATAAAGGTCAATTGTACTCAATTCTCCATATCGCATCTAGCTCTCCAAATCCGAACGCATGCGGCGCTCTAATTTTTGGGCATGTGATTGCTGGCAACTGAGCTTCCGGGTCCGGCCGGAGCGTCATTGACAATGTGTTAGAAGACGTGGTCAGCCTAGCAAAAACTCCCTTTTGTTCCTAATCTACATGTACATGTAGCAAATAATCCTGTTTTTATACAGTTGATATTTAAATGGGATTCTTCTGTGAAGCCACCCAATGTGGGATGTTGAGCCGAAGATGCAAAACGTGTTTTCAGCAGAACAATCACGCACAAAAAAAGCAAGGAAATATCAGTGTATGCTCACTATAGCTATAGACTGGAACCGGAAATATATGTGCCAACATCGTTGTCCCCGATATCGGCATCGGGAGCTGATATCGGCTGATATCGGCTATATGCGATAGGGAGAATTAAGAACTGGCTTATTACATGTACTTGGACCACAATGATACCAAATAGTGGAAGAAAATCTTACCTCAAAACCAAATTTTGCCTCTGCTACTCTAATTCCATTTTCAAAAGATTGACATAATGATTTCAAAATGACAGTAACAAAAAACACCTCACATTTATATCTACAGTACAAGTTTTATGGTTAAAAATAACCCTACCGGTAATTTGTCTTGCAATCGGGCCTTTTCTGAAATATATGTTCATGTATTATTTTTATGTTTAAGGTACATGTAAGGGCTCAAAAGTAACAATTTTTAAAAAAATTATTATTTGTATTTAGAGTAAATGTGCTCTTATTTTACATGCATGGTGAGGAATGAAATTTGTGTTTGTTTTTTGTTTTTTTTGTACTTGGCAAAGGTTTGGCAATCATATGTATTGAGTGTATCTCAATTGTGTTTTAGAACTGTAATTAAGAATACAGAGAGTTGTGTACGTGACACAGTGGGCATGTGTGATAATCATGTAAGTTGGCATTGTCTGCTGACCTGTGTAGATTTTATTGGGTAACATACATGTATGATCCAGTATGTGTGTTAAGAGATGGTTTGTAATAATTTTCTGCTGTTTTGGTGATGTTGTTTGATGCCAAATAGTACATGGATATGTTGTTACGAATCGCATATGATTTCTTTTTTAAAATGGATTAGTCACCTTTGTTCGTTTAATGAAGAGAATGTTTGTGTACTTTGGGGTTTTTCCCGCTGATTCTTTTCACCTTGCCTTTTCACGTTGCTGAGAAGAAAGTTCTAACTACATGTAATTATAGATAGCACTTTCTTTTAAGGAGGGAGGTATTATACGAATTGTATGCATATGAATATAAGATGTAGTTCTTTGGCACACATGCACAGTGCGATGGGCCGTTGATTAAAAGGCAAGAAATCAAGATAAATTTCTAGTTTGATTTGAGTAATTGTGTTAATTTAGATGGTGATTATGAATCTGATTTTTGTTTGAGGCTGCATAAGTTGTATATCACACCCTGCACTTTGACAATGTATATTGCAGTAAAAGTGCAGAAGAGCGTCTTTTAAGAGGGGTGGACTGACTGGCCATGGGCAGTTTTCCCCTAAGGGTTGGTCAGTATTTGGGTTAAAAAGGGCTGGTTGCTTAGAAATACCCACTCAAATTTTCGTCCTAGTTCGCCCCTGTCTTTTAGGGTTAAATTAGGATTGCATGTGGTAAATTTATTACATCATATGGTGTTGCTACTAAGTGTGGAGGGAGAGGGATTGGTGTGAGTCTGTCTTCTCACATTTTTTTCATCTTTCTTTCTCTCTATAGCTATGCCACTGATTTTATTTAAAAGTACATATATTCTTTTGCACTGTTTCTACCAAAGGTATTATTCTTTCATATACATTTATATGTTTTGTTTAATTTTATTGATAAAGATCAACTCGATATGAGCCATTATTTGGTAATTCTTAATATGATTTGATACTGATGGAAATAATTCTGTTTGATTTTTTGCATGAAGTGCTGCATGTTATTATACTCTTGTATGCGCATTGAATGGTTAAATGGTTGCCAAGAAGGATTCATTGTCAAAAATAATTTCATGGAAATAAATCATATGAAATAGTAATATTGGTTTGAATGCATCATTATTTTACTCAATACATGTACATTGTAAATGTATGCATCTTCATGTATTTAATTTGTTATCTTTGTACATGTATCTACATGTAGATAATTATGATTTGTCATTTGTTTTTGCATCGGGTGCACTTACTTGTCATTTTTTCTGTCCCTCTCTTTCTGAATGTTATTCTTTATTTTTTTTCTTTCTTTCATGTCATCTATTAATCCTCTTTCACCCAATTTTTTTTTTTTAAACACTGTCTTTCTTCCTCTAATTCTCTCTGATTTCTTCATTTCTCTTTCCCTGAGGTATCAGTCTTCTTTACTTTGGTTTTCTTTCTCTATCCCAACCTCTCTATCTCCCCCTTCCACCTCTCTCTCTCTCCAACCCTCCCTCTCCTTTCTCTTTCTTTCTCTCTCTCTCTCTTCATCTCCCCCTTCCACCTCTCTCTCTCTTCATCTCCCCCTTCCACCTCTCTCTCTCTCTCTCCAACCCTCCCTCTCCTTTCTCTTTCTTTCTCTCTCTCTCTCTCTCTCTCTCCATCTTCATATATCACCCTTTTCTTTTTTTTACCATTTCATGAAAGATGAAGAAGATCCCTTACGAGAGAAAAAATAACATGGACAATTGAACACTATTATTGATTTTTCCAACAGTTTATTAAATGTCTCCACATCCCAGTATACATTATCTATTTTAACATTGAAAAATACAGTTTAAATCCATGCATAGCCCATCATAGACCATAGGGGAGAGAGACAGAAGCCTCTGATAAATGATTCTTGAAACCCTAAATATTCCAAGAATCTTCTCCAGCTTCGGAGGTTGATTGCAACATTTTTCCACACATCTCTGTTCTGTGCCATTCTAGTGTACTCTTGCAGTGTTTTTCCACTCCAGGTCTTAATGTTTCTCTTCCCAGTTGGTTTTCAACTTGCCTCTTGGTCTAGTACCTTCTACTCTCCCTTCCAACATATCTTTTAAGAGACTCTGATGTCTTTTGATGTGACCAAAGTATTTTGCCTTTCTTTCCGTAACTAGTCCTATCAGGGTAGGTTGTCTAAGCCCTGCTATGTGCAATATTTCTTTGTTTTTGTCTCGCCTGCAAGAGCAAAAAGCGAGACATAGGCGCCGCTTTTCCGAAGTATATGTCCGATTTCTATGAAACTTGAACACAAGTGTTGTAGAGTATCACAGATAATGTGGAATAAATTTCAGGTCAAAAGTCAAGGTCAAAGGTCAATTGAGTTAAATTGTATTCCAAAAACTTAACCTGAGGTTAAGTTTTTGAATTTTTACTTTATTTCAAAAGTATTTGTTCAAATTCTTGAAACTTGGCATCATTCTTGATAGGGATTGTCTTCATGTCACCCTCTTTCAAATGAATACCCAAATCTTACATTTTCATCACATTAAAGGTCACCTACTGACAGTTTAACTTGGTTAAGTTTTGGGTAAATTTCAGTTTTGTCTCTACATACATGCATGTAGTATTACATGTACATGTAGTACATTGTATGTGCATGTATTGTAAACATACATTTGACTTCTTCTCAAAACTTTGCTGGTAGTGGATTTCAACCAAAATTGGTAGGGATCATCCTTAGGCAAGGAGGATCTAAATTAATATAGATGGGGGTACCTACCAATATAGGGGGGGAGTCTTGGGGGCACCACCCCCAAGAGCACCAATAATGGCAGTAATTACATTAGATTCATATTTGCTTCTTCTTTAAGCCCTGTTGCAAGATTGTTAGCAAAGTTGGTAGGTATCATCCTTAGAGGAAGGAGACCTCAATTTCTGAAACACGGTACCTTGCCTCCAAGGGGGCTCAGGGGCAGCACCCCTTAAGTGCCCTAATGTGAAAATGAGATATTTGTTAAATGCATGGCTGGGTTCTAACCAAACTAGGTAAGTATCATCCTAAGGCAAAGAGGATCTAAATGAATGCAAATAGGGTACCTATATGTATGCCTTAAGGAGGGAGTGGAGTGGCAGCAAAAGCCCCCCCCCCCCCCCCCCCCCCCCAAGAGCCTGTGACACCAAACTGACATTTTTCTTTCTTCTGTAAAACATATTGCCACATGTAGATTGTAAGCAAACTAGGTAGGAATCATTGTTTGTTAGGGGAAGGAGACTTCAAGTTGTTCAAGTATAGTAGATCATTATCTTCAAGGGGTCTGATGGAGGGGTACCACCCCAAAAGTGTCCCAATGGCAATTATTTCATGTACACATATTCTGCTTCTTTAAAACACACAGCTTGATTTCAAATGAACTCCATCATCCAATAAATCTTACTTGAAGGGATTTAAGTTATATAGATGGGGTACCTGGCCCACAAGGGGGGGGGGGGGTGGCTCAGGGGCAGCACCCCTTAAGTGCCCCAACCTTTAATTTTTCACCAAGCGAAAATTTTGCCCTGAAAATTGCGTGATACAGGCGAGACTGCCCTGGGCATTTCCCTTGTTTCAAGAATGAGGTGGCGATTTAGATTAAAGGCCAGGAGCCGTACTCTGTAAACTACATTTATGTTATCTTTGATGTTAAAGAAAATAATGTTAATTGTCATAACAAACTGAAATTCAATGAACATCTGCCATTGGTGCTTGCGCAGAAGTCTCTTAACTTTATGCGAGTGCAGCTAGCTTTTTGTAGACATTAACCAATGACTTGTCCTAATTTTGATTTGTTACGCATTGTTTTTACCAACATTGTTTTCAGAATTCCACTCCTGGTACACTATAATCGCATGGATACCTAAAATATGACACATGCCCTTTGTATATACATCCCACTTCTGGCCTGATTCAATGTACCATATATTTTATATGAAATAGGAATAAACATAAGAAATTATTAAAAATTGATGTCATAACCATCAATAACTTTGATGCATAACATACCAACAAGCATTGATTTTGATGAAATAAATGTAAGTAAATACTGAAATTGTAAAGAATAACGAAAATGATTAAGACGCATTCAAACACGATGCTCTATTAAAGCTACCTCAAAAAAGTTTTTGTGGCAAGACATATTGACTGGAGCATACATGTAATTCAAGTAAAAATTCTGTTAATGCCTAAATCACAGAGTGCATGTACAGGCCTTTGTTGAGCACAGCTATATTTTCCTTGTAAACCCCCACTTGCCATTTGTTTCCACCTAAAATTATTTTCTTCTGTTGCAGTTTTTTTTTAAAAGGTGGTTTGCTGCACTTTGTCTGAATGGGGATTTAAAAATACTCTTACAAATTTTAATCAATGTACAAGATTTCCTCCTCTACAAAAATACAGATATGTTTATCAACAGTTTTCAAAAAAACTCACCACACTACATGCTTGAACTACAAAATGTACAAGGCCATTAGATAAACAATATATCAAGACAAGAAGTATGTTCCATTCAACTATACTCCTTATACCCTAGAACAATAGTTGAATGGAGCATACTTCCCTCAGCTGCAAAGAACGCCCCTGATGTGACTACATTTAAATTAATGATAAATAGGAAACCTTAAATTAGTGCTATAGCGATTGCATGATGGGCCGCACGTCGATAGCCACTCTGAGGCGTTTTTGTGCAGTGCAGTACAAGACAAGATAAGACAAGAGATTGGTGCCTTCATTTTATGTTACAATGTATGATAATGCAAACAAACATACATGTAGTGATTGCAGACTCAGAACACCACCAGTATGCATAGATACAGAAATGAAAATCAGGTTACTATAGCTATTAGCCAATACCCTAAAGTCTAAACAGTATGTTTCATTTAAAGTTGCCTTAAACTGGTAGAATTTGAACAGCGACATCTTACAGTCATTCCTAACTTAAAATTATAATTTGAAATTAGTTGCATTTTATTTTGAATTTTAACTAACTAGCCAGGAAAATACGCACATTTTTTATGTCAAACCATCAGGGCCGTAGCCAGAGTTTGATGTTGGGGGGGGGGGGGGCACATACATGTACATGTAATTGATCCTGGGGAGGGGTCTAAGAGGAGGGGTGTCTCCTTTCAGAAAATTTTTGCCTATTTAAAAGGGTGAAGATGCAAAATGGTGAATTTTCTGACATAAATTTGTTTTCATAACGTGGCTACGTGCCTGCAAACTACATGTATTACTTTTGACTTGCAAATGTAGAAAACTGCCTGCACATACATTCTAAGCTTCTACAAGGAAGAATGGTGCATGATGGGAAAACTAAGATGCTTACATGTTTTCCAAATCCTGTTAAAAGATGGCGCTATTTAGGAGGTTCAGTTTAAGGCAACCTTAAAGAAATGTTATTTATTATTTACCAAATGACAAATATTGTCATTAAATATGTTACTGGACACTAGGAAAGAATTGGGGCAATAAATATGACACGCATAAAAGTTGAAAGCACAAAATACTTTCACACACAAAATAACTACATGTACATGTAAGAAGTACAGACCACAGACTCTCTTTAAATTCATGAAGGCCATGAAAAAGCTTGAAGTACATACATGTATGAGAACAATACATTGTGCATAGTGGCTGATACAATACCCTTTTCTTGCATTCAAGACCCTGTTCATGTTAAAACTATAATTGCAGATACAGACATTGCTTGTAAACTACAGGTATGTTAACACCATCCGTGCCACAAGCAGTAAATCTAGCCAAAGAAATGTAAGTGATGAACAAGGGCTATGTTTTTCTCCTTGAAACTTCAAACATCTTAAAGTTTATTCCTGGGTTACATAATTATTTTACACCCAATTTAAAATTTAAACAAGCATCCAAAGTAAAATTCAACACCTGAATTATGACAATTTGTTTTTAAAAAAGTGGTGGCACAAAAGGGGTTAATCAAAAATGAAAAGAGAACAGAAATCCTGCACAATAACAGAAATGTCTCTATACAAGCATCTCTGAGTCTGACTGCATAGGTAACCCGTAATTCCTATATTCAATTAAAAACAAATCTTTTCTCCCATTCACAGCAATATGGATATTAAACCTTATAAAGAACTACATGTAGATAATATGAACTATCATACACAGATCGAAGATGTACATGTACATGTATATTATATTGATAATAAAAAGGTGTGCAATATGCATATTTTCTTAAACTAACTGCATTAAAAGATAATTACATACAGCTGTATTCGTACATTGTAAATATATTTGGGTAATAACTTTCCACTAGTCATTAAATTCACATAAACACACTTCAGCTCATAGTATGAAGCTAATATCATAAAGCTAATGATCTCATGCTCAGTATCCAGATTTGTCTTTCATTTAGAAAAAGCACAAATAAAAAATAGATTACTTGATATACATGTGTAATCCTTTCAAAAATTGAAATTGTTTATCTCGGGCAAATACCTATGAAATTTTCATGACAACTGCAAGTATCAAAATTACAATTAAAAAGCATATCAATCATAGCAAATGACCGACAACAAAAAAAATCCATTTGCTTCCACTACTAAAATATATCAAGGCCAATTAAAAAAAAAGAAGAAGAAGAAAAGAACAGATGCTTAGTATTCAAATCATTCAGTTATTTTCTTTATAATGTAAACACTGTACAGGCACACCCTGTTAAAACAACAACAACAAACAAACAATTTCTATGATAGGTAGAACACATGGTTTCAGCTGGAAAAGTTTGTGCATGAATAAGCTGCCAAACAATAATACTTTCATTCACCGCCAAAAAGTAAAAAGAGACAGATAGGTACAATAAATATGTTAATTAAATATTCAAGCCGTATATATTGCGTAAATACCAGTTTGAAATACAACGTGAGAAGTACTGAAAAAGATTGTAAATACAAATTTCACAAAGATACATGTATGCATCAACCTCTTGTTAACCCGTTGACGACTGAATTATCTCATTCCCATAGGCTTAACACAGGAACCGTCCGGTTCTCGTAGGTAATGGGTTAAAAGACTCTTGTGTCACTTCTTCAAAATACCCTGTGTAATAAGTTAATAATAAGTTATGTTGAAAAGAGGATAAAATAAGATCGGATGATGAAATACAACTTTTAGATGTATAATGGGATAATAATGGTGGATGCATTGCACTGGAATAGAGCTTATTAGATGAAGATGGGATACGGTATTAAAAGTACTTTGATATTCCATCCTCATAACACACACAATGAACAATGGGGTTAAATTTAGAGGAATCACAGCAAACTATTAATCATTTCATATTTCTGACAGTTTTACCTCAAGAGCACAAACCTAGGTAATGTAGCTAGAAAGTATGGGCATTCTTAAAGGTACATCTAATAGATAGTGTTTGTCATATCATTATTTTGAAGAATAATTTTTTTTGGTGCATTGTGTTGGTGTAAGACCAAATCATTTTTTTTTTAACTGCTTCAAACCTGCAAGAGGACAGCACAGATCAGGCTCCCCCCTTTTAAATCTTTATAATTAGTCAAAACTCAAAGCAAAGATATATCTTAGAACAAAAAATGGGAACAGATTTTGAGCAAAGGAACTTTCAAATTGCACACCATATAAAAATATACCTGCAATGAATACATGAATTCACACTGACAAATATAAAATATACAAAGTCTCTAAAATTCATAAAGAAATCGGTGGCATCAACGCAGGTATAAAACTGAAGGCCATAAAAAGTTGAATACTGTACATCAAAAATTGGAGAAATAATATGTCGGACATACTGTAAAATCAGAAACTGTTACGAAATGTTAATGACAGCCATTTTTGCTGCAAGAAACTTTCACCAAATGCATTAAGTAAACATTGTTATTCAATAATTTTGTGCATGGGAATTTCATGAAACTGAACCACTTGCAAAATTCATAAAGTTTCTGGTGCTACAGTATGTAGGGATATCCAAAGACTAATTTTGACATCTAGAATAAAAACAATCTACTTTTATCATAACTGTTTACTCTCTACAATTTAGAAACCATGATTGACAGATAAAATATTAACCATACGGTAACTTTCAAGCTGCATATATATGCAAAAAATAAACAATGATCAAAAGAATTAAAAGAATGAAAATCTATCAGCCACATTCTTCCAAGTTAATTAGAAGCATGATGAGGTACTCGGCAAATGTACCTGGGTTGATCAGACCTTTCAGCTGTATAGTGTGTTTTGTTACTCAGTGATATGATATGATCTTTACCAGACACATGCCTAGCTGAAACTCATTCACACTGGGACCCATTACCTGACCAGCGCATCTTGAAGACACAGAGTTTTCAAAACGTGTTCCATTAATTTTGAAGATAAGAAAAATGACAAAAATGTAATTTTTTCATTTATGATAAGGTAGAAACTTTTTTGTTTGAGGACTTACATGTACATGAATAGCAGCATGCTATTCACAATATATTTTGAGTATGGCACCTATGAAAAGAGGGGCTCAGAAGAAACCTGGAAATTAGTGATATTTCAGTGAACAACAAATGGGAGAAATACAATCATTGTCACATGGCTAATACACAAATTTTAGATTCCTATAGTGATTAAAACTTTCAAAAATTCATAACTTTGTTATTAATTGTCCTATTTCGTTCAAAGTTCCACCGATCTGTTTCTTTGATCTTTCTGTTCCACTCTACTTGTTAGAAAGGTTGGATTGCCCTTTAACATGACCATCAGCTGCAAACTAGCAACAACGGGCTCCTATAAATAATACATGTAGCTTCAAATCCTATATTTACAAATTACAATAACAGACATCTTACAATACTTTGCACAAATATCCTTATACAACAGTAACTCACTTCCTCACTAAATATGAATCATTTATAAGACCTTTTTTTCCCAATCACCACTTCATGATTACATAACATAAAATGGGGTGAATTGGAGCATTGGGTGGAAAAGGTTGAAAAATTTAAAAAGCATTTTTTATATTAATTTTCTCTTATTCATTTTTGTATTCCTAATGAATAAAAGAAATGAAAAAGGTTCTACATCATTATTTGGAAGAAAGAGTGTGAAAAATAGAAGCTTTCCTGATTTGTCATTATCACCCTGTTGTTCTCTTCACTTGGTTATAAGTTAAATACCATACATCTGTAAACAGGTCTGTACAAAATTAAATGAAAGATATATTCCTGTCATACCTATCATGTACAGAATATCTTCCATCATATCAGAAGCAGACTATGAAAAATTGCTGGATTCTGCATGCTGGATGCGATCCTTCATGCCATGGTCACCTTCCTTGTCAAAGTTGTGGCAAGTCCCAGACGATCTATTGCTGATGATAAAAAATTTATGTGACTTCTGCAAAACTTTTAAACAAAATGTACACAGTTCATGTTATACCTTTCACCACAGTCAGCAGAAAATAGAATAACTTTTGAAATCACTGCACACCAGAGGCCTTGGTGGTGGTGGTTGTTGTCGACGTCGAAAGTCCAAGGCGCTTGCTGACGACCTCTAACATGACCTGGACCAGTGCGTCCATGTCGTACTTGTGGTTCCATTTCCAGTCCTCTCTGGCCTGCCTGTCATCAAGACGCTTGGGCCAAGAGTCAGCTACAAGTAGGGGGGAAAAAATTCTTTAAATGTTTAAATGTTTAATGACAATGCAATATGAAGAAATAAACGATTTATCAGAGATGTAAAAAGATCTATACTTGCCGCTTATCATGCCTGACTCAGTGCAATTTTATATATTTTATACGCATTTTGTCACCACATCAATTGTTTTATTTGTTTGAATTTTTGGTTATATTATTTGTTCTATGTGTATTTATTATTTCTATTCTATTGTTTTGTAATTTTTGTATTGTAATAAGGGGTTGCTTTTTTACAAGTTTTTAACTTTTTTAGCAATCCTGGCATATCTTTTATCATTGCATTTGTTTTTTTAAACAAAATGTGATTTTATTTTGCCTAATAAATGTGAATTGAATTGAATTGAATCACTGGTGGGGTGATAAAACATCTCGACTATAAATGTTAAGTTTTCAGGAGAGGAAAAAACTTTCATATTTTAAGAGCATTGATGACATTCTTTAGACAAGGAGCCTGTGGCAATATTTTTGCAATATGTGTTTATCAGAACAATATGTCCTAAGCTAAAGAATTAATAAGACAAAAGATTGCCAGAAATTGAGTTAGGGGATTTTATCCCTACCAACATTATGAAGTGCTCCTACTCATGAAACATGGTTCCAACAATGTTCAAACAATTTGGCATAATATTATAATCAGGTTAAACAACAAGTACAGTATGTAACTAATGAATGATGATGGATGATATTCTAAGTTAGTGCTGTGTAAACTGTCAAACTGTCAAACTGTAACCCAATGAACTAAAACTTTTACCTTTTACATGTATACAATTGTTAGATTTAGTGAAAGTGATCACAATATTGCTGTCTGCAAACAGTTGGAACTAATGAATGTCTGACTCTTCTGTACTACCACATGAGTTAATACAATAAGATCATGTGTCATGAGTTCATCTCCACCCCTACCCCCACCCCCAATAATTTTTTTCTTTTTAAGGTGGTGCTTTTACTTTTTTGTTTCATGCTGAATTAATTCTGATATTTAAAAAATCAGAAAAGCTATTCCAACAAACTAATTATCACAAATATACCATTGGCCATCACAGGGTGTACACTTTAGGAAATATTGGTTTTCGAAGATTTAAGTGCATTAATTGTGAAAACTAAAATCATGTAATGAGAAAAGTGGGTGACCCAATGTCGAATGACCATACACAAATCTAAACATTCAGTGATTGAGGTCATGACTAGGATCATGAATATTCATCTTTAATAATCATAACATAATAAGTTGTTTGGATAGCTCACCGATACTCTGCCTATTATCTGGACTGTACTTGATAGAGAATTCTGGGATGTACTTCTTGATAGCCTCAGCAATCTCCTCAGGATTGAAGCTGATGGCGTTGATGTTGTAGGTGCGTAACCGCAGCAACTCCTCCGGGGCTTCTAGCATCTCAACGATGGCTCGGAGGCAGTCTTTGATGTAGATCATGGGAAGCACGGTGTCAGATCTCAGGTAACAGTCAAAGTGGCCAGATTGCAGGGCGTGGTCAAATATGGATACTGCATAATCTGTAGGGAAGAGAGAGAACAGAAAATGAGAGAAAGAGAGAAATGTTATGCAACAAGGTATGTGATAGAGAAATAGATTGAGAGAGGGGAGAGAGAGAGAGAGAAAAGAGGGGGGGGGGGGAGAGAGAGAGAGAGAGAGAGGGAGAAAGAGGGAGAGAGAGAGAGAGAGATTGATTTGGAGAGAGGGAAAGCAAAGGAATTAGAGAAAGAGAAATGTGAAAGGTGGAGAAAGAAAGGTTGATAAAGAAGGAAAGAAAGACAAAAGAAAGGAGAATAAATTGAGAGAAATAAATAAATTATATAAATTATCATCAACTAACAAACAAATGTTAAAATCTTACGACAACAATAACCTAATAGGAGAATTTGCACTGTACCCCAAGTAGTACATGTAGTGATCAAGCACATTATCTCCAATTACATGTAAAACAAGCCAGTAAAAAAAAAAATCCTTCTGGAAGAGATTTAATCTGCCATAAAAGTATGACTTTCAAGGCAGTACACCACCAGGTAATTTTTTATTGCCTATGGTTTCCGTCATTGACTTACCTGTTGTACCGCCCCCTGGAGCCGTGTCACCAGAAATGACTCCCGGTAATCTCAACGACCGAAAGTCGACATCAAACTTGTGATGATAGTACTACAAAGGAGATAGAAATGGAAACCATGTCAAAGGTCATGTTCACTACTGGTCACAAAATTTTGCTGTGAAAGAAACTGTTAGCAAGTTTTTTTCAAACTGGTTCATTTATTAGTAAATAGAATAAATTGTGGTCCTGTGGTTTGGTTTAATGGCAGGCAGGCCTTACAGAATTCATATAACATACCACGTGATTAAAAAAGATCTTCCCTGTGGAAAGGGAATTGTCAAAAAGAAATTCTTCCTCCAAACCAAACTGAGTACTCTCAAATCTCTGGTAAGCTATGCTTTGAATATTAATGGAATGAGGTCCCCGCAAATATTTTCTTCTTTGTTGCTACCTGCCAGATATGTGTACTAACTGGGAATTCCAACACATCCAGTGTGAGCAAACTTGTGAAAAATTATAGAGGCACATTCTGCAGTCAAATGTTCCAGAGTATTTTTAGATATGGCAACCTGCATAAAATTCCAACAGAAGTCTAACGGTCAGTTATTCCTCATGAAGTCAGCTCCCAGTTGCTATATTTAGACCCGAGTTCTTAAGCATTATATTCCTCTATACAACTATTGTATTAATACAATGCTACTTTTCTGGACTGCAGTACCCTAAAGAAAGGAAAAGCTCCTCCTCACCTCTCCCAGGAGTTCTGCATGGACCTTGGCCACGCCGTAGATGGTCCTGGGTCTCTGTATCGTAAGGTCAGGGGTCAATTCGCGAGGGGATTCGGGTCCAAATGCTCCGATGGTACTGGGACAGAAGATACGGAGGTTGTACATCTTGGCTAGCTCCATCACGTTGTGAAGACCTTGGATGTTCACCTTGATGGCCAGGGGCACATTCTAAAGTTGATATCAGAAAGTGAGACTGAAATTTTTAAGTGAAATATTTTTTTGAAG
The DNA here is from genome assembly GCA_025618425.1 of Heliocidaris tuberculata. Lineage (NCBI taxonomy): Eukaryota > Metazoa > Echinodermata > Echinoidea > Camarodonta > Echinometridae > Heliocidaris > Heliocidaris tuberculata. The sequence goes on from CM046841.1 coordinate 29,831,780, forward strand.
ATAATAATAATAACTTTACATGCGACATTAAGGCGAATCCTTTTATCTCAGCCTATTGTTCAGATTCGCCTTAACCCACGTTTGCTTTTGCCTTAACGTCAAATTTCTTTTGTGACGGAATAAACCGCATTGTTAGGATTCGCCTTAAGGTGGAAGATATGCTTACATAATAATAATAATGATATTCTGCATTAATAAAGCCCCTATCACATCTACAATGTGAAGTGCTTTACAGATAATAATAATAATAACAATAACGATAATAATATATTACATTTATATGGTGCATCAAGTTAATACTTCAATGCGCTTTACAGTGATATATATCAAATTAAAAAGGTACTTCATTATATTAAATTTTTTTAAATATATGTTGCAAAAATTAGTCCATATGGTTAAAGGAGTGATATACATGTATGATGTGGGTGCCAACTGAAGAATGGAATTTCTTTAAGATCACTCCTCTCTCTGATTATGATGCTTTTAGAGGGGGTTGGGCTAACTCGCCACTAGAGCAAACTCGGCACTAGGGCAAACTCGGCACTAGGGCAAACTCGGCACTAGGGCAAACTCGGCACTAGGGCAAACTCGGCACTAGGGCAAACTCGGCACTAGGGCAAACTCGGCACTAGGGCAAACTCGGCACTAGGGCAAACTCGGCACTAGGGCAAACTCGGCACTAGGGCAAACTCAGCACTGCGCGGTGACTATGTTTCTAGAGTTAAAGTCCCCGCTATGCACCGTACCGTTTTTTAGTCTTAAATTTCAAGTTTTTTATAATTTTACTTCTTGAAATTTTCAATATTATTTCTTTGCTAATCCCTTTACGCACTGATATCAAATAATTTTGTATTTAAGTGTTTTGAAATCTGTAAATAATGCGAAATTCAACACAAGTAATTGCGATCAATTCAACTCTCTGGGCTCACTCGGCCTCGATTTTCCGGCAAGGCCGAGTTCGCCCTAGTGCCGAGTTAGCCTGGATCCTTTTAGAGTTATTTGTACCACAGTACAAACAGAATTCTTGCCATTCATATTGAAAATAAACATTAATTCTTCCTTCATAAATGCTGATTACTCCAACAAAAACTTTCAGGTTTTTTTTTTTCATTGTAAGATGCATCGCTTGAGGCCAAGCTATCCATCAAACTGCCTGTCAACCCTCCCTCCTTCTTCCCTTACATACCTGCTCCCCAACAGCACTAAGAACTGCACTAAAATGAACCATCCAGTCTATGCTCTCATTGACAATAATCTCTTGAAGATTCCTGAAGTCCAGCACATCAACAAATGCGTAGGGACCTGCATATATACATTTAAAATATTGCCAAGTGTGATTGTGGTTACAAAATAAATACACCATTAGGAAATGATCAATGCAGATACCTGCACCTAATTTATGACCTTATTATGGTTTATTATTGAGGTTGGAAATACAGTATGATGGTATATTGGTCTTATGTTAAAGGTTTACAAAAAGATTCTCAAGTTGATGCTGCACATTAAATTACATATGTATTACAGGATACTCTAAATCCAGAACTTTCTTGACATCAAACTTTCACGAATTGTTAATGACAGCCAATTTTGTAGCAAGATACTTTCGCAAATTGTAACAATTTTATGTTTTTTCAACTCTGAGTTGATTATTTTGTGGTATGAAACTTTCGCGAATCTCGACCACTCGCGGAATTCGCGAAAGTTTCATGCACACAGAAATTTCTGAAATCAAACTTCAAATCATTGTGGATAATAACCCTGCATTGTAATTCTAAAGCTCCGTTCAAAGATGTAACATAGTAAAATTTGGCATCTTAATGACTGAGAAGAGCCAATATTTTGCAGATAAAATATGAAGCTGTATGCAATAATTGGCCCCTACACATGCATTCTCACCAATCAGAGTGCTAGAATGTACATAAATGTACATACATGTATATTAGGCCACTCTCTTTCAAACAAACAAACAACATAAATAAATGAATAAATTGATAAATAAATCAATCAATTAATCAATTCAAAATAACTGTAAAAACCATTGTGAAATTTATGAAAAATTGTAAGAAATACATGTACATGCAACTTAGTGTTTTATTTGCTACATGTACTGTACATTACAATTTGGATATTTGGAGAAAAAACCTGTCATACCCATGTATTTTGTGTTTATTAAATAGATATCATAAAATTAATAATTTATACAAACCTGCATCAACAATATGCCTGGGAGGTTTTACGATGTCAGTGAGGATGACATTGTCTCTACCATATTTCTTTCTAAGCACCCTAGCAAGCCCCTGACCTAGCTGACCAAGACCACCTGGAAAATAAATCAAATTGGATGTATTTAAAGGGAATGGGTACTAGGGGGGGGGGGGTAAACTCATTATAACAGCAGTATAACATGTACATACAAAATGTACATGTATACTGAGAAAACAATAAGAGAGTAGAAATTAGTGTCAAAAATTGAAATTCGCATTTAGATAACAGACTCAATTGGAAATGATTAGCGGATAATAGGGTTAGTTGAGGTACTTTTAACAAAATGCAAAACCATAAAAAGAGACTTTAACAATACTACTACTACTACTACTACTAATAATAATAATAATACTAATACTACTACAAAATAACAACAACCAAAAAATAATGATAACAATAACAACAATAATAACAATGACAACAACAAAATCATCAACAATAACAAAAACCATAAAGAAAGAAATGTGACTTCCTAACACATATTTCAGGCACAGTTTCATGTACATGCACACTCTGTATGAAAAGTTCATGAAGCTTTGTGTACCAAAATAATAAAACATAAGCTCACAAAGAAGATGAATTAATCTGTGCAGTGACTAGTAATTCTTAACTTTTTATTCTTCATCTTATCTTCTCAGTTTCACTGACCTGTTTCCTCTCCCTTTTCTTAATTCTATTCATGAACTTTGCCTTTATCTAGGTTGATCTTCACTCACCTGTAATGAGGATTCGGGGCTGGTCAAGACTACCGATGGGAGAGTACGACTGACAGCAAGATGACGTCATCGACAGCAAGCGGATCTGTGGTGCTCTCACACTGGTGGTGTGGAGAATCTTCTTGGTAAATGTTCGTAGTGTCGACCTCCACATGGTTGATGTCATGGTTTTCGGGATGGGATATCTGAAACAAAAAAATAAGCGAACATACACTGAAAAGACTTGAGTAAATACAAGTACATGTAGCAGATAGAACCACAATTTCATACACATGATGTGTATAACTGAACTTCTTTTCTAGTCCTTTTTGCTTCTCCCTTTCCTTTTCTCTCTTTTTCTTCCCCCCCCCCCTCTCTCTCTTTTTTTTGCCATGCAATGGAGGGGGGGGGGGGCACATGCCCCCATACCTCCCTTTAGCTATGCCACTGATCAAGACTAACCCTCTTTGTCTATCTGTCTGTCTGTCTTTGTCACTCTTCCTCTCTCTCTCTCTCTCTTTCTCTTTTAGCTCTCTTCTCAAGGAAAAAGAAAAAAGAAAGAGAGAAACACAAAGAGAGAGAGAGAGAGACAGACAGACAGAGACAAACAGAGAGAGAGAGACAGTGAGATAGAGAAATAGAAATGTTCCCAGCTGGGGAACACAAATATCTAATTCACTTCAATATTTTTCTCATATTTCACCCAATGATCAATAGTTTGCAAGTGATCTGATATTGATTCGATGTAATAAAATATAAATAAAAAAATTATCAGCAATATGCTGCATTACACCTTACATGTAAATTTATACATGTACAGCTATGGAAAAAAAAACTTAGACCATGAAAGGTTACTGATAATGTGATTTCTGTGGTAAGAAGGAAATAAAATTACTATAATAGAGAGACAAACAATTGCTGTGCACAGGTATGTTACCTATTCAATGAAGTACAAAGGAAAATCAGTTTTTGTCAGATTGTGTGCGTAACATGATACCTCTATAATAGGAGCTTATTGTCTCATATCTTTTTTCCAGATCTATAGTGTCCTAGTTTTTACGATGGTTCATTTCTAAGAAAACTTGTACGAGACTTTTTCAAGAGTTTAGGGAGCAATTGAAGTTTACCAATCACCAAAAAGTATCTTGCATTCTTGCTCTGTATGGTGTTCTGCATGTATGTCACTACATGTACATGAACAGTACATTCAAAGTATGAGCTTCAAATATTGATTCTATTATGTAAAGAGATATTGCAAGTTTAAATACACACTAATGAAACATGACTCAAACATTAGTCGACGCAACTTTACACGCTCGCATGCCTTAACCCATTCAGGACAAGAATTATTTAAGGGCTAAATTGATCACATTTTGTTCTTCAAATTGGCAACAATAATATTTTTCTTTTAGTGCTACATGGTTCTAACAAAATGCAATGTCTTTGAAAACAATATACATCATTAGAAACTTAGTCGAAAAGTTGAAAAAATTGCCAATTTTGATAAAAAATAGTGATTTTGAACCTCTCAATGTGTTGCCAATTTAAGGATTATGAAGCTTATTCTCCTTTTTGAAATTCCTGGCATCAAACGCAATATGGTCATGCAACAAAAATGGACATAGTGTGTGCAGAAATTTTTGCTCTTTCTACTCATGCATCAGGTATATTTTTTAGAGCTCTGAATCAAAAGTTATTGAGCCAAACCACAAAATGTGGTCAATTGTCTCAAAAGGGTTAAAGGGAAATCCTACCTTAATTTTTTGTCTCGCCTGCGTAAGCAAAAAAGGCGCCGCTTTTCCGACGGCGGCGGCGGTGGCGACGGCGTCAACAATTTTGGAAATGCTCTCATTTCAAAAGTATATGTTCGATTTCCATGAAACTTGGACACAAGGGTTGTAGAGTATCACAAATAATGTAATGTGGAACAAATTTCAGGTCAAAAGTCAAACATGGAAAATTGCGGCCCCCATGCATGTGCAGCAGACGACGGGCGAAAGACGTGTTTGGGGGTTCATCATTCTATAACTTTGTTCATACATGTAGCTGTGCAATTCTGGTAAATTTGGTATCAAATTAATCAGCAAGTTACGCTTCATATAATATTAGTAGAAAAAAACATAAGGCTGGGTTTCCCTTTAAACCCAAGCTGGAGTTGGGTTTTATGTTTTCCTTTGTTTTCTTCATATTCAGATTGACTTCTGGGAAAGGTGAAAAATCATTTGTGAGCTTTCTCATTATTTTTATATAAGTTGGATATGACATCAAAGTAGAAGTGTCTGCTGAAAAGGATTGCTCTTCAAAATCTCTCATATTCAAAATATGACGAGAAAGAACTGAGGTGTTCGGGCTCAGGGCTGAACATTCATGCCACATGTGTATGCAGTCCCATGTACCCAATTCTGTGGGCAGTGCGTGTGCTTTTCGCAAGATTGGGTCAATTTACAGTACACACATTTTTAAAATGGAGACATGATCAACCTTTCCCAACTGCTTTGCGACAATTTCTTTCACAATGTACATGTAATCATATGACCAGAACAGTCAGCGCAAAAATTAAAAATTTCTGTTGCAAGGGCTACTTAGAAGTCCACCTATTGTGTTCAGAGATTTTAATGCACTACGACCCATGGGCAGAAATATTATTTGACGGTGGCTCTTTTTTCATTTACAGTGGCTTTTTCAAGAGTTTCTGGGGCAAATCGCCCTTATTAGCCCCCGCATATTTTTTTCACTGCCAGAACTAAACTTTATCTTCAACTGCTAACCCTTACAGGACAGGAATTATTCAAGGGCTAAATTGATCACATTTTATTCTTCAAATTAGCAACAATTTTTTTTTTCTTTTAGTGCTAAATGGTTCTAATAAGGTGTAATGTCTTTGAAAACAATATACATGGTTACTAATTTTGTCGAAAAGTTTTAAAAAATTGCCACTTTGGATAAAAGCACTGATTTTGGAATCTCTCAATATGTTGCCAATTTAAGGATTTTAAAGCTTATTCTCATTTTAAAAATTCCTGGCATCACACACAATATGGTCATGCAACAAAAGTGGACATAATGTGTGCAGAAATATTTGCTCTTTCTTCTCATGCATCTGGTATATTTCTTAGAGCTCTAAATCAAACGTTATGGAGCCAAACCACAAAATGTGGTCAATTGTCTCAAAAGGGTTTACTCACAAAAGGTCAGGTGAAGTGTTTTGAGGGTAATGTCATATACATGTATATACATGTACTGTATTTAAGAGGTTAAATTTGTTGTTCTGAGTTCTTCAAATTATTTTCCTTCACATACAGTTGTTCCATACCTTATCTCATTTCCATTTTCTTTTCATCATCTCCATGCCCAGCTCATGACTCTTTTAATTTGTTCACCCTTCATTATTATTCAGAACATTCACCTCTGCTCATACTCATCCCATATCATCCTCATTGGTTCACCTTTCACCCTTGGTTATTCTCCTTTCTAGATTCTTCCATTCTCTGTACTTTTATTGGTTATTTGATATTTCATTTGCATGTATTTGAATATATTTTGTAAAAGCATGGAAAGGGAGGTCTGCTGTGCAGGCCAATAAATAAGAGCAGTTCTGGACTTCTTCTTGTTGACATTTTTATTTTGACTACCTGTACTTCTATTTTACTACACTTATTTTAGGTTCTGCTAATATTTATTTGGTGCTCTCGTTAGCTGATTATTTTGACTGAGTTTCATTCTTCTACGATTGATTGTGCACATGGTGTTTCAGCGTGAACATGTTACACTGTATAAATTTTTTTCAGGTGATATACTTGCCATATTGTACACGCTGCGCAGTACTTTGTGTACATTCAGTAATCTGTATCAAGGGTTCACAATACACACAAAAGCTATTACAGCTATTCATTTAATCCTTTAATTCTTACAAGTTACTCACAACTCACAAGGCATTCAAAAACTTATCAGCCTGTGTTGTCAATACAGACTGTCAACAAAGAATAAAAGCCCTCCTGTACAATGCACATTGTACAGGAGACAAATGTATGTAATTGCGGTGATCTCTTGAATATACATCTACATGTACATGTAGATTGGGGGGGGGGGGGGTCACTTACAGTATAAGAAATGTAAGAGTCCATCAAAATAATCTTTGTAAAAGGCTGATTTGTGTGAAAGAAGAAACATTTAATGAAACAGGATATTGAAAGTTTGAAAGAAATTGGACAAAGAAAAAGAAAGTATATGAATGTTTGAAAAATGAGATCACTACATCTATGTGAATCTCAAATTGGCAATTTGGTGAATCCATGATAGCATATTGTTAAAGGTCCTCCAAAAGAAAAAGATCCTACAAATATATACATTTTGAAAAATTGACATTTTAGTCATTTCGTGTGTTGGAGCGAATGGGAAAGTTGACCACCGCTACATCACAGTGACAGTACTTGCTGATAGTACAGCAAAGTTGAAATTCTCCTATGTATAGTGAATGATTAAACCTTTTAAAAAAATCACAACTTTCTTTTTGTTTGTCCGATTTTTTCAAACTTTCACCAATCTGCCTCTCTGATTTTTCAGCTTTCAAACAAAGCACATTAAAAAAGGTTGGATTTCTTGAACAAATAACTACTAGTGGAGTACAATGTACACTGGTTTACTAAAATGAGTTTACATAACATATACAGGTACACACTATACATACAGTACATGTACATGTGGATCCACATGTATATTTTCAGTTTTGCTCTGTACTCTGTGGCCCGAATTCACAAAGGAGGTTTAACCCTTTCAAGACAATTTACCACATTTTGTGGTTTGGCTTAATAAGCTTTGATTCAGAGCTCTAAAAAATAAACCAGATGTATGAGTAGAAAGAGCAAAAATTTCTGCACATGCTATGTCCAGTTTTGTCACATGACCATACTGCATTTGATGTCAGGAATTTAAAAAAGGAGAATAAGCTTCAAAATCCTTAAAGTGGCAACACATTGAGAGATTCAAAATCATTGTTTTTCATCAAAATTGGCAATTTTTTCAATGCTTAAAAAACCCAGGAGGGGGTTTAAACCATGGTTTAAACCAAACCTCCTTTGTGAATTCGGGCCTGTAGGTCTGTACACTTATTGTGTATAAGAATGATATACAGTGGAAACTCAGTATAACGAAGTCCTTAATTGGGACCATCAAAATTACCTTGATATAGCAAGAATCTCGTTATATCAGGTTAAAAAAAAACAATAGAATATAAAGAGCTGGGACCAGGCATATTAATTGTTATCAGGAATATTGTTATATCAGACCTCTTTATACTGAGTTTCCACTGTACATGTACATGTACATGTATGTATGTGAAATAGAAAGTAACACAAAAATACTGTAACATTACAAATTTCATGCATGAAAAGAAACTTGTAGATTATCTTTCATTCCAGCACTTGACTACATGTACATACCACATGTACATTCCATTACTTCTCATTTCTATATTGTGCATTTTTGTCCCATGCACTCTTACATGTATATTCCCTGCTAACATAACAACAACAGAAAATCTTTTGAAGATTAAAGGCCACCGCACACCTTACGATCAGGCTGCGACCCGATTTGTGAAATAAATCGCTATGGCATTAAATAAGTAATGGCCTTTTAACAAATGAAATCTACCCTATTCAGGTTCTGAAAAGCAATATCAATACTAAACATAGGGTTTTGGTGAGCTGTCAGCTTCCTACAGGGAATAAGGGCAAAATTAGTTTCAAATCGTAGGCAGTCGTACGATTTCTGTGACTGACATCACTACGACTTGGAGCCGATTTGGCCATTACACCTACTAGAAAACTCGGCAAAGGCCGTATTATCGATTTGACTATCTGTATGACTATTCAGAACCTCAATCAAAAATATTTTTTGTTTTTAAATGATTTGTCAAATGATATTACATTTTCTTCTGAAATCGGATCGCAGACCGATTGTAAGGTGTGCGGTGGCCTTAAGTGTATTGATGTATTTCCCCCATGCACTGTTTTTACAGTCTATTGTGTATACATTGCTTTTTAAGAAGTATCTGTTTACATGTACCTCCTGGGGTGTTTGTTGTTCACTGATAAAGTGCAATGACTAGGGATAACTTTAAAAATCTACTCTGCTACTTTTTGTTCGCCGTATGCATTGGTTGATTTTCACTACTAAAGTAATGCTGAGGGAAAACATGTAGGCCTACATGTACATGTATGTATATTCATGCAACAAAAAAACTGGCAAAAAGATGCCTAGTCAGTGCAATTTTAAGTGACATTCAAGGAAAAATCTATCTAAAACAGACCACAAAGGTAAATTAAGACAATATTGACAAGACCAATTTAAAATGACTAAATTATCACTAAATAATCTGGTACTGTGAGGAAGCATAAAGTGTATGACCCCGTTCTCATTACGAGATTGGAAAGTGGATCGCTCCATCATGGATCGCGCCAGGGCGGTCCACTGGCACGCTGCTGGCACGCCGCGGGTTCACACCTGCAGAGGGTAGCGCAAGCTATCATCGCACTTCTCTTTGTCAGGGTTCTTGTTGCCATGACATCTGATGTAATGGGGTCAACGTTTTCGCGCGTAATTTGATTCGGCTTAATGCTAGCGCCTAGCGATCTATACCGACTGTATACTGTGCGCTATATGCGAGCTGTATCCTTACATTGTAAACATTTCCTGGGTCACGGCGTACTTCCGACGTACTTCGCATCTTCCTGTTCTCACTACAAAAGAGAGATCGATCTACCGCGCGCTAGATCGTGCTATCTCTCGTAGACCACCCCCTAGAGGTGGTCCGGTTTGGGATCGCTGTGGATCGCCCTGGATTGCGACGGAAACGACGTCGCCGCGTTCTCACCATGAACGGGGTCCAAGATTTCATGTTTTGACATTCAAAGTTTGGGGATTTTTTTTGAGATTCACTACCAGGAATTCCCTTGCATTAGTGATTCCCAACTTGAGCAAGGCTATAACCCTGTAAAAACTTTAGGCACTATACCTGCAACTGAGCAAGATACTAGAATCATTATGACTTCCTGTTTATCAGTATATCCTGTACCACCATACTCATCGTACCATATTAACCAGTCATACACCACATTTTTATTATAAAGATTATGTGACGGAAATTTAATTCAACATCCTGCTCTCTATGAAATGTTATGTCATGTGTGATGGAAAGAAAAGGAACAACTCATGAGTACCTAAAATTTCAGGAAGAGTTCTGGTAATGGAAAAAAGAAATGGCAGCTAGCATGCTTTCTAATTTGAATTCATGTGAAAGGACTTCCTATATATTTGAAGCAAGTGTCGTGTTTGGTAGGCCTCAAATTAATCCAGATTTTGCATTTATAAGTGAACAGAATCTGTGATTTCATATTTTTTTCCCAAAAAAATTTCACTTGCCAGTTGCCTCTGTTTGAAGTAACATGTGCCGTTAGGAGGTTTGGATCAATGCGCATACGCAAAAGTGTTGGGGTGCAAAGTATTGTGTTGTGATAATTAAGTATGTTTGATCAGCGAACGTTTCTCAATGACCTTTGCCAGATTCAAAGAAACATTTTTTGCTAAAAATCCACACAAAACGGGGTCATAATGGATATGGAAGAAAGCAAACATTCTTACATATTTTTCATTACCAGAACCAAATCATCTCTTTATAGGCATACATGTAGTCTACAATCATAATCACATCAATCAGTGTCAGAGCAGTAAATGGAATTCTTTGCCTGCAGACATAGTCATGGCTTCAACAGTCAATAGTTTCAAGACAAAGTTAGAAAAGTTTTGGTCTGCATTGCATTATGCTCATCCGTGGGAAAAGTGACATATTCCCCCCATTGGCACAGCACACAAACAGCTAGAGAGAGTTTGAAAAGAGAAGACAGACCTGGAAACTCGACTGCAGAAGTAACTGCATTTTTCCAGTAGATCCAGTATTAAAGGTAATAAATAAAGGTAATAGAATATGTGGGTACAGGGGGTAGTGCTGAACTAGTTGCCTTTGGAATGAACTACATGTACCTTTATAAATCAGGAAGAAATATTTAAATAAAATGTTTTGGAAAAAATGTTCATGAATATTACATGTAGGTGGACTGATAAATTGCATCACATGATTCATGAAAAACAACTCAAGAGAGCTGTGCTGCTGCCAGTATAATGACAATGAAGCTCCCTAGAGTTATTGAAAAATAAAACATGCAAAATCATTAAAAACATTGCTCATAAAAAAAAAAATCAGAAATCAATTTCAAAAGCCAAATTAACATGCAATCTAGATGTGATTTTCAGGAGTTCCCTTGTTAGTCTGATAGATCTTCCTTCATGGTGAGTTGCTCTAGAGGCATTCACGGGACCATCACTATATGGGGCTGTGTCAATTTTGGTCTGTCACGACCTCTAAGTTGAAGAGGCAAAATTTTGAGAGAAAATACTTCCTTCTACATTTTAGAACGATAGAATATCTAATTTCATGCCAGATCCTTTGATAGGATCTTTATCATCTTGATCAAGTGAAATATTCAGCCTGTTTTTGGTTGGTGATCTTGCTCCTCTCCTGCACACATGTGGGCAAGATATCACACACTTGCCTATGGGAGGCAATTGCTCACGGTATGAAGGTACAGAGTGCGAGGTTATCTCCAATAACCTCCAGTAAGTGTGAGTGATCTAGAGGTAATGTCCATGGTCACTCACACTTAGGCGAGGTTACATGTATTGGCGATAACTTATGCGAGGTTACATGTATTGGAGATAACCTCGCACTCTGTACCTTCATACCGTGAGTAATTGCCTCCCATAGCAAGTGTGTGATATCTTGCACATATGTGTGCAGCAAAGGAGCAAGATCACTGACCAAAAACAGCCTGAAAATTTCACTTGATCAAGATGATAAAGATCCTATTAAAGGATCTGGCATGAAATTAGATATTCTATCATTCTAAAATGTAGAAGGAAGTATTTTCTCAAAATTTTGCAGATTTTGTTTGTGTTTTTACCTCTTCAACTTTGAGGTCGTGACAGGCCAAAATTGACACAGCTCCATATAGTGATGGTCCCGTGAGTGGTACACGTACATGGTCATGTCTTCACCTACAAACTGACTCTGATTAGATCTACATGTAGGTTCGAAAGTGAGTCCGAGTCACATCTTTATCAGTTTATGGTCCAGGGCTGCCAACCTTGAGTAAGAGTTTAGAGTGAGACATTGCGAGGGAGCGAAGCGACCGGGGGGTGGAAGGGGGGGGGGGGTGTCCCCCCTTCCACGGTAGGGAGCTCTGACAATTTTACATTTTAAATGGTGCAATCTGGTGCATACTTTAGTCATGATTTCAACACATATATAGTCATAGCAGAAGCAGCATTAACGTTAATTTACTAAAGTGAATTGAATAAGTAATAAATAGGTTACATTGTTATTAATGCCACATGTAGTTCACTGACCGCATGAAAAATTACAAAATTCCAGATTTGTTTAATACTGCATGATTTTTAATAAGAATTTCAAGATCCTGCTGTCCGGCCGTAGAGGGATGTGCTGGCTATTACGTTGGTGTACGATCGACGGCAAACTCTGCTGAGCCACGTATGCAGCGCGGCCGGGCTTGGGCCCCGGGTGGGCTGCCGCACCAAAGCCATGTCAGTCCGGCCATCTAGTTACACTCATCATAGTCGTCACACGTATATACATACACGCAGTATAACCAATCGTAATCCAATCCAATCCAATCTTTGCGCACTACCGAAAATGATTTTCATTGGTTAAGCTTTGCTTTGTGCCCGCGGGAAAATCTCAAAAGGCCTTGGGCATATTGAATATTTGGAATATCAGAGATTTTGGAGAGATTTTTTTTTTTTTTACTTTCTATTTTGGGGGTTCAGCTTGAGAATTTGTTTATCAGAGTGAGACAGTCAGAATTGGGTGAATTGCGTGAGTCTCACGCTCAATGCGTGAGAGTTGGCAGCCCTGTGGTCTTTCATCAGACATGTCAGATGGTGACGTTCAAGGTCAGTCCCAGACCCAGACAATAATAATCCTATCTGATTGATACACAATTAAAAACCCAATTACACACGTACCTACATGTACATGTACATGACTACATGTAGAATCATTCAAATGCGTGTAACAACATGGACAGCATTCACATCTGATTCTGATCGGTAAATGTGAATACTGAACTATCATTTTAAACTAGTCCGTACCACCATTTTTGTCGTGCGAAAATGACATTATTTTTGCTCAAATTTTGAAGAGATTTTTGTCATGGGGTACTCTATAGAATACCGTGCATAACGTTATTGGAACCACTTCAGGAATACAAAAACTTCTTTTGATAATTTAAAGTCCAATCTCTCAATTACACGAAACGAAATCCGTAATGCCAGTAAGGTACTACCGGTGCCGGCCGCGCGCACCTTGCCGGCCGGAGAAAATCACGTTACCTAGTGCAAAAGGAGATTATAAATTCTCTCGCAATTTAACTCACTTTCACGACTTCACAAAAGAAATAAATTCAGGAAAGGCTTACCAAAACAGTGATCTTGTTCAAGCAATACTGCTTCCTTTACAGATTAAACGTTTCCCGATGAAAAATTAGTCTCTCACTCTCTCAGGACTGATTCTCGAAACGGCATCCGCACTTTTTTTTTGAGTCATGGAAAGGCACCGTAAACATTATTACGCACGTTCATCACATGTGAACTCTTCGTCGTCACACGACGGCCAAGCCCCCCAGAAAGGACCAATCATGTGCGAGTATTCGACCACACCGCCTAGGCCTACGCTACGAGTCAACATTCATTTCTCTCACAAAGTCATTGCACTCATTCTTTTCTGTTCTCTATATTTTGAAGTACATCATTCTTGAATAATACACTTCAAATGCTATGTAAATTATTTAACTGAATACAATAATGATTATTTGTAAATGTATGATTGCATTCTGCAATACCCTGTATGCGGATTCAATATACCCTGTAATATATGGGTAACATATTAACCCTTTCGAGACAATTGATCACATTTTGTGGTTTGGCTCAATAACTTTTGATTCATGCAGAGCTCTAAAAATATACCAGATGCATGAGTAGAAAGAGCAAAAATTTCCGCACATACTATGTCCATTTTTATTGCATGACCATACTGTGTTTGATGCCAGGAATTTTAAAAACCAGAAAAAGCTCTAAAATCTTTAAATTGGCAACACTTTGAGATGTTCAAAATCATTGTTTTTTAAATCAAAATTGGCAATTTTTCAACTTTTCGAAGAAATTGGTAACCATGTATATTGCTTTCAAAGACATTACACCTTATTAGAACCATGTAGCATTAAAAGAAAAATATTATTGTTGCCAATTTGAAGAACGAAATGTGATCAATTTAGCCCTTAAATAATTCCTGTCCTAAAAGGGTTAAGCATGTCATTGTATTCATTTTTATCTCACTCTCTAACGAAGTAACAATGCATTTATCCATTTCATTATTTCTCACAATACATTAATTTCTCTCTCATTCTAACAAAATGCATTTATCTATCTCTCATTCTCTTACAATGCTGTCATCTATCTCTCATTCTCTTACAATGCTTTCATTATCTTTCATTTTTCTCTGATG